>CP125976.1:61038197-61479453 GCA_030063025.1 Avena longiglumis | reverse complement strand
CCGAACAACATTGGTCTCTTTCTCATAATACCATAACTTCTTTCGAACAACGTCCAGATCCTTAAGTGTGTCTCCCTACGGTTCGTGAATTGTCTTCACGGACATGATCGAGACATACTCGGAACAATAACCAATAGAGGAATAAAATTCATATAGGCTGCCACATATTTCTATGAATTGCTTTGCGATCGAATGAACCACTTACATCGATACCAATTTCCCTTTGTCTCACGATAGTTTACTTATCACAGAGAGTTATGATAAATGGGTATCTACTTCGCATACACCTAGTTCAACCTGGGATTCGCGAGTAAGTACTCTTTCGTTCACATTCGATATGTGATCCCTTGTGAGCCAGTCACATGCTTGCAAGCTAATTGGATGACATTCCACAGGAGAGGAGTATATCTATCAGTCATATGGATGGACAAATCCCTCTTGATCATGTGTTTCAACCAATACTTTCCGAACACTCAATGCCACCTTTATAGCCACCCGATTCACGGTGTGGTGTTTGATGTCATCAAAGCATCCATCGGTAAAGGTGATATGCATGATCTCATGGTGAAGGAATTAGGTTACTATGTATCGAAAGCGGAATATGCAATTGAACTATTGAAATGACTTGATCTTTATACTCGCTTATCTATAGGAGTATGTCCATCATCATTCTCCTAATGATATGATCTGTTGTTAATAACATCTCTATGTTCATGATAGGAAACCATGATAATATATTAACCAACAAGCTAGTTTAACAAGAGGCTTTACTAGGGACTCTTATTTTAGTTTACAAATCACACAAGTATTAATGTTTAGGTTAATACAATTATAGCATGGTATGTAAACATTTATCATAAGTGTGAAGATATGATAATAACCACTTTATTATTGCCTCTTGGGCATATCTCCAACAGTCTCCCACTTGCACTAGAGTCGATAATCTAGTTTCAAACCTTTGTGTATTCAACTTTTATGGCTTTAAGGTGTTGTATATACCTGATTATAGTGGTCTTGATCTCGGATCGACACTTCGAGTCGTGTGTAATTGCATGTCTTTTAGTCTCTCGCATCACTCATTCTCTAATGAGATGGCTTTGTATAAATTTGGTCTTTGATTGTGACCTTTGGTTCTTTGGGGTTAAAACATGTTGATAATATTGTGGCACAATATATCTTCATAGTATTATCCCTTTGTGAACTACACCTAGTTTGATAACAAACTACTTGACACAAATGCCCTCTTTTGCTTTAATAGCGGGTCATATACTTAACCTTTTGTTGTAGTATCATCACAATGTATTAACTGGAACTCATCCAAATCCATTATGGAACTCACTTTCCATTATATTGAACCACCCTTAGTTTAGATTGAGATAAACTTAATTTGTACTTTGTACAAAGCTAGTATCAATGTAGTACTTTTTACAACGAACTAACCATCTATTTGTCACTTCTACAAATAATATACTCTTAGTTCTTCCAAAAAGATCATAAGAATATCCTTACTATTGTCCAATGATCATCTTATGAATCATTACGGTATATGCTCACAACATTTTAGAGCATAGGACATATCTGGATTTATTACATATCACGCGTATGATATAAATACTCTTTGTGATTTCATACATAAAGTATCAATCTATACTTGATTATTTGTTTTACTTTACCAAATGTCAATACACTTGAATATATCATCAACATTGAACTCTTTCAATCCTTTCTGTGCGACAAGAACCTTTTTCTTGTAGTTTCTATATTAAACTCATTCAATATCTCGATACATGCTTGGCACAACCATATTAGCGATATTGATGCCAAATATTTGGAGTTTTGCCTAAGTCTTTCATCGGGATGAAATTCTTAATATGTGTTAATAAAAGATACATTATTTCCAATCAACAATATGTCTTTCACATAATGTATTAGAAACATGTCTTAAGCGCTCCCTTAATTTCTTGCAAATGCAAGCATCTTCATCGTCTCTGATGAATTAAAACTCTTTTAACAATTTCATCATAGTGAAGATTCCAACTCCGCGATGCTCACTTCAACCATTGAAGTTTGCATATCCTTTTAGCATCCTTTGAATTAACAAAACCCTATGGACCGTGATGGGGATATGCCTCTTTGGGGTATCCTCGTGGGGCGTTCAGCCAGCCCAAAGGTGGCGAGTGGGCACTGTGAGCGGCGAATGGATCAAGGCCCATCGAGGTGCAGGTATTTGGAGGTCGAAGGCCCGAGCAGTAGATAGGCCCGGTCGATGCAGTTAAGCGATTGACAAAGTTGTAACCGAATCGGTTGAGATATGTAAACCCTAGGGAGGTAAGCCTATATAAACCTCCCTAAGGGGTGAGTAGAGACGTTCCCTCATACACCCAAGCAACTCGCCTAGCCGCATGAGTTAGCCCATTATAAACACCTCCATAATACAATCTAGCGAGTAGGTCTTTACCCTCAGGCGAACACAGGTAAAACCACAGTCTCGCCCTCATCTACTTTTGCAGATGGCTGGCCGCCCTTGCCCTTCGTTCTACTACCTGCCGATTGCGGCATCTGCCGTGGTCATTCCCACGATGGCGCCCGTGGGGCCTGGCGGTCTGGCGGTGTTACGGCGAGATCAATCTGCCCATCAGGCGGTGCCACCGGCGCATGATAGCGATTGGCGAGATGCTCGAGATCTTGCCAGCGACTCGTCCGTGGCGCGACCGTCACGCGCGTGATCTGCGATCGGCGATCAGCCTCTTCGTCGGCCTCACCGACATCATCACCTCGGAGGACTCGGCTCGCATCGCGGTCGCCACCTGTGATCGGCTCTCAGAGGCGGATCCGCCGATCCGCCTGCGCCTCCGAGTGCGACTCGGCCTGACAACGTGGCGAGAATTCAGCGGAAGCGCGACCCTCACCGGCAGCGCCGACTCGGCGACCGGCGTCACTCGCGGATCCATCACCTTGACCTCGTCGCGGGCTCCATCGCTCGGGTCTCCAGCGGGAGATTTGAGACCCCTCCATCCTCGGGATCTTGACTCGACTCGGGTCGGAGAACTCCGCCGACCTCCACGGTGCGATCGCCCGCGCCCGCGACCTACATGGCCGGCACCGATCCGCGGAGGACCCTTTCTCCACCGATCCTCCTAACGCCCGCAGCGGCGGAGGAACTCCGCTGGCTGGCGGAGGCGATACGCAAGGCGAGCGGCGAAAAATTTCGCCTCGGCGGTGGCAGCGAGGCTGTCGCGCTACCACCGGCGGATCGAGTCACGCTGAACCCCCCGTTGACGCGCCCTGAACCGGCAACGAACGACCGGCTCGCATAGCGGCGCGCGATCTGCAGCGCCACGAGGAGAAGCAACCGCCCTCGCCCGGGATCAGCGATGGGTGCCCGCACCGCAACGCACCTCGAGACCAGCCGCGGATAATCGTCTCCTCACGGGAAGCGCGGCGACGGCCTTCCTGTTCTCCACCCGATGGACAACCTGCGTGGCGAGGCGAGCGCGCGGCAAGCATCAGCGGCGGCGGCGGCGCCTTACGGATCCGATGCGTCGGGGCCCTACCGCGAAGGCCGTGGAGCAGCGAAAGCGGCGCCCGACTCGCGAGGCGGTGTACCGCGCTCCTCCGAAGCGAAGCGGCCTCAGCGGCCGTCAGCGGTGGCAAACACCCTCAATTGCCCGCCGCGAGCCGCTGCAGCTCCAACGGCGACCAGCGAATGCGGCCTCTCCTAGCGATCCCGGGCGGCGACCAACCTCGTCGCGCCAATGGAACCAATCGGCGCTTCGCACTCATATCGCCGCCAGAACTGGCGCGCGCCACGCCCGGCGACTTGCGGCACACCTAACTACTACGCGCGATGGCGAGCCTAAAATCGCTTCGATCGACTAGGGCCCAAGTGCCGGACCAATGATCCGGAAAAGTACCCACCCAACTTCAAAGGCGCGAAGGAGATCGAAAAATCGACTCCTCGTCGACCCAGATGCAGCGACACATACCTCATGGCAATGGGGATCGCGGGTCACCGACCTACTACTTGCCCGTTACCTCCCGCGATGATGGAGGGCGTGCGGGCAATGGATCAACACGCTCCCCGGGGCGATCGACTCACAGGAGGAAATCTGAGCATGCCGTCGAGCGCTTGAGTGCTCCTACACGCGCCACCACCGCCGAGGACACAGGCAGTCGTCCGGGGACCCCGAGTCGACCAGCTGGGTCCAGCGGTGGCAAGAGCTACTGGTACAGCGGTCGGCATCCACCGGACACCGCCATCCATTGCTTCAAGACCTCGTGCGCTCTGAGCCTCTAGTCGCCAAGCTCAAGCGACCGCCCGCACACTCGACAACATCCCGACCTCCTCGAGATACGCCAAGCGATCTGAGGAAGATCCCAATCAAGGCGTCGGCGGCGAGTCCGGCGGACAACGGCCTGGCGGCAGCAGCGGCCGCCCGGCAGACCTACGCTTCTGGCACTTTTCGCCTCACGAGCAAGCGCCAGCGATGGGCGAGTCGACCGTCGCCAATCTTGAGCACGCTGGCGACCCCAAGAGCTACCGCGCGACGGAGAACAGCAGCGGCGGCGGGAACTAAGAACAAGCCAAGGTTTGATCGCGGCCCTCCTTAACCAACCATGTGCGTTTCACGGCAGGAAGGAAAGCCGCCACGCACACCACCGGCCGCCACACCCTCGGGGAGATCGAGAAGGCGCAGCAGCGGAGGACACCGACAACGACCCAAAATGGCGGAAAATTGACAAAGTGGCGGCTCGCTCCACACCTTCACGGCTTCAACACGAGCGCGAAGAAGGTCATCGCCCGCCGTCGCCGTCAGCGGTGGCGAACGGGCGTCCCCGGTTCTGAACTGGTGGGCAACCTATCACAGGGCGCAAGACCACTGCCACGCGCCAGTACCGGGGAAATCGCCCTGGTGGTCAAGCCCAAGGTCGGCGACTCGGCTCCCCAAGACTACGATGGGCGGCGGCAGCTCCATCAACATCCTCTACCTCGACACCTTGAGCGTGCGGCTCCGCGATCGATGATCGAACAACCCACACGTTCCACGGCATCGTCCCGGTCGGAAGCGTACCCGATCGGCAAGGTCACGCTACCCGTCACCTTGGCACTCCGTGAACTTCGCACCGGCGGATCGTCTTGCTGGTGCCCGCCGGCGTACCATTGCGTCACAGGGCGGCGTTCGCCAAATTCATGGCGGCACCCCTCTGGCGTACAGCGATGAAGCTCCGGGCGTGCGGCGTCATCACCATCAGCGGCGACCACGACATGGCCGCGCGAATCACGAGGCCAAAGGGCCGAACTTCGCGCCGTGATCGCGGCGGAAGCTAGTCCGCCGATGAGCTCGCCAAATCTGGCGGGGTCAACAACGGCGACCCACAATACTCAAGAAGCCTTTCGGAGGGCACAAACACCTCAACCTTTGAGGCCACGGCCTTTTACCCGCCGTCGAGCTGGTCCCGGCGACCCGGCCAGGCGGTGACGATCGGGACGAGCATGAGCCCGGCATAGGAAAGCGCGCTCGCCGAGTTCCTCCGTGAGAGCAGGGACATCTTCGCATGGAAACCCTCCGACATGCACGGTGTCCCTAGGAGCTCGGCGAGCACAAATTAAACGCCGACCCCAAAGTGCGACCGGTCAGCGATCGCTCTGGCCATTCAACGAAAAACGCCCGTCGGGCAATCGCCGAGGAAGTGCAGCGTCTACTCGCTGCGGCTTCATTCGGCCAATCAAATACTCAAGTGGCTGGCAAACCCGGTCTGGTCGAAGAAAAGCAGGACACGGAGAATGTGTATCGACTACACAAACTGAACGGCGCTTGCCCAAAGGCGATTCGTCCTCCATGGATCGATCGGATCATCGACTCCACAGCGGGCTCGGGTCGCTGTGTTTCCTCGGCGCCTACTGCAGGTATAACGAGATCAAAATGGCTGTCGAGGGCGAGGAGAAAACGGCGTTCATCACGCCATTGAACCTTACGCTACCGCCATGACCTTGACCTCAAACGCCCGAACAGCGTACCAGCGGTGCATGCAAGAATGCCTCGCGAGCCAAATTGGCGCAACATCACGTCTACATCGACGGCGTGGTGGTAAAATCCGCTTCGCCAAAGCGACCTACTCGCCGACCTCGCGAGACCCGCCAACTGCGGAGGTACAAGATAAAGCTCAGCCGAGCAAGTGCACCTTGTGTACCGCGGGCAATTACTAAGTGCGTCGTCTCCAAGCGAGGATCGAGGCAAACCAGAATCGACCACGATCGCCCGGCTCGGCAAACCGAGTGCTGCGCGGCGTCGAAGCTGGCGGGCGGGTGGCGGCTCTCGATCGCTTCATCCCGCTGGCGAAAAGCGATGCCCTATACTTTGATGCGCAGAATCCCACCTTCGATTGGGACAAGGAAGTGACGGCGCTCCGCGACCTCAAAAAGTGCTACTCGCCGCACTACTCGCCGCACCCGTCGACAAAGGCCCATGCTGGTTTCGTCGCGGCGTCCGGCGTCGTCGGTATTGTAATGGTCGTCGAGCGACGGAGGAAGGAAAAAGCGCCCAGTCCGGCGGTATACTACATCGGCGAGGTCTTAACGAGTCGCCCGGCGATACCTGATACCAAAAGCTGGTATCGCGGTCTTGAGCTCGGCGCTGCCGCACTACTTCGAGCACCCATCACGGTCGTCTCCTCGGCTCCACTACAAGACATCATCCGCCAATCGCGGCGGCGGTAGTCGCCAAGTGGGCCGTCGAGATCGGCGTCCACAACATTAAATCTGAGCCACGAAGCGATTAAGTCACGAGCGGCGATTTCCTCGCCGACGGGAGGAGGCCAGCGGAAGAAGCCGCCGTACCTCCATTCTGGAGCACATGCTTGACGGGTCCAAAGCAGCGACGGCGCGGGGCGAGATAGTGCTGACCTCACCAAAAGGCGACAAGCTCCGCTACATACTCCGCCTCGAATTCACGCCTGCACCAACAACATGGCGAATCTGAGGCCCTACTCCTGACATGCGAGCCGCAAAGGAGATGGCGTCAATCGCCTTGATGCTACGGAGACTCCGACCTCGTTCTTGGTCAAGTCGCGGCACTGACGCCGTCTCCCCTACCATGGCGGCATACCGCCAAGAGGTGGACAAGGTGGGCGGCCACTTCACCGGCTACTCGGTCGAGTGGATCGGCAGGAGGAAAAAGCGAGGCGGCGCCCTCTCTGCGCATCGGCACGATCCGCACCACCGCGGCGTGTTCCTCGACACCATCTTCCGCCGTCGTCTCTCTCCGAAGGAGATCGACATTGAGTCGCTCCAACGAGAGCAACCTTGGTACTTTTCGTCACCGAACGAACGGCGGACCAAGCCCTACATCGCCTACACGGGGCGCAACCTGCCCGAGATGAGACAAGCGCTCGAATGATTGTTCGCCGATGCAAGTCCTACACCATCGTCGGCGGCGAGCTACACAAGCGGCGTCACCGGCGTGTTCAGCAGCTGCGTCCAACCGGTGAAGGGCGCAAAATCTTACGACATCCACTCGGTATTGCGGCCACCCATGCCGCGCGCTCCTGATGCGCCAAAGCCATGCGACCACGGCTTCTCTTGGCCCACCGCACGCCCGGCTTATTGTCGATATCGTCCAGCGATGCGGGTGCCGAAATCGCCAACGGGCCGCGTTCAAGTTGGCTCAAAACAATACCCATCACGGCCATTCGCCGTGTGGGGCATGGACATGGTCGGCCCTTCAAGAAGGCCCCTCTGGCTACACCCACTGCTGGTGCCGTCGACAAATTCACAAAGTGGATAGAAGCCAAGCCAGTCCGAAATCGGCGGGAAGGCGCCACTAAGTTCCTCTGCGAGCTCATATACCGCTCGGTTTCCCCAACAGCATCATCACGGACAACGGCACAAACGCCAAGGAGCAATGGCGAGTTCTGCGAGAGCACCACATCCGGCTCGACCTGGCGTCGATCGCACCGGAATCAACGGCCAGCGGGCAGGCCAACAAAGCATCCTCCACGGCTGCCGCGACTCAAAGTACCACTCGGCGCGCACGGGTCTTTGGGTCGAAGAGCTTCCCTCGTCATCTGGGAATCCGCACCTCGGTCAGCGGTCGTGAGATTCACCCCTTCTTCATGGTCTCTGGCGCGAAGCCGTCATGCCAACCGACCTCGAACACGACTCGCGCGGATCGTCCACTATCACGGAGGCCATAAGCGAAGCTGGCCCGCCAAGATGGGCTCGACCAACTCGGCGGCGCGACCTCGCCCGATCGCGCACCGCTATCTATCGGCAAGGGCTCGTCGCTACCACGGACGGGTGAAAACCCGCACCTTCCGGAAGGCGACTTGGTGCTCGCCTCATCCGGGACAAGAAGGGCATGCACAAGCTCTCCCCTCCATGGGAAGGCCGTTCGCTATCGGTCGCGTGCTGAACGGCGCCTACTACCTCGTCGGCGTCGCGGGGCGGTGAACTCGGCGTCAGCGGCCGTGGAATGTAAATCTCCTCGGAAGTTCTATACCTAGAACCCCATGTGTACTCTCCGGTCGCTATGAATAAAAAGCGGTTCTGCAAAATTCGTCTACTCTCCATTCCTTGTGCCACTGCTTTTCGTAATTAACAGCGTCATGCTAAAATACAGTCAACCCTTGGTACGGCGGCCGCAGCTAAGTAGTCGCGATGCAAAACCTTGAGTCATTTCAGTCTTGCATCGTCACAACGCCAATCAAGCCCCCGCCAGTCGCCTAGCTCGACTGGTTTCTGAACCAAGACATCATCCTCGCTTCCCCAGCGACCACAGTCCTCCGCATCCTTGGCGAGCGACTCGAGCGGCTAAGTACCACGCTCGGGGACTGGATACCGATTCGTCTCGATCGGACGAGAAAGCGCCAAGTAAGAAGCGTGCGGGACTGCCACCGTGACCCACCGGGCGAGCGGGCGCTAACACAAGCGCTCGATCCTCAACCACCCTCGGTCGCGCCTTGAACTACCAAGTACCACGCTCGGGGACTCGGCCACCGGCCCGTTCGCGTCTGGGAAAGCGGTAAAGTATAGAGCACTCGAGGAGTCGCCTTGCATTGGCTCTCGAGCTTCGGCGAGTCGACTCAACCAACAACACACATGATAAACAACAAAACATCATATTTAAGGTGAAACCCGCAAAAAGGCGGCGCTCGGGACTCACCCAAAATCAATCAAAACACGCAAACAAATAGCAAAATGAACACAACGTTCCATTCAATCGCATATCGCATTGTCTTACATTACAAAATATGCCTACTCGGCAAATTGTTACTAACACTATTCCGCGAGCCGGCGATGATGCACCAGCGTCCGGCGCTTCGGATGAATACGATATCGGGTTCGATGGATAAGTCGTCAGCCCGCCATCGCCCGCGCGGAAGGGCTGCTCGACCTTGAAATCGCGATCGGCGGCTCGGCGTCGTTGTGCGACGACCGTTTCTGGTACGGAAGAAGGTCGCCCATCGCCCAAACACGCTCGGTCTGGCGGCACGCTCCTGCAGCTTAGAACTTGAGCAGATCCACGCGCGGGCGATGAAGGATAACCACTCGTCACGTCGTCGATTCGAAATCTTGAGGAAGTGGGCGAGTCCCGGCTCGAGCCGTCGGCGCTCCACGTCGAGCCGCGTCATAAACTCCACGGCAGGCGCCTTCTCCAGTACTCCCACACCTCAATGAGGTCATTGGGAATAACCTCCGTGGGCGACATCTCTTGAAGGTAGGCGCGGATGCAAGTCGCCGACGGCGTCGCCGTCGGCGAGCATGCTCACGCACTCCCTCGCATCAAGAGAACTCGCTTCTTCATGGCTACCAATCATACGGCCTGCTAGATGGAAGCAGTTGTGAGCACCACGGAAACCACAAAAATACAACCACAAAGGCGGGAAGAGCGCACTCACCGATCAGCGGTAGGCGAGCCCGATAATGAAGCTTTGAAGCGATGTCTTCTCGTCCACGAAGCCCAGCGATGAGGGCTTGACACTTTCGGTCTTCCTCCATGGCGACAGCGGCCTTAGCTCGCCCGTTCGCGAGCTCGCTTCTTCTTTCGCCTCCGCGATTCGCGCTCGAGTCGGCAATCCTTTGCTCAGCGGCTTGCTTGAACTTCGCCGTCGGCGGCGGGGACAAGCTCTGGCGAGCCACCTGCACTGCTGAGCAATCGCTGACTCCTTGTTTACTTCTTGGGCGCCCAACTCCTTCTCGGCCTGCGCCAATCGCTCTGCCGACTCGGTTGTAAACCGCAAAGTTTCAAAGTCACGACAACTCGGTGCCACCGCTACAATTTAGCGAGTGCGCTCGAGGGGCGGTCGAAAATTACTCGGTGCTCACCGCTACAATTTAGCGGAGTGCGCACTCGAGGCTGGCGGCTCGAAAATTACTCGGTGCTCACCGCTACAATTTAGCGGAGTGCGCACTCGAGGGGCGGCTCGAAATTACTCGGTGCCCACTACAATTTAGCGAGTGCGCTTTCGGGGCAGTGGCTCGAAAAATACTAAGTGCCCACCGCTACAATTTAGCGATGCACTCGGGACCGGACTCGAGCGCGCGAAACAAGTAATCATAAAGAATCGGGCGGCGCAAAACACCGACTGATCCTCGGGACTGGAGGTACACGGATGGCGCGCCAAGCATGCCGTCTTGATTGCGCGCGTCCACGGACGCAGCGCCGGTGTGCCCGACGTTGGTCAATCTCAGCGTCGGCGGCCTCTGGAAGCGGGGGTTGGTCGCGCCTCACTCGCCGTGGCCGCCTTGGTCATGAAGCGGGGAAGGTAGCACCGCCCAAAGGCTCGCTTCTTCCGGTCTAAACAGCGAAGTGCCTCCCTTCGTGGATCGCGGTCGCTTCAGCGGGCCCAGCGGCACGGCTACGTGTCGTCGAGACGGATGATGTCATCGCCCTTGGCCTTCTTGCGCCTTCCATGCGGCGACCTCATCCACCTTCCTCTTACGGAAGGGTCCTCCCGCTAGTGGCGGAGGCACCTTGGCCACCGTCGGGTGGCTCATCTTCTTCACTCCGGTCCCTCGCGCCGAGACAATTCAGGAAAAACATTCAAAATACTAAGAAAGGTGAAAGCCAGTACACTCACTTGGCGGCGGAATGAAAGCAGCCACTGCGAAGGCGGCGGTTTTTCGGCTCGGGGCCAAGCGGCGAGCCCAGGTCCAGTGCGGGGCCGGGGACACGGACGGTTTCTTTGATGTCGAGGTAGCGGTCGGCACCTCAGGCGCCCTCGGCGGAGGTTTCCTTGCTAGGAGCTCCGCGGCGGAGCCTCCTTGCGGCGAGACCGCATCGTTCGGGACCCCTTTGCGAAATCGCCTCGGTGGAGCCTTCCTAGCCGGAGATCGGCCGAAGGGCGGGGGTATCGAGGCCAGCGGTGCCTCCATGGATGTGCGTCTAAGCGTGGTTGTCGCCAGGGCCGCCCTTCACCGGCGAGCTATGGGCATCGGGCTGCTCGCTGGCCAGCGGTGAGGCCATCTTGGCAACCGCCTCCTCCTGGGGGGCCCTCGCCTCTTTCTCCTTCTTCTTCTTGGCGGGAGTGGCCGGGCGAGGTGGTCTCGGGAGTTCCTCGTCATCGTCATGGCCTTCGAGGCTCTGCTCGCCTCGAGTTGCTGGCGTTGCCCTTGGTCTTCGGACAGTGGGCGATCTCCTCTTGATTCGTCCTCGCGTCCTCATTGCCCTTGGCGAGGCGACTTCGCTTGTGTCTGGGTGGATGGCGGAGCTTCGTCATCGGCGGGTGGAAGCCACCCTTCCACCACTTGGAATAGCTGCGTTAACACGGAACAAAGTTAGAATTACCGCTTGTTGCATATCTGCATTGCGAATAAGATCGGTTATTACCGTTGGGCCGGACGCTTGGTGTATGGAGGAGCCGGCTGCGCATCCGTGTATGCCGCTGGGTGATCCTCTTCGCCAGGAGGTAGTCCTCCGGCTTCCACTCGGCGAGGCCTTCGTCGAGTCTTCTCGGCTTGTGTCTTTGGTACATGTAGTGCTCGCGTTGGGCGGCGGGGCAATCGCCGCCCAAACCAACGGTTATGCAGGTTCACCGTGGAGCCCTTCTTCTTGGACCCGAATGGTCAGAGCATCTCGACAACCATCCGCTGATCGTCGGAAGCTTGGCGACACGAATTGCCTTGGCTCGGGCAGTCGGCGAAACCGTGGGATCGCCCGCGTCCTCCGAGTCGCCTCGGTCACGTAAAACCAAGACTTTTCGATCGCTCGGCTTTGGCGGCATCAAGTCGAAGGAGGCTTTGGATTTCAGCTGGAAGGTTAAGCCGCCCGGCTAGCATTGAGCATTCGCCTCCTGGCTGATCCGTCCATGGAGCAGATCTTGCCACAAGGAAAATAGGGCGGCAGCCAAGTAGCACTTCGCAGAGCCACAAAGATGGCGAGCTGCTCGATACTATGGGGACCCAGATCCGAGGTGGATCCGTGGTAAGCGAAGCCGGAAGAAACGAAGTGAAACCCTAAACCCCGCTCGAGGTGACTAGTGAAGCAGATGAACTCTCTCGCGGGTTCGGGATCGTTTCTCCTGCGGATTCGCCAACAGCCCTTGATTCCGGCCTCTTGAAGGAGGCGATTCACTGGTGCACTTGGATCTGCCCCAAGGTTTGGTGGAAAGGGCCATGGCGAGGATTTGCTTGGAGGTCGGAGGATTGCGGGTCGCGAGATCAGCAGCGAAAGGTGTGCGTACTCGGAAGAAATGGTGGGCGGTTGGCTTTCCGATGGCCAACCATTCCCTTATATAGCGAGCTGCCCGCCAAATTAGGGGGCCGTTACTGGCGATGATTACGCCGAAGTTACCGTTAAGTTACCTTAACGGCTAGTTTGACCACGCCCGACGGTCGCCTCGCCACTTTCGGCTCGTGAGTTATTCGCCGAGCGATCCGTTGGTTCGGTACCTCAAAACGCGACTCGGTTGCCGGATTATTTCCTTTGTCAGGAGCCGCCGACGATTCGATGGATGCCAACTTGAAGCCGTATACTCCATTGCCAACAGCCACCGCGCCTAATCAACGGCGGCCTCGGGGACTCGATGGGGATATGCCTCTTGGGGTATCCTCGGGACGTTCCCGGGCCCAAAGGCAGCGAGTGGGCCTGCGAGCAGCGAATGGATCAAGGCCCATCGGTACCACAGCGATTGGAGGTCAAGGCCGAGCAAGTAGATAGGCCCGGTCGGTGCAGGTTAAGCGATTGACAAAGTTGTAACGAATCGGTTGAGATATGTAAACCCTAGGGAGGTAAGCCTATATAAACCTCCCTAAGGGGTGAGTAGAGACGTTCCTCATACACCCAAGCAACTCGCCGCCTAGCCGCCGAGTTACCATTGTAAACACCTCCATAATACAATCTAGCGAGTAGGTCTTTACCCTTGGCGAACACAGGTAAAACCTGAGTCTCCGCCCTCATCTCGCACCGCAGATGGCTGGCCGCCCTTGCCCTTCGTTCTACTACTCGCTGCCGATTGCAGCATCTGCCGTGGTCATTCCCACGACAGACCGTGTTATGCACATGTCCTAGGTAACTATTCTATTAGAAGAACTTGTTTTGTTTATTCAACTACCATATAACAAAATTATATGTAGTGGTTGCTACATTAATCCGTCTAGACTAAATATCACTATGATAGATCAAATCTTGTCATAGTCAACCTTTGAACATTGTTGTAAACTCTTTCCCAATATGTCGATTATAGATGTGAAACATCCATGTCTATTTCTTTATAGATCCAGACACAACTGTAAGGTCTTACACCTTTCTCGAGGGTCCTTCAAGTTCAAAACTTGATTTCTCGTGTATGGAACTATCACAGATTTTATGGCTTCAAGCCATTTGACGGAGTCAGGGCTCATCATCGCTTCTTTGCATGTAGTCGGTTCATTATTCTCAAATAATGATTCAACCCTCAAATCTTGGTATTTGATTGTTCATCCGACCTACTTGTTTTAATAGGAACTTGGATCTCCGTGACCACAACCTTTGAGGTACGTGAGCCATGAGCATTGTTGTTGCCTCCGGAACACTTTTCGGCGCTGCGCAACTCTGCACATATAGCTAAGGTTCTTTTAACCTTATCAAAGTTCTATTGTCCTCCCACTTAACTTTTCACGAAAAATTCCTTCTCAAAGAAACTTGACGTTTTAAGTGACAAACACTTTTGTCTCCGATGTTATGGAGGATTACTTAACAGTTATTCAAATAACATACAAAACAAAGTTCATCCGACTTTGGTTGCAAACATCTTTCTTATGCATAGCATACCAATGTTTAAGAAAGGACAACTTGGGTTTATCCCAAACCATAACTTTATATGGTGTCATTTCAGCGGATTATGATGGAGCTCTTTTCGATTGGAAAATGGTAATCTCTAAAGCTTTTAATCTTTAAAATACAATGGCGGTTTATGAATTATACCTTTGATCTTACCATGTCAAACAAGGTTTAATTACATATCTCGAACGCTCCATACTCTTATGGTGTTTCGAAAATGCAAATCCACGGACGATTCCTTAAATCTTAGGTATTATGCTAAACTTGTAACTCAAATATCTTCCTTTATGATCTTATCATAAACTATTTATATTCTTGTTACAATGATTTTGCACTTCATCCTGAAAATCTTTGAACTTTTCAAATATTTCACACTTCATCCTTATTAAGTAAATATTCATATATTCACTCAAATTTTTGGAGAAAGCATATGAAGTTGAAATCCATCGCTCTTGACTACACATAATGGATTTCATACAACAATATGTACAAGTTCCAATAAGCTAGTCATTCGTTCCCTTTTGGCCTATGAACGAAGTTTCAATTATCTCTAGGAAAGTTTCTGGCGTCATGTGATCAAAAATCAAAAGACTCCAAAATTCCATCCACATGGAGTTTCTTCATGTTTTCTTTCCAATATAATTTAAGCAATGTCACTTCCTAAGTGATCTTTCAATCAATTTGTCTTTCGACATTTTTAGCACTAGTTTTATGGATGTGATTTTTCCAACGAGATTTGTGAATCATCCATCTTTTATGGATTACGGTAATTTATTTGAACAACCCTTTTGTTCTCATAATACCTGATAAAACAAATCTTGAAGGCAAGCTTTGATGTTTAACGAGCAACACAATAACCCTTTATTTGTTCTCGATGAACATCATCACATATTCTTTTGCTAGTTACTTAGGCCATTGTAGTTCATGAATTGTGTTGTTTCGTATGACGATTCACACCAACAAATTCAGTATCAAATACTTAATAACCACATTGTTTAATAAGCAAAGAATATAGCCATAACATGTATATCATCTATATACTTAAACTGAACAATTCTAGTCTTTTCTTTTCTGCCATATATTTATGAGATTCTCTTTCAGTATTTCCTTTTCTGTTTTGAAAGAATTTATCAACATCAATAGTGGAGTCATACATATGACACATAATCCATAGCGTGAATAGTTAAATACCAATGTCTTTGGACTTGCACTTTGAAGTAGATCACCATCATCAAATGTTTGGTGTTCTTTCAAATTCCTTTCTTTAGTAATCTCTTGGTGTAGTAAACATTTTACCTACATCAAATATTCACCCTCATTATGGATTTATCCATGATTAAGCTACTGTTAGCTTATAACGATGAATTATGAGTATAATGTTGCTGTCCAAAATCCTTTTGGAGGATTAGGACAACAAGTGTCTCCAACCTTTTTGCAAATTCTCATCAAAATATGAGAACATGAACTTTGCCATATTATACTCTATCATGTTGTAACCAAAACTTCGTTTCAGATATCACAATATCTTCCACACATCATGGTTTCTGAAACAACTCTTTCAGATCCTAGATAACCTTGATATTAAGAGAATCCTTTGAATATCAAGAATCATGGAGACAAACATGATACTCATATACTAACTCTTGGAATTGTCACTCTTGTTTTAATACCAATTATTAAACTTCATGGAGTAACCGGAACTTACTGAAAGTTTGCAATAGGACTTTTAAACTTTAGATTAACACTTCAAAACAATACGATACCGGTTAAAAAGTAACTAACGAATTCTATAGTTCTATCATCTCAATTATAACTAAGCGCAAGGTGGTAAACGGATGCCAATGACTACAACAACTATGCAAATTCACTTTGATTTAGTTTATGATAAATTGAGTTCTAATTAATAATTAAATTAATCTAGGTGAACTCCACTCAAAACAATATCCCTCACATTGTTTTAGTGATCACACGAACCAAATCCACCACATCAAACCGATCATCACGAGAGTTGATATAGCTTCAATGGCGAACAATCAACATGTTCATCATATCTACTATATGACTCAAGCTCTACCTTTCTAGAATCCGTGTTCCCGAGGCCATGTGCATACATGCTAGGCTCGTCAAGATCAAACCTTAGTTTCATGAGCAAATGGCTTGCTCACGTTGTATACACTTGTAGAATCTAACACACCCGATCATCACGTGGTGCTTCGAAACAACAAGCTTTAGCAACGGTGCTAACTAAGGGTGAACACTTTATGACTTGAAATTCATGTACATGAGGGATCATCTTATAATGCTACCGTCGTCTACTAAGCAATACAAGATGCATAAAGGATTAACATCACATGCAATTCATAATATGTGATATGATATGGCCTTTCTTCTTTGTGCTTCCGATCTCCATCTTCAAGCACGGACATGATCTCCATCATCACCGACATTCCATCAAGGTCAATGACGCTGCTCCATGGTTGTCGTCCACCAGCTTCAACTATTACAACTACTTTGAATAGACACGCGGGTCTTAACAGAATTTAAAGACAACCATATGGCTCCTGCCGGTTGCCGACTTACAATAAGGAACATTGCATACATCATATATAATCACAATCATGGCCATATCGCATCACAGCACACCCTGCAAAACAAAGTTAGACGCCTCTAATTTTCTTTGCATGTTTTACGTGGTTTGGGGCTTTCAATAAGTGTCGTTCTAACTTACGAACAAGAACCACAACATTGATACTAGCATTGTCAATCACCCGTTGTAAATTGGATCTTAACTATGCTAGGGAAAGAAGGAATATGCCCGAGAGGCAATAATAAATTGTTTATTATGTGTATTCCAAGTATATGATAGATGTTTATTTTGCATGCTATAATTGTATTAATACTGAAACGTTAATACATGTGTGTTTAATAAACAAATGAAAAGTTCCTAGTTAAGCCTCTCTCATAAACTAGCTCGTTGATTAACAAGATGATCAAGGTTTCACGATCATGGACATTGGATGTTGTTAATAACGGGATCACAACATTAGTGTAATGATGTGATGAACATTCATCAGTATAGCATTACGATCAAAGTCATTGAGTTTATATTGCTATAACAACTTACGAGTGATCCTAATCCTTAGACCATGAGATCATGTCAATCACTAACACCTAAGAGTTTCTTGATAACATCAAAGCGTCACACCGTAAGGTGATTATAAAGATGGGTTCAGAACTAATAAAGTGTTATGTAGAGGCTCATGGATCGAGTGGAATTTGTTCATCCGATGACGGATAGATATACTGGGCCTCTCGGTGATATCACATTGATTAGCTTGCAAGCAAGTGATTTGATCACTAGAATGTTATATCGGAACGAGAAAAGAGTGCATGTCGAACGAGATCAAACTAGGTATGGAGATACCGATGATCGAATCTCGGACATGTAATATATCGTGAAACAAAGGGATTAAGATACTAGCGTAAAGGTTAAACGATCACAAGAAAGTCATCGTTGAATGTGTGGGAGTCGGTATGGGTCTCCGGATCCGCTTCGATTATTGATCGAGAGGGTCTCGATCATGTCCGCATTATTCACGAACCGTAGGGTGACACATAAGAGACACCCGACATCCAATTGGAGCAAAAGTTTCATGCCGAAAGAATAAACAAGCGCGAATTTATTTCACTAGAATCAAAAGCGTTTTCGGGTGAAATTGCGTAAAGTGGTTATGCATGTGAAATATAATTCTAGCAAGGGGTTATTTGTGAATGTTTGTCATTAAAGTAATTGACAAAATTCTGAATAAAATGAAAGAGTTTTATTTAATGAGAGTTTGCATTAAATTTGGTGGAAATTTAATGGGATCTTTGAGTGGAGGAATTTGGAGGAGTTTTGTGAGTGGAGTGTCCACCCACATGAAGAGGGGAGGGCAAGGGGGCAGCCCCATGCGCCGGCCACCCCCTTGGGGTTCCCCCCCTCCTATAAAGGCCCTCCTCTCACTTCTCACTCACACCTCCTCGTGAAGGATCTCTCTCCCCTCTAGAATTTATCCCCATGGTCTCGGACTAGCGAGATACATGTTCCGGTGGCTATTCGGCAAGAAAGAGTTGTGCTTCCGCTGCATCGCTGGGCGAGGAGGCGGAGGTTGCTCGGTGCCTCGAGCGTGTGTGCGAGCGGATCTGGCTGATTTTGGCTAGGACTTCTCTCGATCTTGAGATCGGCAAGAGATCGTCTACATCAACCACGAGTGGGACTCGTTAAACTTTGTCGGTCTTCAAGGGTATGTTCTCTACGGATATACATCCGCCGTTGTTTGTATCTAGTATAAATAGATCTTGGTATATAGTTCACATCGTAGGAAAATTTTTGTTTTCTATCTTGCGAACCCTTCAAATGTATCGAGCGGATATGTAGATACTTTACACGGGTAGTACACATATGAGTATGTGGGCGATGATGATCATGTTGTTGCTCCTTTCTTGTGATTTTGGATATTGGTGGCATAGTGGGATGAAGCGGCGGACAAACTTTACATGTCCTCGCACATGAGACCTGTTCACGCTTGACATGCAACTAGTTTGCATAAGTGGCTAGCGGGTGTCTGTCTCTCCTACTATAGTCAATATCTATTTTGCAAGCGAGTTGTCAACAATTTGATTATCCTCGTTGTGGTTCATGTTCGTAGGTAAGAACGGTTCTATCTCGAAAGCCCTCACCACGTAAAACTTGCAATGGATAAATTAGAGGCGTCTAGTTTAGATTATTCTTTGGGCTAGTGTTATAATATGGTAGTGTTGTAAGTAGAAGTATGAGATGATACTCTTACAACACACATAGCGTAAAATCCATAGGCGTGGATTTACACATATAGGTATGATAGTGATCATACCACGATGCACATGATAGAGATCATCTGCAGAACCATATAATTTCACTAATAAACATATGATGTTTGATTGCATCTTATATTGCTTGTTTAGCGCTTTGTTAAGCATAATAAGATGATCCCTCATTTAAATATCAAGATAAGAATGTGTTCTTCCTTTAGTATGCACCGATTATGTTTTTCGCTCCAAGACATCACGTGATGATCGGGTGTACTTGGATCCTCGACCATACTTGGTGTAAAAGCAGTTACACGCAAAATACTAAGGTTCTAACTTGGCGAGCCTAGCATGTACAGACATGGCCTCGGAACCTGAATCGAAAGGTTAAGCATGAGTCATATAGTTGATATGATGCCCATTTGATGCTCGCCTTTGAAGCTATACCGACTCACGTGATGATCGGACTTGGTGTAGTGGATTTGGTTCATGTAATCACCAAAAGGACACGAGGATGTCGCTTTTGAGTGGGAGTTCATTCGTAATATAGATTAGTTGAACTCAATCTATCATACACTTAGTCTAAACTTTACAAATTCTGTTGTAGATGGCACCACCTTTTAATTTCAATGCGTTCATGGAGAAAGAGAAACTAGCAACGACGGTAGCAACTTTCTTGAATGGGCCATGAATTTGAGGATTCTCCTCTCTGCACAAAAGCAATATGTGCTAGAAGCGTTAGGCCCCCCACTTTTTGACGATGCCTGACGAGGAGAAGAATGTCTATCGACTCGTCGGAGGACCACAACTTAGTTCATTCTGCGGCATATTGTATGGGCTAGAGCCGGAACTTCAAAGCGTTTGAAAACGCAATGCTTTTGATACAATGGGTGAGTTGAAAATGATTTTCGACACACATCTGCTGTAGAGAGCTACAATGCTTGTAAAAGTTCTTTAGTCGCATGATGGAAGAGAGAACAGCTCGTAAGTGAGCATGTACTCAAGATGTCGGATTACGCCCGATAAGCTTGTGTCTTTGGGAATAACGATTCCCATTGACTTAGGCATCCATCGTGTTCTGTCTCTACCACCTAGCTATAAGAGCTTCGTGATGAACTATAATATGCAAGGCATGAAGAAGTCTCTCCCGAGCTTCACAATGCTTAAAAGCTGCAGTGGAGATCAAAAGGAACATCAAGTGTTGATGATCAATAGGAACACTGGTTTCAAGAAAGACAAGAAAGCGGAAGGGAAGTAAAGCGCGGCAAGCCTGTTGCCGCTTCGAAAGAAACCCGAGTTGGACCTAAGTCGATACCAGTGCTACTATTGTAAGGGAGGGGCCCTTTGGCGCAAGCGCCCCAAGTATCTGGCGCACAAGAAGGCGGCAAGGCAAACAAAGGTATATATGATATACATGTTATTGATGTGTACTTGACTAGTGCTCGCGTAGCACCGGGTATTTGATACGGTTCGATTGCTAATATTTGTAACTCGAATCGTGCGGGCGACCGCTAGCAAGGGTGAGGTCAAGATGCGTGTCGGCAATGGATCAAGTGTTGATGTGATCGCCCGTCGCTACCTCTCCACTTACCGTCGGGATTAGTTATAAACTTAAATAAGCATTATTTGGTGCCTGAGCATGAACATTGTATCTGGATCATGTTTGATGCAAAGTGGTTTTCATTCAAATCTGAGAACAATGGTTGTTCCATTTATATGAATGAAATCTTTTATGGTCATGCACCAATGTTGAATGGTTTATTTCGTTGGACCTCGATGATAATGTTACACATATTCATAATGTTGATGCTAAAAGGATTAAACTTGATGATGATATATCCGCATATATGTGGCACTGCCGTCTAGGTCATATTGGCATTAAGCATGAAGAAGCTCCATTCGGATGGACTTTTGGAATCACTTGATTATGAATCATTTGATACATGTGAGCCATGCCTTATGGGCAAGATGACTAGAACGCCGTTTTCGGTTCAATGGAGCAGGCGGATTTATTGGAAATCATACATTCGATGTATGTGGTCCAATGAGTGTGTCGGCGAGGTGGATATCGTTATTTTGTTACTTTCACGGATGATTTGAGTAGATACGGTTATATCTACTTGATGAAACACAAGTCTGAAACCTTTGAAAAGTTCAAGGAATTTGAATGAAGTTGAAAATCATCGTAATAGAAAGATCAAATTTCTACTTACGGCCCGTGGAGGTGAGTATCTAAGTTACGAGTTTAGCACTCACATGAAAGAGTGTGGAATTGTTTCACAACTCACACTGCCGAACACCACGGTGAAATGGTGTGTCGAACGTCGTAATCATACTTTATTAGATATGGTTCGATCTATGATGTCTCAGCGGACTTGCCGTTGTCATTTTGGGGTTATGCGTAACAAACAGCTGCATTCACTTTAAATCGGGCACCATCTAAATCCGTTGAAACGACACCGTATGAATTGTGGTTTGGAAACAAATCTAAGCTGTCATTTCTTAAAGTTTGGGGTTGCGATGTTTATGTGAAGAAACTTCAACCGGATAAACTCGAACCCAAAGCGGAAAAATGCGTCTTCATAGGATACCCTAAAGAAACTATTGGGTATTCCTTCTATCACGCATCCGAGGCAAGGTTTTTGTTGCCAAGAATGGATCCTTTCTAGAGAAAGAGTTTCTCGCGAAAGGTGTGAGTAGTCGGAAGGTAGAACTCGAAGAGGTTGTGGAACCTTCTCTTCAAAGTATGGCGGTAGTAGCGCTTGGGAAGTCGTTAGGAGTTGGCTCCACCTGTTGAAGAGGGAACTAATGATAATGATCATGAAACTCCGAAGAGAGTACTACCGAACCTCACGTCAAACAGACGTCAGCTCCGAATCAGACGAAATCTGTCATAAATTTCATGGTTGATGAATATAATGACCTGCGACGTATGAAGAAGCGATGATGAGCCGGATTCCAACAAATGGTTAGAAGCCATGAAATCCGAGATGGAATCCATGTATGAAAATCAAGTTTGGAACTTGGTGGAATTACCTCACGGCCGAAAGGCCGTGAGAACAAATGGATTTTCAAAAGGAAAAGCGTCTTGATGGTAATGTGACCATCTATAAAGCTCGACTTGTCGCAAAGGGATTTCGACAAATTCAAGGAGTTGACTATGATGAGACTTTCTCTCCGTAGCGATGCTAAAGTCGGTTAGGATTATGTTAGCAATTGCTGCATATTTCGATTATGAAATATGGCGGATGGATGTCAAAACCGCGTTTCTCAATGGTAATATTGAAGAAGAGTTGTATATGATACAACCAAAGGGTTTTGTCGATCCTAAGGATCTTGACAAGGTGTGCAAGCTTCAACGATCCATCTATGGATTGAAGCAAGCATCACAGTTGGAATCTCCGCTTTGATGAGGTGATCAAAGAGTTTGGATTTGTCCAAACTTATGGAGAAGCTTGTATTTACAAGAAAGTGAGTGGGAGCAATGTGGCATTTCGATATTATATGTGGATGACATATTATTGATCGGAAATGATATAGAACTTTAACAGTGTTAAAAGTTATCTAAGCGACAAATTTTCAATGAAGGACCTAGGTGAGCGTCATACATATTATGCATAAAGATCTATAGAGATAGATCTAGGCGCCTAATAGGGCTATCATAAAGTACATACCTTGATAAGATTTTAAAGAAGTTTAAAATGGACGGAGTAAGAAGGGGTTCTTACCTATGTTGCAAGGCAAGACATTGAGTAAGACTCAAAGTCCGGCGGCGGAAGAAAGAGATAATGGACAAAATCCCTATGCTTGACCATAGGCTCTATTATGTACGCCATGCTATGTACAAGACGGATGTGGCACACTATTAGTTTGACTAGTAGGTACCAATCGGATCCGAGTTGAACATGGATAGCGGTCAAGAATATCCTTAAGTACTTACGAAGAACTAAGGATATGTTTCTTGTATCTGGAGGTGAAGAAGAGCTCGTCGCTAAGTGTTATGTCGACGCTAGCTTTGACACCGATCCGGATGACTCTAAGTCTCAATCCGGATCGTATTTCTCATGAATGGCGGAGGCGGTTAGTTGGAGGAGCTCCAAACAACGTGGTAGCGGGATCAACAACGGAGGCGAATATGTTCTTTGCCAGCGGCTCGAGCGATTTGGATGAAGGAGTTCATATCCGAACTAGGAGTTGTGGCAAGCGTTGGACCCAATGGTGATCTATTGTGACAACAATGGTGCCATTGCCAATGCCAAAGAGCCAAGGTCTCACAAGCATTCCAAGCATATTAAGCCTGGTTTCACTCCATCCATGAGCATGTCAAGGATGGAGATATAAAGATTTAAAGTACATACGGATCTCAATGTAGCGGATCCGTTGACTAAAACTCTCCTAGAGAAAAACATGATCAACACGAACTCAATGGGTGTTAGATATATCACTATGTAACTAGATTATTGTCTCTAGTGCAAGTGGGAGGCCAAGGAATATGCCCCGAGAGGCAATAATAAATTGTTTATTATGTGTATTCCAAGTATATGATAGATGTTTATTTTGCATGCTATAATTGTATTAATCTGAAACGTTAATACATGTGTGTTTAATAAACAAGCAGAAAGTTCCTAGTTAAGCCTCTCTCATGAACTAGCTCGTTGATTAACAAGATGATCAAGGTTTCGATCATGGACATTGGATGTTGTTAATAACGGGATCACAACATTAGTGTAATGATGTGATGAACATTCATCAGTATAGCATTACGATCAAAGTCATTGAGTTTATATTGCTATAACAACTTACGAAGTGATCCTAATCCTTAGACCATGAGATCATGTCAATCACTAACAGGAAGAGTTTCTTGATAACATCAAAGCGTCACACCGTAACGGGGTGATTATAAAGATGGGTTCGAACTAATAAAGTGTTATGTAGAGGCTCATGGATCGAGAGTGGAATTTGTTCATCCCGATGACGGATAGATATACTCTGGGCCCTCTCGGTGATATCACATTGATTAGCTTGCAAGCAAGTGATTTGATCACTAGAATGTTATATCGCGGGAACGAGAAAAGAGTGCATGTCGATGCGAGATCAAACTAGGTATGGAGATACCGATGATCGAATCTCGGACATGTAATATATCGTGAAACAAAGGGATTAAGATACTAGCGTAAAAGGTTCCGGATCACAAGAAAGTCATCGTTGAATGTGTGGGAGTCGATGGGTCTCGGATCCGCTTCGATTATTGATCCGAGAGGGTCTCGATCATGTCCGCATTATTCACGAACCGTAGGGTGACACACTTAAGAGACACCGACATCCAATTGGAGCAAAAGTTTCATGCGAAAGAATAAACAAGCGCAGGAATTTATTTCACTAGATACCAAAGCAGGTTTTCGGGTGAAATTGCGTAAAGTGGTTATGCATGTGAAATAGAATTCTAGCAAGGGTTATTTGTGAATGTTTGTCATTAAAGTAATTGACAAAATTCTGAATAAAATAAAAGAGTTTTATTTAATGAGAGTTTGCATTAAATTTGGTGGAAATTTAATGGGATCTTTGAGTGGGATTTTGAGTGGAGGAATTTGGAGGAGTTTTGTGAGTGGAGTGTCCACCACATGAAGAGGAGGGCAAGGGCAGCCCCATGCAGCCACCCCTTGGGGTTCCCCTCCTCCTATAAAGGCCCCTCCTCACTTCTCACTCACCTCCTCGTGAAGGATCTCTCTCCCTCTAGAATTTATCCCCATGGTCTCGGACTAGCGAGATACATGTTCCCGGTGGCTATTCGGCAAGAAAGAGTTGTGCTTCGCATCATGGAGGCGAGGCGGAGGTTGCTCAGTGCCTCGAGCGTGTGTGCGAGCACGGATCGGCTGGCGATTTGCGGCGCTAGGACTTCCTCTCGATCTTGAGATCGGCAAGAGATCGTCTACATCAACCACGAGTGGGACTCGTTAAACTTTGTCGGTCTTCAAGGGTATGTTCTCTACGGATATACATCCCGTTGTTTGTATCTAGTATAAATAGATCTTGGTATATAGTTCACATCGTAGGAAAATTTTTGTTTTCTATGCTGCGAACCCTTGAAACAGCACATAAAGCCACTTATGCAATACAAGTTGCATGTCAAGCGTGGAGCAAGTCTCATGAGCGATGTCATGTAAGGTTAGCGGCCGCTTCATCCCAACATACCGCAAGATGCAAAGTACACAAGAAGCAATCGACAATAAAAGCATCAATGCCCACAATGACCATTGTGTTCTACTCGTCTGTGAGATCTACATATAGACACGGCTCGATACCCTTGTAGGGTTCGTAGCATGGAAAACAAAAATTTCTATCGCATACAAACAAACAAGCCAAGATCTATCTACTATATTTTATCAGCGAGTCGATGGAATAACTTACCCTCGAAGATTCCAAAGTGTTTAACGAGAGCGATTCGTGGGTGATGTAGTCGTACTTCCGATCTCAAGATCGTAGACGACCTTCCACGCCGTTAAATGGCGCTTCCGATCGGTCACACGTTCGGTACTCGCGAAGACCTTCCTCTCCCTTGTTCCGGAAAGCGGAGGTTGTAGCACTCTCTCGTGATTCCGGCAAACCAAGCGTGGTACCGAAGTAGAGGGAGATCCTGCAGCTTCGGCTTAAGCCGAGTATGGTGGAGTATGAGAGAGAGCTATTAGTGGTCTAGGGATTAGACACACCAATTAGAAGGCTCTAAACCACAGGCTAGAGCAATTAGAAGCTCTAAACCAAAACGTCTCTAAACCGGAGATTAGAGGATAGGAACTTGTGTGTCCAGAGGAGGAGGCCCCCTCCTTTTATAGGTGGAAGGAGGCCAAGGGAGGAGTCCCCCAAGTCGGCCTTGGTTGGCTGGCTTGGAGGGACTCCTCCCAAGTCGGTTCAAACACCTCTTGCTTGTTTCCCACAGTTCTGTTTTCCAGTTCTGTTTAAGCCGTTTGACTTTCAAACCGGCTTGACTTTTCAGTTTGAACAGCAAGAACACTTAGTACATGATGCAATCATTCAATATGTAATGACACATTCATGTACCTCCCCGGAGTCTTAGGACAATCCGGAACCTTCTAGAACATTCGATGAAAACCTAATCATTCCCGAACTCAAACGGACTTTCCTTATATGAATCTTATTCTCGGACCATTAGGATCACCTCGTGATATCCGGATCCCATCCAAGACTCGAACAACATTCGGTCTCTTTCTCATAATACCATAACTACTCAAACAACGTCGAATCCTTAAGTGTGTCTCCCTACGGTTCGTGAATTATGCGGACATGATCGAGACACTTCTCCGAACAATAACCAATAGAGGAATCGGAAATTCATAAACCACATATTTCTCGATTACTTTGATCGAATGAACCACTTACATACGATACCAACTTCCCTTTGTCTCACGATAGTTTACTTATCCGAGGTTATGATCGTGGTATCTCGCATACCTAGTTCAACCTCGTTCGATAAGTACTATTTCGTTCTGTGATATGTGATCCCTTGTGAGCGGTCACATGCTTGCAAGCTAATTGGATGACATTCCACCGAGAGGGCCCAGTATATCTATCCGTCATATGGATGGACAAATCCCCTCTTGATCCATGTGTTTCAACCAATACTTTCCGAACACTCAATGCCACCTTTATAGCCACCCGATTACGGTGGTGTTTCATGTCATCAAAGCATCCATCCGGTAAAGGTGATATGCATGATCTCATGGTCGAAGGAATTAGGTTACTATGTATCGAAGCGAGATGCAATTGAACTATTGAAATGACTTGATCTTTATGCTACGCTTATCTATAGTATGTCCATCACATCATTATCCTAATGATATGATCCTTGTTAATAACATCTCTATGTTCATGATCAGGAAACCATGATCATATATTAACCAACAAGCTAGTTTAACAAGAGGCTTTACTAGGGACTCTTATTTTAGTTTACAAATCACACAAGTATTAATGTTTCCGGTTAATACAATTATAGCATGGTATGTAAACATTTATCATAAGTGTGAAGATATGATAATAACCACTTTATTATTGCCTCTTGGGCATATCTCCAACACCAAGGCCCACACCCAAATTCCAACAATCCCCCACAAATTCTCATAGGCACATAACATTAAATCACATCAATCAGTTCTAGAACATTGTTTATATACCGGTGCGAGGTGGAGACTGTTAAGTTGAACTTCCACTTGGAACTTCAGGCTACACTAGATTGAAACTTGAATAGTGGACTATGCCTTGAAATACAAGTTTGGTGCGCACTAGTTTCACACAAGGTCTAGACCGATACAGGGCTGCCGCGAAGCTTCCCCGCGGTTTGGAGCTTATGCGTCATACTCCATGGACTTTCATGAGTTTATTAGAGAGAACCCAACTCCTATAGACTGTGACGTTTGACAGTCAGACTCATATATGTGTGTTCTTCAAAAGATGTTCTGCAGGACAACATCTTTGCTTTAAACAAGCCACTCAGAACACATTAAGGTAAACATCAACCTGTCATGCAGAATAGGAGAGTATTGCATCTATACGGAGTGGTAGTATACTATAAGGATACTCTCCTCCCAGTTGACCAACAGCTTGTCCCTCAACTCTACTTCACGGGATCTCCGATCACATAGAGCGGGTTACCACTGTGAGCAACTCAAAATGTGGGTCTCAAACCCATCTCCCTCGATGCATTATTTATCATATTACGTGATAGACTCTTTATGAAGGGATCTGCCAGATTTTTAGATGTTTGGATATAGTCCAATGCAATAACTCCGGAGTTTCTCATTTTCCTGACATATTTCAATCTCCTCTTCACATGTCTTGATGACTTCATATTGTCCTTAGAACTATTTATTTTAATGATCACAGTTTTATTATCACAGTTCATAAGGATTGCGGGTATTGGTTTTTCAACCACAGGTAAGTTCATCAAGATTTCACGAAGCCACTCTGCTTCAACAAAGGATGTGTCTAATCTTTGTGAGTTCTTCTTTCATAGTTGACCTCGTTAAGATGGTCTGCTTGCAAGACTTCCAAGAAACAGCATCACCACCAAGTGTAAACATATAACCACTCGTGGCCTTAGTCTCATCAGCATCAGAAATCCAGTTTGAGTCACTATACCCTTCAAGTACCCTTGGATACCCGGAGTAGTGAATCCCATAGCTCACAGTGCCTTTCAAATAACGCAAAACCCTTTCAAGGGCCTGCCAATGAACATCTCCAGGATTTGAGACAAATTGACTTAACTTGCTTACAACAAATGAGATGTCAGGCCTCGTAGCGCTGGCTAAATACATAAGCGAGCCAATAATCTGAGAATATCTCAGCTGATCTTTGGCATCCTTAGGATCTCCCTGATTCTTTCGAACCAACATGCTAGGATCATATGGTGTAGGAGAGGATCTGCATTCGCTATACCCAAAACGACTCAAGATCTTTTCCACATAGTGAGACTGAAGCAGTGTTATCCCACCATCAATATATTTCAGCAGCTTGATGTTTAATATCACATCAGCCACTCCTAGATCTTTCATCTCAAAACAACGAGATAGAAAGTCTTTGAACTCATTGATAACATTAAGATTGGTCCTGAATATCAGTATATCATCAACATACAGACATAAGATGACTCCCTCACCCCCACCATGGCGATAGTACACACACTTGTCAACTTCGTTTACAATAAAGCATTCATCAGTTAAAGTTCTTTCAAACTTCCCATGCCACTGCTTAGGTGCTTGCTTAAGACCATACATAGACTTCAGTAACTTGCACACCTTGCCTTGTTGACCATCTATCACGAATCTATCTGGCTAATCCATATAAATTTCCTAATCTAACTCTCCATTTAGGAAAGTCGTTTTAACGTCCATTTGATGAATGAGAAGACCATGCGAGGCAGCCACGGATAGCAGTACTCGAATGATGGTCAATCTAGCCACATGTGAATAAGTATCAAAGAAGTCTTCGCCTTCTTTCTGGGTATAACCCTTGGCAACAACGCGTGCCTTGTACTTCTCAATAGTACCATCAGGTCTAAGCTTCTTCTTGAACACCCACTTACATCCTACAGGTTTGCACCCATAAGGACGATCAGTAATTTCCCAAGTTCCGTTTGCTATGATGGAATCCATCTCACTGCGAACGGCTTCTTTCCATTAGTCAGCATCTTGAGATGCATAAGCTTCTGAAATAAAAGTGAGAGTATCATCCACGAGGTATACAATAAAATCATCACCAAAGGACTTTGCAGTCCTCTGTCTCTTACTTCTGGTAGGAGCTTCATTGTTATCCTCCACAGGATTATCCGGGTGTTCTATCGAAATGGTGGGTTCAGGAATTGTAATTAATTCATGACTAGGTAAACTAGGCATCTCCTGATTTGATTAACTAGACGAATCTTTCATGGGAAAGATGTCTTCAAAGAAAGTCGCGTCATTCGACTCCATGATTGTACCAACATGCATGTCGGATACCTCAGATTGCACTATCAAAAATCTATAGCCAATGCTATGAAATGCATATCCTAGAAAGACACAATCCACGGTTTTTGGTCCAAGCTTGCGCTTCTTGGGTATCGGCACATTCACTTTCGCCAAACAACCCCAAGTCCGTAAGTAGGAGAGTTTCAGCCTTTTTCTTTCACATTCCTCAAATGGAGTAATGGTTTTGTTCTTTTTGGGAACACGGTTTAGAACATGACATGCAGTCTTTATCGCCTCCCCCACCATTCCTTGGATAGACCCGATGTATCTAACATGGCATTAACCAAATCAGTTAGAGTACGGTTCTTTCTTTCGGCCACCCCATTTGACTGAGGTGAGTAGGGAGGCGTTCTCTCATGGATAATACCATGCTCCGCACAAAAAGAATCAAAATCGTTGGAAAAATACTCTCCACCACGATCAGACCGAAGTCGCTTAATATTTTGATCAAGTTGGTTTTCTGATTTAGCTTTATAGATTTTGAAGTGATTAAAAGCTTCATCTTTAGATTTCAGAAGGTACACATAGGAGTATCGAGTGGAATCATCAATTAAAGTCATGAAATATCGCTTTCCACCTGTTGGCAACTCACCATTCATTTCACAAAGATCTGAATGTATTAGTTCCAGTGGTGCCAAATCCCGTACCTCAGCAGTCTTGTGAGACTTGCGAGGTTGCTTAGCTTTCACACACACTTGACACTTGGAACTCTTGACAGTAGTAAATTTCAAAATTAAATTCATATCGGCAAGCCACGTCATGCACCCAAAATTAATATGACAAAGTCGTGAATACCAAATATTGGATTCACTATCATTGCAAACATGATTAATAACTTGAGTACATAAGTCTGACAAAGATAAGCGGAACAAGCCTTCGCACTCATAACCCTTTCCAACAAATTGTCCACACTTAGAAATTACAACTTTATTGGACTCAAAGACTAGCTTAAAACCATATGGACATAGAAGAGATCCGGTGACAAGATTCTTATTGATGGAGGGAAAGTGTTGCACATTCTTCAGCTATACGATCTTCCCCGAAATAAACTTCAGATCCACCGTACCAACACCTTGAACAGAAGCACGTGAGCCATTTACCATCAGCATGGATCCAAATTGCCCGACGATAAGAAGAGAACATGGAAATATCAGCACATACATGTATATTTGCACCAATGTCTATCCACCATTCAGGTGAATTACAAACTGAAAGAACAGTAGGAAATATACCGTACCCAACATCCTTCATCTCAGTATCACCAAGAACAACATTAGTGGACTTGCCACTATTTCCATGTGGACGCTTGTCAAAGCGATTGGGGCAGCTAGGAGCCTACTGATTAGGATCACCACAGACATGGCAGGATCCTTTCTTCTTATACTCAGTCTTGTTCTTGAAGTTGGTAGTCTACGCGGCCTTGTTTTTGCCATCAAACTTTCCTTTGCCATCAGACCTTTTCTTATTCTTGAACTTGTAGGACTGGAAGTTATTTTTCTACACTACATGTGCGCTAGAACTTCCGTCAAAGCCTCGAGGACGTGTATCTTTTGCTCTCGCCTTTTCTTCAACATGAAGAGATCCGATGAGATCCAAAACAGAAAACTCATGTCTCTTATGTTTCAGAGAGGTAGCAAAGTTCCTCCAAGAAGAAGGAATCTTGGCAATAATGCCTCCGACCACGAACTTGTCTGGTAAGGTACACTTGAACTGCTCGAGTTTTTTTGGCAAGGGACTGTATCTCATGAGCCTGATTCACGATGGAACGGTCATCAGTCATCTTGTCGTCATAGAATTGCTCCATAATATACAGTTCAGTGCCAGCATCTGAAACACCAAACTTGACGTCGAGTGCATCCCACGCATCCTTGCCATTATCAAATGACATATAGGTGTCAACAATGTTGTCACCAAGAATATTGAACAAAGCCCCCATAAACATGGTGTCGACTTTCTGAAACTCTTCCTCCTGAACAGGAGAAAGGTCTCCCTCGGGTTTGCCAAGAGTGGCGCTATAGCAGCCTAGGTTTTTCAACCATAGAACTGCTCTCGTGTGCCATCTCTTATAATTGACACCGTCAAAAGGAGGCGACCTTGTAGCCGCGGCTAAACCAGTTGAATTCAGTTGCCTATAATCAGGTTTTTGGATTGTTGAAAATGTAAGCAAATTACCATAATATTTAATCCGAAATAAGCAATAATAAAACATGACTATAAGTGCAAGAATTAATCTAATCATGTATATTAGCAGAATAGACGAACAAATCACAATCAACCAGAATAAGCAGATCACATCTATTCCAAAAGCTAGTACAAGAAACTGCAACATAAACTGAACTAGATATGAACAGATTACGTACGGTGTCGGAGGAGGAATCGGGTTCGCGTTCAGGTTGGGGTTGAGGTTCGCGTTCTCACCAGTGTTGTCAGCCATGTCGTCGATGTAGAGGCTTCTGATGTTCGGGAAGGAGTGGTCGGTTGACGTGATGCCGTCAGTAGTCGTGCAGACGCGCTCCCCAAAAACCTAATCGCCCCTCACCCGTACAGGTTCACGAGAGACGGTGGTTAGAAGGCCTCTTTGTCCGTCGTCTGCACGCCCGGAAGGGATGGAGAAGGTGTAGCGGCGGCGCAAGGTTCTGGAGGCAGAAAGATGTGTGTTGCTCGTATTAGGGTTTTCGCCTGAGGCCGTTTATATGGGGCGCAGCCCATGTCCAAGTAGTAACATCCCACGTTTCCGAAAACAATAATTTCCTGAGCAGCAAAAAAAGATAAGATCGGCACCGAGGCACAATTCCGCAAACCGTGTCGTGTCGTGTCGTGTCGTGTCGTGTCGTGACGAGGCGAGGCGAACCGAGGCGGGCGGCGGAGGAGGAGCGCGCGTGTATGACACTCCTCTTCACTCTCTTTAGGAGGTAGTGAAACACTCCACTATATATATTGGTCCAACTCCCTCCAAACTAGCAAGGTGGGACTAAAATTTTGGTGACATCCCTTGCTAGGCATGAATGGGCCATGAGAATTTCAGAATTTGTATTAGGCTATGGGCGAAGGCCCACACCCAAATTCCAACACTTTCTACTGCCTGCATGTTCGTCTTCCTCCACTCCGGCGTTGAGCCGCCACGTCGGCGATCTCCTGCACCAACTTGCCCAGACCTCCTTATCTGCTTCCTCATCATCCCGAGGCCCTTCTGAAGCTCATGGACAGTCTCCGTGCGACATCGAGCCTCCTCATTGCGTCGCCTCGATTTGGTCATCGTCGCCATCGACATAGAAGCCGCCAAGCATCAAGCCTCTGCCGGCCAGCCCCACGTGTTCCCTGTGAGGTTCGGTGCTCCTGCACCTCACCTCTCTCCCTCCTTCCTATCGATCCTACGTGTTGCTTCTGTCATCGTTCGTCGCGGTGCCTCACCGCCCGTCCGTACGCCGATCTAGTTTGTTTGACCTGGCCAAATGAGGCCATTCATGTTGACTCCCTGGCCCACTTGTCAGAGATGGTGGGTAGCCTACCCCGTGCGGAGAAACGCTTTCCGCTTGTCCTGGTCCCCCAGGCGAGCAATGCCATGAGATGTCTCCTTAGGGCACGATTTATGGTGGCAGGGTATGCTGCTGCTCCAAGATTGCCACGTAGGCTTGGACAGTAGAGGCCACCACACGTGAATTCACCTCCAAACACGTTCTGCTTTACTGGTCCCTCCTGCGTGAGGCCTAGTATCCTTTTTCTTCTCCTAGCGTTCTACTCCTTTTCACTTTTTGTCACTTTTTCCATGGAGCAGAAAGTTCCTCTGCAAGATCCCGTTCGCCTCGGCAAACGATAGCTTTTTAAGACGAGGACCATCTGAGCCGACGTGTGAAGCTGGGATAGCTGTCCACGCTGTAGCGTTGGCCATGCTCTTAGTACCATATTATTGGATCCCACTGCCAGTTTCGGTGTTAATTGGTGATCAGCCTGTCATTTGCATGAATTTCAAACTTCATACCGTACAATGGTTGATTTCATAAAATGGTACCATTTGGTACATTTGGCTTTGACAGCGGTACTATTAGGCTATTAACTCCAAGATATGCATATGGTTGCATCTCAACCTTAACGATATCTCAAATCAGTACCTTTCTTGTGCGTCTTAGCTGCTCCGAGATAACAATATCGTCTTCAAATAATAAAAACGGATATAATAAGAAAGGACTAATAAGGGCCCGTTTGGAACACGGGAATTTATAGGAAAATCAAAGGATAGGATTCTCATAGGAAACATTTCCTTGCACCCTTTGAATCATAGGAATAGGAAAAGGAAATCCACGGGATAGGATTCCTGAGCTTCACATTTTACAGGAAAAAAAACATCCTATCCGATCTATTGGAAACTTTCATGTGGGGTGAAACAAAGTGTCGCCACTCTTCTCATGGGAAGATATCCTAACCTGCGACCACTCTTCTCACACAGCTGACCGACGTGCTTGTTTTTCTTGCCGTTGTCGTCGGCCGGCTGGCCATGGGCGTCGATGGTGTTCTTGGAACAAGTCTAGCTTGGCGTTACAGCAGTGTTGAGAATGTTGCATGTCCGAGTGGAAAGAGTTTACTACTGTATCTTGAAAATGGGTCATGAAAGCATGTGTGTGTAGAAATGAGCAGCACGTCAATGCTAGCTTGGAAGTTGTTTCAAATTTGAAAAATTCATGTATTTTCCTATCCTACAATCCAAATAGCAACCTTTTCCCATTCCTGCGTTTTAGATTTCTATAGGATTGTTGTGGTAGGACATCTCAATTCCTGTGGATTTTCTATTCCTGTATTTTTTCTTTTCCTGCGTTCCAAACATGGCCTAAGTATGTTTCGTGTAAATAAGTATTGCCCGCAATGCATAAGAATGGTTTACGCTTCTTAGTCAAGATTCAAGAAGACAGTGATGCTTTACGTACTTGTACATCTCAACAATACCTCAGTTTAGTACTTCCCGCTTTGAGTCGAGAATTGATTCCTCAACTACTTCGCTAGTACTTCCTCCGTTTTAAAATATAAGATGTTTTAGATTTGTAAAGAAAATGTATCTAGACTTGCACACTAAAACTAGTCTAAATACATTTTCTTTACAAACCTAAAACATCTTATATTTTTAAAACGGAGGGAGTAAATCAATACCGTGCGAACTTACCGGTTACCGATCACTAGTTGAGCTTTAACTAGTAGGGGGTACTCAAAACAATCCCCTTCAACTTTACGGTGACTTTAAAGGCTTTGATCTTACGGTGACTATCTTTCGGATTATTCAAGGTGCAAGGCTGTTTCACCTGCAAGTGTCGGTCAGGAGACAGTTGTTAAGAGTATACTGTTGGCGACACGATCAGGAACAGCAGCATACGATGGAGCCCGTCAAGTCTCTTTCAGATTATTCCGGGGGCTCCCACTTCCGACCATACATGCACATCTGCAGCTAGCTCAAAGAACAATTGTGTCGTATGCATGGTGGCGGCCGATCGGTGGCTGAAGAGGCGTACACCGCGCCACCTTGGAAGCCAGAGGTCAGTACAGACATCGCAGCCTCGCCTTCAGTACTGAACAATTTTAAGCTCGCAAGCATTGCCATATTACGACATTAATCAAAGCAGATACAAGATCCACGAGACAAGGCCGCTACTGCTTCACGTGTGTAACCAATAGGCTATAATTTGTTGAATACGGTCGTTGTGATCAACGGCGATATGCATGCGTGTTTACTGCCATCGGCCAAATCATCACCTTGGGCGACGGCGACAAGAGGAATGCTCAGAGGCGGAGCCAGGAAATTAGTTTGAAGGGGGCCAATGCCAAAAAGCAAAGACAGTAGAGTTGTTAGGAAGAGCCGGACACTTAATTTCACTAGTTTTGCGGGATGTTTTGCACAAAAATCTGGGGGTATATAAGTTATTTTTCCATCTTGGGGTGTCACTAGTGCAAACGAGGGCTTTTGTTGATCCCGAAAATGGGCTTTAACACCGGTTCTCCAGCGTGGCCTCTGCGGCATTAAAGGAGCCCCCCCTTTAACACCGGTTCGTGGCACGAACCGTGTTAAATCCTACACTGATGGCCAGCACCTTTAACACTGGTTCGTGGCGAACGGTGTTAAAGAAGGGCTATATAAGACACCACCCACACACCCCCTCTTCCATTCTTTCACATTTTGGAGCCTAGCAAGAGGGTGTGAAGAGTGCTAATTTGTGTTTTTCATATGCACTTTGAGGTGTTCGGTGAAATGCCGAGAGCTCAAAATAAGCTTTCTTGTTGCTCTTTCCGTCTCGAGGTCGGCAACTATAGTTTCATGTGTCATTGATGTACTATATATATAAATGGTCATCTCCCTATTATTTTTGATATATACTACATATTAATGCGCGAATCGGCAATGGATGTACGGTGACCGCCGCTTCCGAGTACATTACGGGTCAAAATTTCATCGTTGTGGCTAATGCAAACCGTGGTCACAATGGTTTTATGTGATGTCCGTGTGTTCACCGTCGAACAAGAAAGACTACTCAAATACCGTAACCATTCACGCCCACCGCTTCGATCCGGATTCATGCCCGCTATAATTGTTGGACCAAGCACGGAGAAAAAGGGGTTGTGATGGAAGACAACGAAGAAGAAGAGGATGATGAAAACTATCATAATATGTATCCGAATATGATGATAATGCAACGGAGGTAGATAATGAAGATCAAGAGGGAGATGGGCCGATGACGATCTTGGTCGGGCCATTCTTGATGCAAAGGAAGAATGTGAAACTGAAAAGGAGAAGGAGAAGTGGGCGGATGTTAAAGGATCACAAAACATTATTGTATCCAACTTGCGAAGATGGCCACAAAAGCTAGGTGCCACCTGGATTTGCTGCAATGGAAGGCGGAGAATGGTGTGTGACAGTAGCATTTTCAAATTTGTTGGTAAAATGAAGAATCTTCTTCCAAGAAATAATGAGTTGCTGACGGTACATACCAAGCAAAGAAGGTTGTCGCCCTCTAGGATTAGACGTGCGTAAGATACATGCTGCATTAATGATGCATCCTCTACCGCGGTGAAGTACGAGAATTTGGATGCATGCGGTATGCACTGCTGCGGTATAAGATCGAGACGATCTGGCGATGTTGAGGGCGAGGCCCCTAGGAAGAAGGTTCCGCTAAGGTTATGTGGTATGCTCCTATAATACCACGGTTAAAACGTCTCTTGAAATAAAGAGCATGCCAAGTTGTTGCGATGGCACATGGAAGACCGTAAGAAAGACGCGATGTTGAGACACCCGCTGATGGGTCACGATGGAGAAAAGTCGGCGAGAGTACCGGACTTCAGCGTGACGCAAGGAACTTAAGGTTTGGTCTAAGTAATGACGGCATGAATCCTTTTGGTGAGCGAGCTGCAAGTCCTGACACTGGCGGTGACCCTATGTATCTATAACCTTCCTCCTTGGTTGTGTATGAAGAGGAAGTTCATTATGATGCCGTGCTCATCCAAGGCCCAAGGCAACCCGGCAACGACATTGATGTGTACCTAAGGCCATTAGTTGAAGAACTTTTACAGTTGTGGGCCAAACCAGGTGTACGTATGTGGGATGAGCACAAAGAGGAGCCATTTGACCTACGAGCATTGCTTTTCGTAACCATCAATGATTGGCTGCTCTTAGTAACATTTCAGACAAACAAGGGATACAATGCATGCACACACTGTTTAGATGATCTTGAAAGTGTATATTTGGATAAATGTAAGAAGGTTGTGTACCTAGGGTATCACCGATTTCTTAGAACGCATCCAAAGATGAAATAAAGGCAAGCATTTCAAACGTCTGGCGTAACCCGGAGGAAGCCTGTCCTCCGTGCGGTGAGGAGGTATTTGGTATGGTCAAGGACCTAGAAGTAATCTTTGGAAAAGGTCCTGGTCTATCATTCGAATGACGATGCCGGACACGCGCCCATGTGGAAGAAGCAATCTATATTTTGGTACCTACCCTATTGGAAAGACTTAGAGGTCCACTCTTCAATCGACGTGATGCACGTGACGAAGAATGTTTGCGTGAACCTGCTAGGCTTTCTAGGAGTGTATGGGAAGACAAAAGATACACCGGAAGCACGACAGGACCAGCAACGTCTGAAGGCCCCTGAAGAGCCTATGCATCCTGAGAACGAGAAGGGTAAACGATGCCACTTAACTGTGGCATCCCGCAAAACCACTACTAGAAAATCGCGTGGAATTTGTGCATTGCATTGTCATCATCATGCATTGTTTGCATAAAACTATGTTTGCAAAGCCCGTGTTGTTTTCTAAACGCCCCTCTTAATTCAAATATCAAAACCCCGGGTCCCCGGATTATTTTTGTGTGTCTGATATCGGTTTGCAGACGGTGTCTGCAAAACAAATAAAATTTATTTTATTTTTAGTGGGGGCAGCCGAACGGGCCGACCGACCCGAACGACCACCCCCAGAAACTAAAACGGTCCACCCCAAACCCGCCCTCTAAATACTACATCTACCTAAAACTCTACCCAGTCCAACCCTCCACCTCACCCCCACCTATCCTAGGCCGCCACGTCACCCTGCCCTTCCCTCTACCCAATCCCCCCTGCCACATCAGCTCCCTCTCTCCCTTCCCCACTCTCTCTCCTCTCTCTCCCCACTCCACCACACAAGCACACACACAGCTAGCCTTCTGCAGCTCTGCATGGGCCCCACCACCCACGCCCACTTGACGCCTCCCCTGCCCACCCTGGCCCCTCCTCCCACGCTCCTCTCCTCCCACAACCTCTCTTCCCCACGCGTCCTCTCTTCCTCTCCCACCGCCTCGCCTCTGCCTCCTTGCCTGGCTCACGCCTTCGCCAGCCTCTCCTGTTCCCTCTGCCATGGCCTCGCCTAGCACCGCCTCTCCCGTCTCCCCACGTGCGCCCGCCTCCTGCGCTGCCCCGACCTCGCCTCGCTCCGCTCAGCCTCGCCCGACGCGTTCGCCTTCCCTGTTTCTCTCCTCGCTCTCCTTGCGCCGAGCTCAAGCCGCCACCAACCTCCGTCCCGGCCCTCCCGCGCGACCTCCCGTCACGCGTCCGCCGGCGACTGGGCGTCACTCGTCCGCCGACCTCCCTCGAGCCGCCTCCCGATCCCGCGGGCCCTCGTCAACCCGTGCAGCCCCTCCTCGTCGCCGCCGTCGTCGTGCGGAGCAGGCGCCTCGACCCCAGCGACGCCCGGCCTCATGGACGCTGGACTCTGCCGCATGCGCCGCCAGCTGCCGCCCATTGCCGCCCGCGTGCCACCGCCCGATCCGCCTCGCCTGCTGTTTTCCCACGTCCAAGACCGGGATGTACGGATCGTCACCGTGGGGTAGGACGCCGAGTTCTACTTCGATCCACCACGGTTCATCAAGGCTTGGAGACATGAACCCCGAAGAACGACCTTACGAACCGGCGCGCTCAAGATCCCTTCACGGAGTTGATGACCAAGGCGGCAAGATCGCCACGGATGCGACAAGTTCTCCATCACGGAGCATCAAGACCGCCTCACGAACCGAACCCTCGGGACCCAAGTTCGCCGAGACCCTAGACGCAAGATCTCCTTCATGGGACGACAAGTACTCCGACATGGACCCGATTGGGCGAACCAAGAAGACGGTAGGTGCGACAAGTTCTACTTCACGGACATCGAGTGCCAAGATCGCCCACAGAGAACCGAAGTTGTCGAGACCCTGAGGACCCGTTCCCGGAGACGAAGACCGGACCCGACAAAATCGTCGCGACCACAAGAACCGCACCGACCAAACAAACCCGATGCGCCCGACGCGAACCAAGCCCTTCTACCCGAACGCCAAGACCTACCCCGATCCGAAGACCCTAACCCTGGACCCTGAGACCGAACCCTGAACCCCGGAACCAAGATCGCCGAACCCTAATGTGTGAACCTTTTTCCCGAGCCCTATTTTATTAATGCTAAATATAAAACTTGTCGCATCTTAATTGTTCATGCATGCATATGGTCTTGTGGTTTGGGGGCCTTATGCCGATTCACCTAATAATTAAATATGGGGCCCATATGCGGGCAAATCTAGTCTCATATTGGCCTCATTTAAATTGGTGTAGCGAACCCGGTGCTATCTTCTGCCATGTTAATACAACATTTAAACTGCGTGGGTTCTAAACAACTTGAACCATTTAATTAATTGTCGGGACCCCGGTTCCGCTTAATATTGACCTAATCGCATCGCACCTTTGCCATGTCATCCATCATGCATGCATCATGCCGATCTTCTGCCGTGTATTAAATATTGCATCCGGTGTTACTTCTAGTGTTTTGCTTCTTCGCGGATAAGGCCGTTGAGTTGATGTGAGCTTCGCCCCGATCTTCGGATGAACCCTTCAACAATGTTTTCAGGCGAGCATCTCCCCCTTTCTTCCTATCTTACTTTTCTAGTATTTATTCCCTCCTGTTGATCTTTGCTATCTGTGTTGCGATGCTCTAGTTTCGTACCCGTGATATCCCTTGCAGCCATATATAGCCCTGGACACATCCTATCACCTGTTGTTTGGTAGATAGTTGGACCCGCGTGTCGTAGTCGCTTGCTCAAGTGTTTTGCTTGTCGTCAAGTACCACAACTGTTGGAGGATTGCCGCATGTTGATGTTGGAGATGATCATGGAATTACTTATCGTTCATTTTAATTACTGTTTAACAACTAAAATTGAATTAAGCAGAGGCATCGGTGGGTGATAGGTAATGTTGGTTTTCCGAACGCCCACTTGTGTCCCGTAGGACCCGAGTTCTTGACACTGTTAGAGATTGAGCGCTAACCACGGTGGGGAGATATGGGCCCCCATCGATTATTACCGATTTCAAAGTATTGTCTTGGGGGCCACAACTAGTTTGAGGTGTTTTTACTATCCTGCACCTATGCCATGCTACTTATGTATTTACGATTGTGTGAGGAGCACGCTGTCTTTGTTTAGGAAGCGGAATGTTTTGATATCGGCAGTCCCGATTGGGGATCTGCTGTCGTTTGCCATTGTCGCAAACCCTAAGTCCGTCTCAAGACCGCCGACTTCGTTGCGGGTGTACTTAGTGGGTGGCCCCCGCATTTGCTTTGGAGTCCAGGACGTCGTGACTTAGGCCCGCCGACATACCGATGGGTGTATGTTAACCGACACGCAAAAGGTTCAAGTGCTGTGGATACTTTGGTGCACCCTCAGGTTAAATCTTTAGAAGCCGTGTCGCGGTTATGGACGACTTGGAGCACAGTGCTTGATCATAGACAACTATAACTAAAGTTTATTGTTATAAATTGACTTGTATCCGATTTGACTAGTAATCGCCTTCACTACAACGGAATGGCTAAGTAAAAGTACCAACAACCTTTGGGTTTTGGGTTGTCTCATGCTAATTGTATCGACTAGTAAGTGTTGCCACTATAACGGAATGATTAACTAAAATGCCCATCGCTACTTTATCGTGACGATTATCTAAACTCGACTAGTAATTGTTGCAACGACAACCAATAAGTAAAGCCAGCGTGTGAGTTCCTCGGTTGACTTCCTCGTTTGGTCTCGAGGAAAGCCGGATGGGTTTGTTTGATGATAGTATCGTTGGATCCGAATAGTTCTTTCTCACCCTCTCGATAGCCGGTTGTATCGAGTCTCTATAGGTTGTTTAGTGCATCTTTGCCGCCGATCCACCATACCTATGTAGGCGAGGACCGCCATTCTAGCCTCGCCGTGTCTTGGCCTCGTGGCGCTCCTCTTTTCCTTTGCCCTTTGTCGGCACCCTTTTGTTTAAGCAGGTTTTGAGATCGACGCCGTTAGCGTGGTTACCCTTCCGCTTGGCACAGGCGGTTATGGACGCCATTGGTTATTCTTCAGGGCTCTTAGCCCCATTTGCATCTTGTCCGTAGTCGGACGCTCCATTGTTTTCAAGGTGATTTGGATCTTGGTACCGTATATTTGTATTCTTGACTCTTTGAGTCGCTGTTGTATATATATCTGTTCTGTGGGTCCCATCGAGGACTGTTGTGCAATGTCATTACTTTGCTTTCCACCCGCACGAAAGTGCCTGGTGGGCACCTTCGAATCGTTTCTATGCGGGTTTGGCGAGTTTTGCTAAAGCTTGCATAGGGCCGATTCTGAGGGTGTTACATTAACTCCTGCCAGCTACGCTCTTACCAAAGCAGAGAAGGAAATCTTTTTTGAATGTCTGAGCAGTATCAAGGTCCCGTCTGGCTTCTCGTCGAATATAAAGGGAATAATAAATATGGCAGAGATGACTGCCACGTGATTATGACACAATTGCTTCCGATTGCATTGAGGGGGCTTCTACCTGAAAATGTTCGAGTACCCATTGTGAAGCTATGTGCATTCCTCAATGCAATATCTCGTAAGTAATCGATCCGTAAAGCCTACCGTGGTTACAAGCAGATGTGGCCCAATGTCTTGTCGACTTTGAGTTGGTGTTCCCCATCCTTCTTCAATATTATGACATCTCCTGGTTCACCTAGTAGAAGAGATTGCCATTCTCGGTCTGTATTTCTACACAATATGTTCCCCTTTGAGAGGTACATGGGAGTCTTAAAGAAATATGTTCAAAACCGTGCTAGGCCGAAGGAAGCATCTCCAAGGGCTATGTATGAGAGGAGGTCATTGAGTTCGTGTTGATTTTATTCCGACCTTAAGGCGATTGGTGTTCGAGAATCACGACATGAGGGGAGATCGTGGAAAAGGCACCCTAGGATGTAAAGCAATGATATGTAGGGAGGCATTCTCTCAATCAAGCACACTACGGTTTTACAAAGATCTATCTTGGTTGCCCGTATATCAATGAACACAAGAATTTAATACTCAAACACCCGGCGGTCGATGAATGGATTATAAGTGAACACATGGCGAGTTTGGCGGTGGATGCAAAGACTTCTCATGAATAACACCACGTTGGGGATCAACTGTACTTGTTGGCAGACACCGTCTTCGATTGTATGTACTTTCCAAGTACGAGATAAATGGGAATACATTTTACGATAGGCCAAGATAAAAGAGCACCAACCAAAAGTGGTGTCCGCTTCGATGCAGCAGAAGACAATGGGCAAAAGACCACGTATTATGGGTTCATAGAGGAGATATGGGAACTTGACTATGGACCTAATTTTAAGGTCCCTTGTTTCGATGCAAATGTGTCAAGCTAACGGAGGAGGGGTTGAGGTAGACAAGAAATGCAGAATGACAACGGTGGATCTCAACAATCTTATGAAGAACTTAGACGAACCATTCGTCCTAGCCAATGATGTGGCTCGGGTTTATCTTTAGTCCCGTTGGTGACACCATCCGGGACAAGGTACACGCCACGACATAATGTCGACATGCACTCACCCCTATTATTAGTGTCGACTCGTGTTTTGTCGGTTGGTGTCTCCAACCGGACTAAATTCATCTTTAGTCCCGGTTGGTGTCTCCAACCGACTAAAGGTTCATCCGCCATTTTTTCCCGCCATTTTTCTTCCGCCATTTTTCTTCCCTTGATTCTTCCTCCAGTTCTTCCCGCTAGTTCACTATATATATATGTAGGGGTTGGCCTCCATTGTCATTGCACATCTCTAGACTCATATCGCAACTTCATCACTCTTTCCCATGGCTTCCACCATAGCACTAACCCCTTGAGGCGGAGGCGCTTTGCCTCGAACCACCGTCGGGCTCTTGTGTCCCTCGGCTGGATCTTTGCCGTCGGGCGTGCAGTTCCTCTGTCCCTCTAGGTGTGGCGCGGATGGCCATCACGAACCACTACTACTTGAGCTCACGGAGCAGCGGAGGAATCCCAGATGGCATCCCGACTATTTCCCTACTTGGGAAGCCTTCGTGGATCGGCATGAGAGGCGCTGCCCGAGCACGAGGAGGGCCCACCTCCTCCTAACTTCAACGAGGCGGCCGTCGGCTATGGTGGCGGTCGGACTCTCCAGAGCGTTATGGCCTATGACACCGCCACGACTCTAACCCCGTCACGCTACCCTCAAGTCCAGCCCACGCTACCCTCAAGTCCAAACCGCCGCGTACTTTCCGGAGGTTCAATTACGCGACCGGCGACGACAGCGATAGCGGCGGCGAGTAGGCGACTACGATGGCGAGTATTACAGGTGTAGGCGAGGCATGTGAATCACTCCAACATTCCGAAACAAGTTCGGCCGATTGTTACTTAATCTGGCCATGTATCTTAATTTTCAGTTCTTTTATGTATCTTAATTTTCAGTTCCAGTTCGGCCGATTGTTACTTAATATGGCCATGTATCTTAATTTTCAGTTCCAGTTCGGTCGATTGTTACTTAATCTGGCCATGTATCAAGGCATAGTTTGCAAGAGGAGTTTTCCTTTTTATCGCACCAAAAAGGCATTTTCCATTTTCCGAGCATAAAAAACGGACGGTTTTGTGAAGCAACCACCAAATGGCTAATTTAAAAAACCACCAACACATTGATCAAAAAACAATGCAAGTTGAGAGAGGCTTGGTGAGATTCAAGTGTATACAAAAGATGCGACATTTAAATATCCAATCAATTCAAAAATGTTAATACAAAAGATGCGGCATTAAAATATGATTTGATCTAATAAAAATCATTTACATGAATGGATAGATATTATTTTTCTGAAAATTATGATATATTATTCATATTTTTCTGAGTTGAAATGAAAAGATATGAATTTTCTAAATTCATATCATATTTTTGAATTAAAAGCCCCTTTAATGCATGAAATAAGTGTTTTAATTATTTTAAAAAATTCATATAAAGTAAATATAAAATGATTTACATGAATGGATAGATATTATTTTCTGAAAATTATGATATATTATTCATATTTTTACGAGTTGAAATGAAAAAGATATGAATTTTCTAAATTCATATCATATTTTTGATTTAAAAAGCCCTTAATGCATGAAATAAATGCCCCCTTTAACACGGTTCGAGCGGGAACCGTGTTAAAGGCGAACATTATTCGTTCCGCCAACACCCCTTTAACACGGTTCGTGGGCGGGCAACCGTGTTAAAGAATGCTCTTGTGCAAATGAATCCCCCCCCTTTAACACCGGTTCCAGCCACGAACCGGTGTTAAAGGGGGGGTATTAAATGCGCCCCTTCGCTCCTTTCTTCCACCGTGCCAGATCAAACCGCCGGAGAGCAGCCGCAGAGAGCAGAGAGAGCAGCCGCTGCGCTTCGCCGTGAAGCCGCCGCCGTCGGACCGCCCAAGACCGCCACCGCCTCCCAAGACCGCCACCGCCACGGCCGGCGCAGCGGAGCTAGCCGCCCACCGTCGCGCTCGCCGTCGGACCTCCCGCCACCGCCCAGACCGCCATCACGCCCAAGACCGCCACCGAAGGCCGTGCCAAACGCCGCGCTCACCGTCGCGCTCGCCGTCGGACCGCCACCGCCCAAGACCGCCACCGCCACCGCCACCGCCGCCCAGACCGCCACCACGGCCGCGCGCCTGCCCCTCGCCTCGCCCTCGCCCTTCGTGATTCGTCGGTCCGGTGAGATTGGCTAACCGTGGCTTCAGTGTTGTATAGTACTAGTACCTTTGTTACTTAGAACTAGCACAAATTTGTTACGGAGCCATGTTAATCACTATTTGAAAATTTATTCGGTAACTATCAGCGTAAGCGGAAGAGCATCTCCGGCCCGTCAGCCATCTCCTGCGCGGCAGCCATCTCCGGTGCTTCATCCATCTCCTCAGCGTAAGCGGAAGAGCACTGCCACGAGGAGCATCAGTAGCACTGCCACAAAGAAATCCACAGGAAACCGTACGTCAAAGAGTTCAAAAAACTACGTCCATGACCTTCCGCCAAGCCATTGCGGTTTCTTGTGAAATCGCGACGAGGAGACCAATAGGATCTCGGAAGAACAGGTCAAGAAATTCTTTGCACCTAGATGGGCCGAGCCAAAGGAGAAAATAGATCCGGTGGTGGAGAAGTTTTACAAAATCTTTTGAAACCGAAACCCCACTTGTGCGGACTCTGGCCAGATTTTGAAGGCGGATGCAAGGCGCCGTGGGGAGGCTAGTAGCATCGTGAGGCACCCCAGAAAACAGTTCCCATGCTCGGAGAGCAGGAAAACCAATCATGCGCCCGCTCCAAATGTTTGACAAGCGGGCGCTCCTCCGTAGATGATTACGAGGCGGAGCTACAAAGAAAGGCCAATGAGATGGGGATGACTTACATTGCATACTTGAACGTCATGGGAGACAACTTGCCCAAATGCGATGTCAACCCCATACAGCCATGGAAGTATGGGAAGAATCTAGTCAAGAAAGAGGAGCTCAAGAATCTATCAACAAAGATGCGAAAATTGCACAAGTGGTACCTTCATTTCTGCAAGACGAGAAAAGAAGAATGGATCACGGCGCATATAAGAGATCAGATATTCTTGTGCGAGGCAGCGATCGACTTCAACATTCAAGACTTGCATTTTCTATTCAATCAGAAGGAACTCGACAAATCTGCCATCAGCCTTTATTGTGTGTAAGTACTATTTATGTAATTTTTATCTCATCTCATTCACTTCATTAATTGCATGTATATATATATGCTCACCATATATGTATATACTATTATGCAGGAAAAATTTATGGAATGCATGAAAGGAGGCCCTTTTGACATTGGGTTCGTTGACCCAAATAGAGTTCATGAAGAAGTGGTAAGAGACAAACCCGGGCAAACAGAAGATTACTTGCTAAAGTCTTTACTGAGACAACAAACCAAAAGAGAAATATTATTGCCTTACAACTTCTCGTGAGTACTGTTACCCTCTCTCTTGTACACATTCTGTTTCGGCTTACTCGATGTTAAGTGTAATTGATGATGAGTTATGCGCGTAGGTTTCACTTTATTACGCTAGTCATTCAACCCGACTCAGAAAAGTCCTTGTCATGGACTCGTTACGAAAAGAAAAAGAGCTATGGGACTTTAGAGAGATGCTCCGGTAATTTCAATCATATTATCGCACTAGATCGGCAACTTCGTGACAATAAGTAATTAATTACTCCTTTATCCATTTTCTTTGTCGGACAGGGTTTGGAAAATGTTCACGGGCAGGGCCGTGGGTGAATGGTCGGAAGAACTAAAATTTGTAGACCAAAATGTAAGTAATACTAGCTAGCTTCCAATTCCATTATATCATGCTTTATTGATTATTATTTTGATTGAACTCTCTATTCTCGTAAAATGCAGCGCATCGGGACACGGCAATAACTTATGTGGGTACTATGTTTGCGAATTCATTAGCAACACGATATGTCGACAGGCCAAGCCGCACTAGAACAACTTAGAGTAAGTAAACAAAGTCCACAACATTATTTTATTACCATCAATTGTGTTGAGTTTTATTCTTATATATATATATTTGCCCATTCTTCATATATATTCAGATCGAGCGGATGCGGGACCAACTCCTACCATTTGAGCATACGAGCCATTCAAGAGGAATTGGCGGGGTTCATACTTGATGAGGTCGTCACGCTGGGAGAACTCTTTAGATATCCACCAAAATGAACGATAACGATGTATGTGCCGATGGCGATGTATGTGCCGATGGCGATGTTTGTGTATAATAATAGTTGCTTAATTATTCATGTACTCGTATGTACCGATGACGATTTATAAGTATACCGCTCGATCGATTCCCCTCGCTCCCCTCCCGCGAATCACGCCTTAACGGGCAGGCGAAATGCAGCCATGGCGAAGATTTAGGCCGTTTTCTGCGCTGAAAGCGGCCTAAATCTTCGCCACAGATAACTCTTAACACGGTTCCGGTACGAACCGGTGTTAAAGAAGGCTGCTGACGGCGCGTCGCCACCCTTTAACACCGGTTCGTATAGAACCGGTGTTAAAAACCTCTAACATCAACCTCAGCGGCGGTTGGGGAACCACTTTGAAGTGCCTCCAACCGGAGTTAAAGGGGGGCTCTGCACTAGTGGGTGTCCGTCGCTGTCTCCGCCACTTGGAATGCTATCATGTGCTGACAACATCCACTCTAATCTCTTTTGCATGTTAGACATGTATTATGGTACGTATATGAGATGGTGTAGTACACCACTCGTATACGTACCGAACTCTGTAACACGAGGGGCTATTCCTCGTCTATAACACGTAACACTTATTTGCGGACGGAGGGAGTACATCGGTTCGCCTTCAGCCTTGCATCTCCCGTTGGCACAAGAATGATATGCTAGCTGCTGTCACAACTCACAAGAGCATATACAACAGGATCTACGCGCCGTTGGTGGTGCAATGCACTTACGCCTTGTTCCAAAGTTTGCCGCAGGTTCAGGTTACATCAACTTTTTTTTTTGAACGGGGTTACATCAACTTACATCGATTCATCCTATGGCCTATACGGATCTGTCCGATGAAAACTGAAAATACTCCTATTATCAACGCCTGACAGTTGTCCACGTATCAAAAAACGTCCAAAAGAAGAAGGACGAAGGACCAAAGCATAGGCTCCTGCGAAATAAGTTGCTGACAATCATGTCACACTGGACTATACCGGCTAGCCGGAGGCTGGCATTCCAAATTTATCTCATCAAAGAAGTCATCTGGCGTACGTGGGAATTAACTTGTTTTCTTATTCTGGATCACTACATCTTACTTCTATGCTTCCGTGAAAACGATCGCTCGCTTCTTTTCAGAAAAGGTTCAGTTCCGAAGGCGCGTTTACGTGCAGCAACAGAACAGTGTGTCCGCGGCGCTGGCGCATGGCTTTCGGTCTCCCAAGGACCAAGGCGAATTCTTTTTGGGCCCATGCATTTTTGGCCCTCACATCCAAAGTCAAATCATGGGATCGCTAGTCAAGCATATTGTATTGCGCTCTCAGACTGTCCTGCCTGCGGTGTTCATCAAAGACAGATTAGTTAATAATGTAATATTCACCCCTAAAAAAAGATAATGTCATATTCAAGCTGTTATGCATGCCAAAAGTTTTTAGGTGAGAGGTATTAAGCAGGGACAAGGCGCCTACCGCTGACATCACCTTGCGTTTATATGCTTCCGAGGCAAAAACTTGTTAACATTTTGGAAAAAAAAAACTTGTTAACATGGTTGACGGATAACATCGAATCATTTTATACTCAAAAGTGTTTGCACCTTCCAGGATCAATTGTTTCCTCTCATCTTTGTGACAAGTAAGCTAATCAAAAAATGTCAAGAAGCCCAAAGATATTGCCCCTCTCATTTACCAAGCCTCGTCAAAAAAGTAGTTGACCATCAAACAAGCAATGTTCAACAGCTCTTGGGTCTCAAAGATTAAGATGGACGCAACCTTGACCATCCCGTATATTCATCAAAACATTCGGCTAGATAGTGATCTTAATGGCATTCACCTTAGGGGGGGAGGGGGGACGTGGAAGATAGTATTGTTTGGAATCTCAACTCCAATTGTGAATATATACTCTCACTACGATCAGCCTAGACCGCTCAATTCTTTGGAGAAACTCCCATATGCATGAACAAGATGGTTCGGAAATACTCCAAAAGTTATTTTTTTTTGCTTGATTGGCACTCCAAAATAGATTTTGGACGGCGGACCATCTTGAGAAGCGTGGATGGGAAATTGTGGTCTTTATCCGCTATATAAATAAACTCAAGAGACTACGGCACACCTATTCTCCCATTTTAGGTTCACCAAGAGGGTTTGGAGTTTGGTCAAAGGGTTGCTTGGGCTACCAACCATTCAGATTCATGAGTGGACGGCGAACCTCAACACCAAGGAGTGGTGGATTATGAAGGAAATGGTCTTGATAGTTATGCTCACTAGTTGAAAAAGATGAATACACGAGTCTCCCACGATAAATTTGCGCGCCTTCTATCCTCTTTGAAGTTATCAAGGCCAAGGCAAAGTTTTGGGTCACCGAGGGTGCTAAGTATTTAAGTTTTGTAATTCCTGTAGAGTACCTTTTTTATTTCCTCCTTATTTTAATGGAATGGGCCAAATCTTGTGCCTCCTGCTCAAGAAAGAAAACTAATCATGCATGCCAGGACAAATAAACTAGTCTAACCATGATCACACTGAATCACACGCAATACTGAACAGTGATACTGCTATATTCAAGTGCACGTATGCTTCAGAACTGATGGCTAGTCCTAATCAATGGCACTGATTTTCTTTTTCTTTTTACACGGTACTAGTAGAGACCAGCATATCCGGTGGGGATCTTTGTTCGTGCGGGCTGCAGCGTGCCGGCCTTGCAACGCGGAAAGGCTGCTTGTAGAATACAAAGTCAAAGAATTCATGGCCGGACCAATCTCAGCATACCCCGAAGTTGAGTTGACTGTTATTTGGCTGCATTCGCGTTGAACTCTTTGTACACGCCAATCCCGAATCAACATGTCATATACTCTGGCCGTAACTGACGGGCAAAAGATGCTATTGTTTAAATTTTTGGCATGCACGAGATTACGTCACCTTTCTCCCTCCATTGCAACTTCAAGTCACATATATAGATATGCATATGGTTGCATCTCAACCTAATGGAAATCCAAAATTAGTGGAGCACCTTCTTTGTGGATCTAAGTTACTCAAAGATAACAATTAAGAGGCACATTGCACCGAAAACGGCATGATAAGAAATACAGTACTGAGTTTGTTTTGTGCAGATAAGAAATAGTACTACGTATGCTAAATATTGAAAATAATCCAGATGAATGATTTAGGCTTGTTAGTCAAAACAAAGGGAGCAATTAATTGATGTACATCCCCCGGGGGATCTGCGCATCCCATCGTCCGGGTGCTGGCTGGCGCTGCGGGTGGGGCCTGCACACGTACCTTCTGCGTATCGCACCGCGTGCGCACTGACATGCTGCGCATCGCACGCACACTTTCCTGCTGCGTGTTTTCAGCCGCCCGTCATGCGGCATACGCCTCCGCCACCGTGTGCGTGACTGCGCCGCCTATGCGCCTCATCAGCCGGCCGTACTGCGCTGCGAGCCTCTGCCGCCTCCACCAAAAGCGTCTCCGCCGTCGTAGCCACCACGTACACCTTGTTGGTGTTGGAGGAGCGGGGCCTAGCCGCAATGGCGCGGTCGTGGTTGAGGACGTCTTGTACCACCTAGTTGACGCGTGTGGCGACGACGGCTTGGACCACCGATCTAGTGGTTGTGAACACCAACAACTCCTCTTCTAAGTCATTTGCTATAATAGGATATTTATTTGATATAACAGTGTTATTATTTTTGCTATAATAGCACGAAGATTTTTCTATGAGGTCTCCGGTGAAGTCTGAGAGCGAAAGTCTCTGCGAGGTCAGGTTTGCTATCAACCGTCAGTGTCGTCGCTACCGAAGATCAATGGATTTGCTACAACAGTACAAATATTTCGCTATAATTGTTCTCCTATTTTTTGCTACGACATCCCCGATGAGGTCTCCGACGGGTGCCCAGAAAAGTATCCGGCGAGGTCTCTGACGAAGTAGGTTTTTTGCTACATTGGCCAAAAAAATCTGCTACCACCGTTTACTGGGATTGCTACAATAGGTTAAATTTGTTGCTATATCGTCTCCGGCGAGGTTTGCCCTGGCTAGTTTTTGGCGATATTGCTACATTGATACATTTTTTTGCTATCTCTGTTTTTTTTGTTTTGCTACAATCCCATAAAATTTTTGCTACAAGTTCTCTGACGAGGTCTTTTGGCTAAATTCTCCGGCGATGTCTCCGGCGAAGTAGGTTTTTTGCTATATTAGAAGAACGATGTTGCTCAACCGTCTCGTGGTATTGCTACAACAATGTCAACTTTTTTCTACAAGATCTCCGGCGAGAGTCACCGACGAGTTTTTTCCGACGATGTTTCCGACGAAGTCGGTTTTGCTGTGTTAGCACAATTTTCTTGCTGCATGGTCTCCGGCGAGGTTTGCCCTGGCTAGTTTTCGGCGATATTGCTACATTGATACATTTTTTTGCTATCTCTGTTTTTTTTGTTTTGCTACAATCCCATAAAATTTTTGCTACAAGTTCTCTGACGAGGTCTTTTGGCTAAATTATCCGGCGATGTCTCCGGCGAAGTAGGTTTTTTGCTATATTAGAAGAACGATGTTGCTACAACCGTCTCGTGGTATTGCTACAACAATGTCAACTTTTTTCTACAAGATCTCCGGCGAGAGTCACCGACGAGTTTTTTCCGACGATGTTTCCGACGAAGTCGGTTTTGCTGCGTTAGCACAATTTTCTTGCTGCATGGTCTCCGACGAGACGTTCTATTTCTGAATTTTTTTTGCTTTCGAAGCAAAAGCGGGAACATATGTAGCAAACGTTAGCCGTTTTGTAGCAAAAACGGGATTTGGGGCGATTTTAGGGACACGTGTCGCGCAGGGGAGGAGGACGATGGTCAATGGGAACACCATCATCCGGGGGACACCCAGCAGTTTCCTTTATTTACTTGTACATCTCAATGCCTCAGTTTAGTGATTGGCGTTTTGAGTCGAGAATTGATTCATCAACTGCTTCACTAACTTGATACTGTGCTAGTACTAACTTACCAGTTACTGATCACTAGTTAAGCTTTAACTAGTGGTACGAATTTTCTTCAACTTATTAGCCTAAGAAAAAGGATCTTCAACTTTTTTGTATAGCAAATCGCCTTCAACTTTACTGTGACTTAAAGGATTTAGTTGATCCTACGGTGACTATCTTTGCAACTTCGAAAGGTTACATTCATTGATCAATGGCGCAAGGCGGCGTGGTTGTTTCACCTGCAAGTGTCGGTCAGGAGACGATAATTAAGAGAGTACTATCGGCGACACGATCAGGAACATCAGCATACGATTGAGCCCGCCAAGTATCTTTCAGATTATTCCGGGGTTCCCACTTCCGACCATACATCTGCAGCTCAAAGAACATTTGTGTCGTATGCATGGCAGCCGATCGGTGGCTGAAGAGGCGTAGTGGCGTACACCGCGCGACCATAGAAGCCAAGGTCAGTACATACATCGCAGTCTCGCGTTCGGTTCCGATCGTCTAAGCTCGCAAGCATGCCACATTACGACATTAATCAAAGCAGATACACAAGATCCGCGAGACAAGACCGCTACTCCTTCACGTGTAACCATAGTGTATGTTTGCTGTATAATAGGGTCGATGTGACGATGTGATCAACGGCGACAAGCATGCGTGTTTACTTTCATCGGCCAAATCTCCACCTTGGGCGACGGCCAATCATGTGCTGACGATCTATGAGATGTGATGCTCAGTGTGACACGGACGGAGGAAGCCAAGCAAGACCCGAGGGCCAGGCTGCGAGACAAGTATAGTCGGTGCCGGACGGCGTGTTTTGGCTTTCCATGCTTTGGCAAGCGGGTACAAGGGAGCCTGGTTTAGGGGCTTTTGGATCTAAGAAATTTTGGAGTAATTCATAGGATATTTTCCTAAGAGCGAACTTTTTGGATCGAAGGAGTGACATCTTCAAAATTCTCATGGATTGCACCTATAGGAATTTTAACATCCACTCTAACCTCTTTTGCACAGTCATTCACTTAGGATCATGATATCTTTCATCTGTTTTTCATGTATTGCATTCAAATGACTTCGTTTTTCTCTGTTTTGCAATCATCTGATTGGTACTGCAATCTTATAAAAAAATGTGTTTTCCCTACTATTTCTATGTTTTCTAGTAATTGTGATCCAAATAAACCCTTAATTGGCCTACATATAAGAAGGCAAGTGCTGACCAACATAATACAAATATCACAAAAGTAGATTAGCAGTTCATTAATACGGCATAAATAGCGGATCACATGTTCACCAACAAAAAAACTTCACCAAACATACATATAGGGATAGTTCAGGAGCACTACACTTATCAAGATAGGTAAATCATGTACGACAAGGCATAGCTATTGGGATGCGATTACACTTGATTACTGCATTGTCCTTAACTATGAGTGGCATGATTCCATTGCTTGGAATCTCCCCACCTCCGGAGTATATCCTCCGCGTCGTCATACCTCATGCAGTTTCTGGGTACCACGACCTGGTATTTTTATTTTAGTATTACTAAAAAATATCGATATACATCAAATAATATGCTCATATATTCATAAGAAAGTGTTCAGGGTTTTGTCAAAAAATAAATGAAAAGAAAAATTATGTACCATAAAGGAGATTTTCATGTATATTAAAAAATATTCATACATATGAAATAAAAATAACTGTATATTTTGGAAATATTCATGTGATCAGAATAAAAAGGGAAAAGGATAAAAAGAAACAACAAAAAAGAAAAAATAGACTGAAAAAACAAGAAACCCCACAACAAAAGGACCAAATAAAGAAATTCTTGTTTGGCTAGTCCATGTATGGGCTTGCACACTAGGGACGGGACGCCAAGGTGAATCCTATGTGATGTCTATAGGGTCTCTACACTCTCAAGCGGTGGTTTCTTTAAGTGGGCTGGTCCATACAGATTTTTGCATTTCATGAAGAGTCTCACGTATATATTTTCAAATCCACATATTTCTTTAAAAAAATCCACGAACATCTATCTTAAATTGGTGAATATTTTTTAATTCACAAACATTTTAAATCCATGATATATTTTTAATTCGTGGACATTGTTTATGTAGTTCTTTACGTTTGATTCTTCTCGGTGTTGGCGAGGCGGTTTACCGTGCTCTAGACAAAAAGAAAAAAATTGACATACGTCTGTTTTCCTAAAAAATGAAATAATTAAATACTCTGCAGTGAACTGTAAACATGACTTGCCACAGTTAGATATTCCTTCCTTCACTTGGCATCGACTAAAGCCATAATTAAGCAAAAAACTCTCATGGATCGTAAGATAAGCTTAGTTATGAAGTTACTTTTGCGTGTGCGTATCGGCCATGCCTCCGTGAGCTCCTCTGTCTTTTCTCCCGTCCTCCATCGGCTCGCCTTGCGTCTTCCGTTCTGTTGGCACAAGAAGAAAGGATACGCTACGTGCTGTCAGAAGAGCATATACTGCAGGATCTACGTGCCGTGTGTGGTGCACTTACATAGTTTGCTACAGGTTCAGGTAACTTCTACTTACATCGATGCTATCTTATGGCCTATATGGATTTGTCCGATGAAAACAAAAATACTCCTACTAGCAACCCATGACAGTTGTCCACGTAACAAAAACGTCTAAAAAAAAGAAAGGACAAAGGACAGAAGCATAGGCTTGTGCGAAACAATTCGCTGTCAATGTTATTACATGCCGTACGTAGATCGTGTCACCATAAAAAGGACAAAGGTCCGATTGAAGCATCATAGGTTTCTGCGAAACAAGTTGCTGACGATCCTGTCACACCGGGACTCTAGCTACCGGCCGGAGGCTGGCATTTCAAAAGTATCTCGCACAAGTAATCCGGCGTGGTAATTAACTTTGTTTATTATTCTAGATGGAGTATTTCTGATGCTTCCGTGAAAACGATCACTCGCTTTTTCCAGAAATGGCTCGATTCCGAAGGCATGTTTGCGTGCGGCAGCAGAACAGTCCGGGGTGCTGGCACATTGCTTTCAGTCTCGCCAAGAACCGAGAGGCGAATTCCATTTGGCCCATGCATTTTTGGCGATGACATGCAAAGTCAAGTCATGGGATTGGTACTGAAGCATATTGTATTGTGCTTTCGGACAGTCCTGCGGTGCCCATCAAAGAAAGCTTAAACTAATTTCATATTCACGCTGTTATGCACGCCAAAAGTTTGTAGGTGATAGGTATTAAGCAGGGACAAGGCGCCTACCGCTGACATCACCTTGCGTTTACATGTTTCTGCAAAAATAAAAACCTGTTAACATGGTTGACGGATAACATCGAATCAAATTATTCTCAAAACTGTTGCATGCTTTGTGACAAGTAAACTTTTTCTTTTGGAACTTTGTGACAAATAAACTAACCATGCATGCTTTTGCGAGGACAAATAAACTAGTCTAACCATGATCACACGCAATACTGAACAGTGATACTCCCTATGGTTCAAGTGCACGTGTGCTTCAGAGCTGATAGCTAGTCCTAATCAATGGCACTGAATGTTTTTGTACACGGTACTAGTAAACCAGCATATATCCGCTGGGGATTTTTGGTCGTCCGGGCTGCAGCCTGCAGGCCTTTGCATGCACGCGGAGAGGCTCGTAGTAGAATACAAAGTCAAAGAGGTCATGGCCAGACCAAATCTCAGCAAACCCCCAAGTTGACTGTTCCTTGGCTGCATTCGCGTTGAACCCTTTGTAGACGCTACACCCGAATCAATATATCATATATTGGCCCGCAACTGACGGGCTGAATGTGGCGTTATTTAACGTTTTGGCACTTTTCTCCCTCGATTGCAACTTCGAGTCACATATGAAGATATGCATCTGGTTGCATCTCAACTTAATGGAAATCTAAAATTAGTGGAGTACCTCCCTTGTAGTACTCAAAGATAACAATTAAGAGGCACATTATATTGCAACGATCGACGAAAACGGCATGATAAGAAATAGCTGAGTTTGTTTTGTGCAGATAAGAAATACTAACTAAATATTGAAAACAGTCCAGATGAATGGTTTAGGCTTGTTAGTCAAAACAAAGGGCCGGGGCAATTAATTGTGCGACAGTGATGCTTTACGTACTTGTACATCTCAATGCCTCATTGTAGTAATTGGCGTTCCGAGTCAAGAATTGATTTCTCAATTATTACTCTCTCTGTTTTAAAATATAAGATGTTTTATGTTTGTGAAGAAAATGAATCTAGACTTCTTTTAGTGTATAGATTCGTTCTAAAGTTGAGTAAATCTACATATTAAAACAAGTCTAGATACATTTGCTTTACAAAACTAAAACATCTTATATTTTGAAACGGATGGAGTACTTGCTATCTGTACTAGTAGTACTAACTTACCAGTTATTGATCACTAGCTTAACTAGTAGCACCAATTTTCTTCAACTTAGCCTCAAAAAAACAACTTCAACTTTCTTGTACTAGTACAGCAAATCCCTTTCAACTTAACTGTGACTTAACTGTGACTTAAAGGCTTTAGTTGATCCTGTGGTGGCTATCTTTACAAGTTGGTGCAAGGCGGCCTGGCTGTTTCACCTCCAAGTGCCGGTCGGGAGACGATAATTAAGAGAGTACCGTGGCGCCACGATCAGGAACAGCAGCATGCGATCGAGGCCGCCAAGTCTCTTTCAGATTATCCCGGTCCTAGCTCATACTCCCTTCGTTTTAAAATATAAGATGTTTTAGCTTTGTGAAGCAAATGTATCTAGACTATTTTTAGTATATAGGTTTACTTAGGTTTGGAATAAATCTAGACAGTAAAAAAAGTCTAGATACATTTTCTTCACAAATCTAAAACATCTTATATTTTGAAATGGAGGGAGTACCTCCGACCGTACAAACACATCTGAGCAGCTAGCTCAATGAACAATTGTGTCGTATGCATCCATGGCAGCCGATCGGTAGCTGAAGAGGCGTACACCGCGCTACCTTAGAAGCCAGAGCCCAGAGGTCAGTGCAGACATCGCAGTTTCTCGTTCGGTTCCGATCGTCTAAGCTCGCAAGCATGCCACATTATGAAATTAATCAAAGCAGATACAAGATCCACGAGACAAGACCGCTATTGCTTCACGTGTAACCATAGTGTACGTTTGCTGTATATAGGGTCGATGTGATTAACGGCAACATGCATGCGTGCCTACTGCCATCGGCCAAATCACCACCTTGGGCGACGGCGACAAGAGAAATGCCATCATGTGCTGACAGAGGAAGCCGAGCAAGACCCGACGGCCAGGCTACGAGACAAGTATAGTCGGTGCCAAAGGGCGTGTTTTGGCTTTGCATGCTTTGGCAACCAGATCCATAAGAGTCTGGTTCAGGGGCTTTTGGATATAAGGAATTTTTGAGTGAATTCATAGCTTTTTTTTTTCCTAAGCAGACCTTTTGGGTCGAAGGTTTGAAGGTGTGACATCTCCAAAATTCTTATGGATCGCACACATAGGAATTTCAACATACCCTCTAACATCTTTTGCACACTCATTCGAGTGTAGGATCGAGTCATCTTTCATGTGTTTTCCATGTATTCCATTCAAATGACTATTCATTTTTCTCTGTTTTGCAATCATTTGTTTTGTACCTGCAATCTTATCAAAAAATTGTGTTTTTTCCTATTTATATGTTTTCTAGTACTTGTGATCCAAGTAAACCCTTAATTGGCCGGTTTTGGCCAAGGATCATGTTCTTCACATTACACTAGACAACTATATCTATAAGAAGGCAAGTACATACCAATAGAATACACCAATTACAAAATTATATACACACTTCATAAATACGGCATAAGAAGACAAGTCATAACCAATAGAATACAACAATCACAAAAGTATATAAGGAGTTCATAAATACAACAATAGCGGTTATGACATGTTCACCCACAACCAAACTTCAAACATACATCTAGGCATAGTTCAGCAACCCTACTTATCAAGATTAGATAAATCATGTAGGTCAAGCCAAGGGTATTGGGATGCGATGACACTTGATTACTACATTGTCTTTAACCAAGAGCGGCATGACTCCATTGCTTGGCATCTCTCCACCTCCAGAGTCTATCCTCCGCGTCGGCATACCTCCTGTAGTTTCTAGGTACCACAACCGGATTTTTTTATTTAGTATTTATAAAAATATTGATAAACAACAAATAATATTCTCATATATTCATGAGAAAGTGTTTAGGTTTTGTCAAAAAATAAAATAAAATTTATGTATCATAAATCATATTTTCATGCATGTTAAAAATATTCATACATATGAAATAAAAATAATTGTATGTTTTAAAAATATTCATGTGATTATAATAAGAAGGAAAACTAGATAAAAAGAAACAGCAAAAGGGAAAACTTGAAAAAATAAAATATGACTACATTGAAAATAAATCACAACAAAAATACCAAATAAACAAAATCTTATTTGGCTAGTCCATGTATGAGCTTGAGTTATGTGAGGTCAGGCACGTTAGGGCCGTAAAGGTGAATCCTATATGATACTTATAGTGTTCCTACACTCTCCTCGAAATAGGCTCGCGTCCAGGTTTATAAATAAAGCAACATTCATACAATATTCAGTACAAACCAACGAAGAAAGAGTTCACGACAACACAACACACACGCGGTAGAAAGTAGCGGACACCAGGACCAACACAACACAAGCGCCAAGGTGCACGCACACAGATAAAAGAACCAGCTCCCTCCGGGGGAGGCACTCAGCTGCCAAAGGAAGTAGCAAGTTGGTGGGCCGCCACTATCAGGTGCTCCATCATCACGTCCAGCCGCTCTCTATCGCGCTGTCTACACAACGGGTACAACTGCTGCAAAAAAGTCAAAAATTTGAAGATCGAGTCAGAGGCACGGCGCAGGAACACCCGCTCAATGACCATCTTATTACGGATAATCCATAGGGTCCAGGTCATCGCCACAAACACTAACCAGAAGAGGCGCCTCCTCTTGCCAGCACGGTTTGCAGGGGCAGAGCTAGGATTCAGACATAGGGGGGCGAAGAAGACGAAGATCGTCAAAAGCGATTTTTTTTGTTCTAATTTCACTCAAGTATACATATGATAGTATCAATATCAACCATTATTTCATAATCAACCAAACTTATTCATAATAGAACCATAAGTACAAATTAATGTGAAGTAGATTGTAACATAAAATATGATTTACCTTCACTCTTTGAACTTTTTAGACGAGAGACTCGAGCTACCTTAGATTTAAGCCTAAATATGAGCCGAATGTGTGAGGCAACCGATGGCAACACGTGTACTGCCACGACGATATAGCGAGTCAACAATGGTCGACAAAGGGCCTCGAGCCACAACCGTCGACAATGCCCTATGACGGGTGGCAGCCGCCGTCAATGCCCTACGACTGGCGGCAGCCGCATGCAATGAGACTAGAGGTGTTGGTCATCAATTTGTTATCAGTTGAATAGTTTTATGGGTGACATCGTGTATGGATGTATAAAGTCTCTACCATGTATCCATCCACATATTCCTTATGTGAATATAGCTACTTCCATGTCCTGAACAATCACTTCCTCAATAAAATTCATGGGCTAATGGGCTACACCCTTTGTGCGTTGTGGATTTCAGGATTGAGCGATTAGACCTATAGGCTATACTTGAGTCTAATAGGAAACTAATAATTGTGATTAGTGCTAAATGATACACTCAGATTGTTAGGGGGGCCGATCATTAGGGGTGTCTAACCCATGCTACCCGCCGCTTGGCTCCGCCCCTGGCGGTAGCTTCCAGGAACTCTCCCAGGTCCAAGGTCTGCCATTCAGGCCCTAGAGCCTCGTGGGTGAAGTTCCACCGGAAGCGAGCTGTGGGATAGGTAAACGGAATATGAGTGCCCGACTTCGGGACCGCACAAAGTGGGCACATGTCGTTCCCAGGACCGTGTCGCTTGGCCACCTCCACACCCGAGGGAAGCCGATCGCGCAATAACCACCAGAAAAAGATTTTAATCTTCAAGGGAAGGGGAGATTCTAGAGAGGAGAGGTCCAACATAGAGAGGGCCCAATAAACAAGACCTTATATGACGATCCAACCGTAAAGGTCCCTGAGGGGAACAAACTCCGTGAAACACTATCCAGAAACTGAGACAGAGGCAGCGGGAGGATGTCCAACAGCTCGTCCCAGGAGGCCATTTGTGCCTCACCAAGGTTCCTACAAAACGCGACCTGCCAAACCCTGCCCTGGCAAGCCTCGGCTACTAGGAGCATAGGCTCCGCGCAGATCGCGAACAACTCGGGAGCCTCGTGGTGGAGAGGGCGGACTCCGCACCAAGGTTCTAGCCAGAATAGGGTGTCCCTTCCATCGCCTATGGAGATGTACAACCCTTTTCGTATCGCCGGCTTGATATCCTGGATGGATCTCCAAAACTGAGATCCCTCCCGGCGCTCACAAGCGAGAAACGATCGACCCCGAAGGTACTTAGCTTTTATAAGCCGCAACCAAAGGCCGCCATCGTCATTCGGAATACGCCACACCTATCCGAGCATCAGTGCCACGTCCATGTGGCGGGAGGAAAGGATACCTAGGTTCCCAAGGTCTTTGGAGGTGCAGATGTCTGCCCATTAACCATATGGTATTTTTGGTAGCCATCATTGGCCATTCAGAAGAACCGGGAGAGCTCCTTATCGATAGGTATAGCCCTATAAGTGTGGTGGTTTCTGGGCACAGTTGGATATTCCTTCCTTTACTTGGCATCGATAAAGCCATAATTAAGCAAAAAAAAAAACTCTAATGGATCGTAAAGTTAGCTTAGCAATGAAGTTACTTTTGCGTGAGCGTATCGGACATGCCTCCGTGAGCTCCTCTGTCTTTTCTCCCGTCCTCCATCGGCTCGCCTCGCGTCTTCCGTTACGTTAGGCACAAGAAGGAAGCATATGCCACGTGCTGTCAGAAGAGCATATACACCAGGATCTACGAGCCTAAAGAAAACTGAAATATACTGTACTACACTAGCAACAGTGCAGCCATGACTGTCGTCCACGTAACAAAAACGTCCAAAAGAAAAAAAAACGAGGCCCATGGACACTAGCGTCCAGGGCATATTCCATAAGAAGAAGGACAAAGGAGACAAGCATAGGCTTCTGCGAAAACAAGTTGCTGTCAACATTATAACATGCCGTACGCTGTGTCCATGTAACGAAAACAGAAGGACAAAGGGGTCGGATGGAAGCATCATAGGTTTCTGCTGGCAATCCTGTCACACCGGACAAATACCGGAGGAGGCTGGCATTTCAAATTTATCTCGCACAAGTCATCTGGCGTGGTAACTAACTTGTTTTCTTATTCTGGATCGGTACATGGAGTGCTCCTTCTGATGCTTTCCATGAAAACGATCCCTCCCTTTTTTTTCAGAAATGGTTCAATTATGAAGGCATGCATGTTTGCGTGCAGCGACAGAACAGTCCTGAGGTGAATCCCTTTTGGCCCATGCATTTTGGCCCTGACGACACCCAAAGTCAAACCATGGGATTGCTACTGAAGCATATTGTATCGTGCTTTCAGTCCTGTGGAATTCATCGAGGATATATACTAATAGCCAATGTCATATTCAAGTTGTTATGCACGCCAAAAGTTTGTAGGTGAAAGATATATTAGCAGGCAGGGACAACGCGCCTACCGCTGACATCACCTTGCATTTATATCCTTCTGAAAAAGAAAATAAGATCTTGTTAACATGGTTGACGGATAACACCGAACCAATTCATACTCAAAACTGTTTACACGTTCCAGGTTCAATTTTATGTTTCAAACATTTTTTCGAGATTCAATTGCATCGCCCCATCTTTGTGATAAGTAGACTAAACAAATATGTTTTGGTTGTTAAACTCTTCCTTAATTAATAGATCGGGGCAAATCATTTGCCCCCGTTTAAAAAAAAACATGCATGCTTTTGCCAGCACAAGTAAACTAGTCTAACCATGATCACGCTGAACCGCACGCAATGCACCTAAACAGTGATACTCCTATATTCAAGTGCACTACATAAAAAGTGCACGTGTGCTTCAAAGCTGATGGCTAGTCCTAATCAATGCACTGGTATTTTTTTTTTACACGGAATTTGTAGACCAGCATATCCGCTAGGAATTTTTGTTCGTGCAGGCCTTGCACGCGGACGGAGAGGCTCGTAGAATACAAAGTCAAAGAGCTCATCGATCGCCAGACCAAATCTCAGCAAACCCTCCAAGTTGACTGTTAATTGGCTGCATTCGCGTTGAACCCTCTGTACACGCTAAATCCGAATCAACAACTGACGGGCAAAATGTGCCATTGTTTAAGGTCTTGGCATGCGCGAGATTGAGTCACCCTTCTCCCTCGATTGCAACTTCGAGTCACAAGATATGCATATGGTTCCATCTCAGCCTTAACGGAAATCACAAATTTGTATTAGTACCTTTCTTGTGCATCTTAGCTGCTTCAAGATAACAATAGCCGTCTTCAGAACGATTCTTGGTCAAGACGGGGGGGAAATTGCACGACAGTGATGCTTTACGTACTTGTACATCTCAATGCCTCATTTCAGTAATTGGCATTGTGAGTCGCGAATTGATTCCTCAACTACTTGACTAACTTGATACTGTACTGGTACTAACTTACCCGTTACTGGTCACTAGTTAAGCTTTAACTAGTAGTACGTACGAAAATCCCCTTCAACTTTACTGTGATTTAAAGGCTTTAGTTGATCCTACGGTGACTATCTTTACAAGTTGGAAAGCTTTCCTACATTCATTGATCTATGGAGCAAGGAGCGTGGTTGTTTCACCTGCAAGTGTCGGTCAGGACACGATAGTTAAGAGAGTACACTGTTGGCGGCACGATCAGGAACAGCAGCTAGCATACGATCGAGCCAGCCAGCCCGCCAAGTCTCTTTCAGATTATTCCAGGGCTCCTACTTCCGACCATACATACACATCCGCACGACAGTACCAGGCTCAAAGAACAATTGTGTCGAATGCATGGTGGCGGCCGATCGGTGGCTGAAGAGGCGTACACACACCGCGCCATCTTAGGCTGTGTTTGGTTGAAATTTTTGGGCCAGATTCACTACTAAAACGCTGGAATCTGAAACAAGGGTATCCGACGCAGGACAACTTCCAGGACGCAACAGATTTTGACAGTGCAAATTGGAATCGGCGGCATACCGAGATTTCACTGCGTCACGGTGGAAAAAAACATGATATTTACCCACCATGCCACTGGCAAGTAAACTGACCGGTTCACTTCTTTCGTTTTCTCCCCCACCTGGCTCCTTCCTCCTTCCATTTTTTTTTTGTTTCTTTCTCCTAGACCTGCACGGGGCAGCCGCCAGGGGTTTCGCCTCGCCGGCCTATCCCGGTAGCCTCCGGCGGCGCGCCGTCAGGGAATCGAACCCTACCATCCCGCCGCTCCCCTTTCCCTCCTCGGCCAACCTACCGCTCGATCCTAGGACCCCCAGGCGCTAGCACCCAACCCGCCGTAGCCCTCCATGCCTTGGTCGTCGGGCCGCCGCCTCCAAGAACGAGGTATTCCTCTGACTGGCCTTGGTCGTCGAGACGCTGCCTCTAGGAACGAGGTCCTCCTCTCTGCCTTTCTCTACCTCCTTCCCATGTCCTTCCTCCTCCTTGACGTTCCTGCTGATGATGTTGATTTGGACTCAAAACCAGCTTAACGAGAAGGCAGCATATCCCTGAGTTAATCCACCGCAACACTGGAAGATCCAGCTATAGGAGCTGCTACCGCCAAGGTGTTGACTGCCGAGCTTTGTCTGTGCTTGTACACTCTCTGTCTGGGTCTGTTATCTATTCGTTACATGCGACCTACACAACCTGGAAACGCTTCTTTGATCGGTGTAAAAGGGATTCTAGTGAACACCTTACCTGCACCTTCTAGCTCAATGTAAAAAATGACATATATCCCCATTCAATTCAGAGAGATTAATGTTACATTTGTTTTCATTGGGCAAGCTATGTGCTCGTGCTTTTGTTACATATACGTACATAGAATGTCTCAGGGGCATATAAATAATTGTGCAAGTTATTTGTTCAATTAGCATATAAATAATCTTTGAGAGTTTTAGGGGCATTCCAGACGATTCCTATCGAATCCAAAGTTTGCAGTTGCCACAGCCAACAACTTCCAGCTTCACCACAGTTATCAACTCACATCAGCTTTCTCGCATCAGATTTTTCACAGTTGATTTTCAGGAATCTACGGCTCAACCAAACACACCCTTAGAAGCCAAGGTCAGTACAGACATGACATCGCAGTCTCGCGTTGGGCTCCGATCGTCTAAGCATGCCACATTATATGATATTAATCAAAGCAGGTACTTACTACCATCCATCGGCGACATGCATGCGTGCTTACTACCATCGGCCAAATCACCACCTTGGGCGACGGGGACAAGAGAAATGGCATCATGTCTTGTGATGCAGTGAGATGTGATGCGGAGGAAGCCGAGCAAGACCCAACGGCCAGGCTACGAGACAAGTTTAGTCGGTGCGGACGGCGTGTTTTGGCTTTCCACGCTTCAGCAAGCAAATCCATGGGATGGGAGTCTGGTTTAGGGGCTTTTGGATCCATGCCTTCGGGATCAAAGGAGTGATACCTCCATAGTTCTCATGGATTTTTTTTAAATGGAGGCAACGATTAAATAATGAGAATAGTCATGACATGATGGTAGCAGAAAAAGGAAAAAAAAAACAAGATATAAATAGTCTACTCCCCCAAAATTACAACGCTCATAAATTTGGCACACCGGTGACCCAAACCTTCACATCTTCTTTGATGATATCTAGAAAAAGAAGAAGTGGGGGAATTTGTTGCACAAGACCCATACATTGCTTTCTTTACAAATCGTCCAACTAGCAAGCATCGTGATGGATGCCATGAATTTTTGATTGGAAGCGGCCTTGCAAGACACCATTGTACACCAATCTTGTATGGTGAGTTGTGTAGACCACACATTGGTTTGGAATTGTGGGAGCCCAAGCCAATCCTTGATCATGTCCCAAAGCCACTTGGTGAAGCGGCATTGGAAAAAAAAGCAAGCCGCCGTCTCTTGAGTTTACTTGCATGGAAAAGTCCACAATTAGCCCATTCCCTTTTCTCTGGGAAATTCATCGTCCATAGATTACTTTGAATGGCCAACCAAACAAAGAATTTTATCTTGGAAGGTGCCTTGATTTCCACACCATTTTGTTGAAAATTGTGATAGTGGATCCTAAAAAGTGGGCATTTTTAGGGCAAAGTAGTTGAGTATTCTACATTAGACATGAGAGTCCAAGCAATTGTGTCCTCCACACCCTCTCTAAGTTGAATCTCATTAAGTTTTCCCCAAAGCCGAACATATTGTTGGATGTGGGGTATTATCAAGCTAATGTCCAACTAAATCTTTAAGATCCAAGTGTTGTGGTGTAAGGCTTGCTTGACCTTCCACTTCTTTCTAGTGAGGGCCTCATAGATGAGCGGATCAATGTCTTTGGGGGCCACACCATTGAGCCATAAGGATTCCCAAAAGGGTGCAATGTTTTTGTTGCCTTTGGAGATAGTAGGGTGGAGGCCTAGAAGAGACTCATGTCCACAGAGTCACAAAGGTTTCCCGTTCCAACCCAAAGCTTAGAAGGGTCACGCCAAAATCTTGAACATCTTAGCCGGAGGACACGTGCAAACTTATCAAGATGTACAGTCTCCAAACCACTTGTCTGTGTAGGACTTCAAACTGCCTCCCAATTTATGTTATATTTTCCACCGGAGATATCTTTGGTGCCTGCCCACAAAAAGTTTTGCTTTGTTTTTTATGGTAGTAAAGCAACCCAGAGGGATGTTGAGTTGTGTGAGATGAAAGATTGCTTGTGAAGAGAGGACAAATTTTAGGAGATCCCCTCGCCCAGCTGCATTGATATATTTTTTCTCTCCCAAGTGACGAGTTTCCCGGCCATCTTGTCTTCTAGCACTTGAAAATTCCACCCTCTTTAGTTGTCTCAGTGATAGTGGTAAGCCCAAGTATTTCAAAGGTAAGATTACACGATAACCGACAAGCCATGAAGCACGTCATCAAGGTCATTGTTATGAAACCTTATGGGGAGCATCACATGTTTTTTAAAGTTTGTGTCAAGGTCGGCGACTTCACCAAAAGATGAGAGGATTGATGAGAGATTGGGTGTATTCTTTTGTTGGGTGCACATAACAGTCGTATCGCCCACTGATACGTCGGAAACGTATCTATAATTTTTTTATGTTACATGCTTGTTTAGTATCTACTTTGATTTGCTTTGCCTACACTTTGAGGTATTTTTATATGTTTTCTAGTACTAATCTATTAACAAGATGCCATAGTGCTAGCTGCCTGTTTTCTTATGTTTTTTTGGTTCCACAAAAGCTAGTAAGGAAATATTCTCGGAATTGGACGGGACAAAAGCCAAAATCAATATTTCACCGAGGAGAACACGGAGTCCAGAGGAGAGACGGAGGGGAGCCACAAGGCGACCTCACCCCCACGCACGAGCCCACCCTAGGCCACGCCTAGGCAGGGTGTGGTCCCCCTGGATGCCCTCCTGTCTCGCCTCTTCGCCTATAATAAGCCCCCGATGCCTAAACCCTAAGGACCCGATCAATATTCCACGAAACCGTCTCTAGCCGCCGCCACCATCGTCCCTAGATCGGAGGAATCTGAAGCTCTTCCCAGCACCCAGCCGGAGGGGAGATCATCCCGGAGGCCTTCTTCTTCATCATGCCAGCCTTCAGTATGAAGCGTGAGTAGTTTCACCTTGGACTACGGGTCCATGTAGTAGCTAGATGGTTGTATCTCCTCCTTTGTGCTTTCATGTCTAGATCTTGTGAGCTCCGTTCATGATCAAGATCTCATCTATTTGTAACCATGCATGTTGTGATTGCGGGGATCCGATGGATATTGAGATTACTATGTCAGATTGATTAATGGTTTTGTCTTATTGATTCTATCATGTCTGTGTTGTTTGTGATCTTGCATGCTCTCCGTTGTTAGTATCTATCTTGACCAAGTAGTTGCTAGTGACTCCAAGAGGGGGTATTTATGCTCGATAGTGGGTTCATGCCTCTATTAAATCTAAGGGAAATGATAGAAATCTATAAGGTTGTAGATGTGTTGTTACCACTAGGGACAAAACAACGGCCTCTTGTTCATGGAACAAGTGGATTGTTTACCTTACACACTTTTTTTAAAGAAGTTGTCTATTGCTTGCAACTTAATACTGGAGGGGGTTCGGATGATAACCCAAAGGTGGACTTCTAGTCATAGATGCAGTTGGATGGCGGTCTATGTATCTTGTTGTATTGCCCAATCGAATCTCATAGGATCATGATGTCTAGTATTGCATTGTTTTTCCTTGCTCAGTCATGTTAATTGCCCTGCTGTAATTTGTTTACCCAGCATGCCATGTTTGTTTATCTAAGGAGAACACCTCTAGTGAACTATGGACCCCGGTCCAATCTTTACCCTTGATACATCTTCCACTGTTAATGTTTACTTTCTGCAAACCACTATTACCTTCCACACCATATAGTTAATCCTTTATTTACAAGAATTCGGATTGACAACCTCACTGTTTGTTGGGGAAAAGTCTTGATTTTTCTGTGCAGGTTTCCAAGTTGCTTGCAACACCTTTGAGATGTTTTCTTCCTCCTACTGGTTTGATAACCTCGGTTTCTTACTGAGGGAAAACTTGTTGTTGTGCTCTTCATACCTTGCTCTTGGGGTTTCCCAACGAAGCGCTCCCACGTTGATAGAGCGCCAACAAGCTTTTTCTGGCGCCGTTGCCGGGGAGGCTAAGGACGTCTTCACAAGGGGAGTCCTACACAACCTTTCTCTTTACTTTGTTTTTGTTTTGCTTACTTTATATTGTTTGTTTTTGTTTGCCTCTTTTTATCAAAAAACTCAAAAAAATAGTTTAGTTTAGTTTGCTTTCCCTTATCAAAAACATACAAAAAATAGTTCCTGCTCTAGTTGCTGCTATGTCTGGTTTTGGTCCAATCCCTGTGTCACCTATGGAAAGGATCTTTACTTTCAAGCAAGTAAGTGGATAGAGTTTCAAAGAAGCTTGGTCTAGAATCTCTGCTTTACAAAGGGAAACTGAGCCTAAGATGAGTCTTAGCTTGGTTATTAATAGTTTCTACCACGGTATTGCTCTTTGTTATAGATATGCTTTGGATGTTGTGTCTGAGAAAGATATTTTTCGTTTTACCATGGGTGAAGCTTTAGATGCTATAAAGAGATTGATTATAATTTATAATATGCCTGGCAAGTCTGATTCTTCTTTTATAGACAGTTATGCTAGGTTGAACACTCTTGAGTCCAGTACTGCTGCTTTGAACAGTTGTTATCACACACTTAGAGAGCACCATGGTTATGTTCCAATAAATTCTAAGCCTTCAAAGTGGTTTACTATGATCAAAGTCTCTATAATAGTGCAATTTTTTATGCTTGTTGTGATATTATGTCTGAATTTTTCCTTATGCCTAAAGATATTTATGAGTCTTTGAGTCTTTGGGGACTTTCTAAAGGAGGGGAAGAAATATGTCTTACCAATAATGCAACTTTATTACCCATTGGAATAGCTGAAGGTGTGTTTACAAAAATCTCAGGAAAAATGGTGTCTACTGATTATCTTGTTATTGAATATGTAGGAAAAGGACAGATTACACTTGGAAGATCCCTTCTGAAACACCTTGGAGCAGTAATAGATGTGGGAAAAGGCATTATGCATTTTGCTCCTCCAGTAAGCAATCATATATTGCCTAAAGAGAAGAAGAAAGGTAAGAAAGGTAGGAGCAAGAGAGTTGATGTTAATGCTTCTTCATTTGAAAACACTTGATTCTTGCTTCTTGTGCCTAACTTAAAGGCGTTAAAAAAAGTACTTGTTGGGAGATAATTTAAGAGTTTTCTTGAGTCTTGGAAGTTATTACTTCAGTAATGACCTCTCCTTATCCTTTTTGTTTTATTTTTGTGCCAAGAATGACCTCTAATGAGAGGGATGTAAGATTTGGGGAGTTGCTGTCCTGAAAATAATTTTTGTGCTCCACCATAAAAATTCATGAGAAATCTTTGTAAGTCGTATTGAGCTGATATTTTACGAATAAATCCCCCACTAAGTTAGCTAACTTTCTTTAGTTCAACATGTTTTGATTTGAGCAACATAAGGTCTTCGAAAAAATCGGTTTCTACCTGCTGGTCTGTTTTGACAGATTTGTACCATTATTTGCATTTGCTTCTTATTGATTCTTTTTTTGGGTTCTTTTTGGGAAATTGAGCTTTTTGAGGGAGTTTCTACAGTATCTTGTGTTTTTAGTGAAAAGAGTTGTTGTTCTAAAGCTAAACCTAAGGGTCTATTATCTTTTGAATACACTAATGTTGCTAATGAAGATTGTTTGAAGTTTTGTATGAAGGAAAAAATTTAGGTGTAGAGAGAGAATGATATAATGAGATGAAGAATGGACAAAAGCTCAAGCTTGGGGATGTCACCCCGGTGTCACCCCAAGAAATATCCAAGAGGCACAAGCGTCAAAGTTTGGGGATGCCCAAGGAATCCCCTTCTTCATCAATAAAAAGCTCAGGTTCTTCTAGACACTTTGTTTTTATTGTTTCATTCACTGTTGTGTTGTTCTTGGAGCGTCTTAGTTTTCGTTCGGTTTGCTTAGTTTGCTTGAATAAAGTAGTTTGGACCCCCGCTCTCGCTGTGTTATTTCAAATAAGTTGATTGGTGTTGGAAAGGAGTAGAAAGTTCTTGCTTGAAATAGTGCAAGAGGAGCTTGCTTTGACTGTGACTTAGACTTTAGCATGTCATGCTAGGTGTTGTTTTGACCTTATGCTTAGTGATTACTGTTGTAGCATGACTCGTTCCAAACAATTTGGGATTGCTTAGTGTTCCTTGAAAAAATTATATGGTGTTTTAGCATGCAAAAGCATAGTATTATGGTATTCTCCTTTGATGCTTTGTTTGGGTTGACTTGGCACATGCTCACACCATGTTATGACTATGAACAAGTCACCATAGCCTCTATGATCATTTAGTCCTTGACTTGTAGTACCACTCTATGCTTTTATTAGTAATGTTTTATCGCTCTCCATGATTATGGCCATTATTGCTCTCTTAGTTGGTTGCTCCCAACCTTTTGCTAGCCTCCACTTGTATGAGTAAGCCCTACTCATGCTTCCAACTCCCAAGAAACCAAGTTATTCCAAAGAGTCCACTATAAATTTATATGCATGGTGTGTTACACCATTCCAAGTATATTCTTGTTTTCATCTATCTTCCAATTAAAAAGTATTTTGTTATGTGAAAACTTAGTGATTAAAGCTCTCACGAACTTTATGGCACACTTTATATTTCTTGCCCTAATAAACTTGAACCATTGTGTCATCTATGTTGTATATGCTTACACTTATACATTGGAATTAGCGAGCAGGTGTTGTCATGGAGAATGCTTTCAACATTGCACTTGTACTTTGTACATAGTTGATATCATGATCTTTTGTCTATGGATGTCGTCAGTGTGAAATAAAATGGAAGCTTGTAAGTACATGTAGTTATGTATGTGTGTTAGAGAAATGTCTAGGCCGCTAGCCTAATCCATGTATAATCATGGTGGAAACTTGCAGCATCACCATAATGACATCTATGAAGCTTTCTTCTTATAAAAAAGAGACATATTAAGAAAAGAGGAAAGAGAGAAAAAAGCACCATATTCCCATGGTAAAAAAGAAGATTGCTGAGATGCTCATTGTATACTTGCCTTGTCATTTTGGTTATGGGATAGCTCTTGTACCATGTGCAAGGGGTACCCCATTGGCGATTCTCTATGATACACATGTACTTACTATGACAAGAACTTAGAGGTGACTAAAGTTGAGTAGCATGAGGAGAGGTCCTCGTATTCAAGCGACATGAGATTGCCAACTTATACTTTGTCAAGCATATACTCCATAGTTTGTTCACTTTAACCTTAATCACTTCAAGATGCTTATGATAGGGGCAATGAGGGTTGAAAGCTAACAAGTACCATAATTTTTGGAAGCTCTTTTTGAGACTTGATATCCCTGTTTCTCTTTATGAAGGGCCTTTCTTCCATCATTATATTGAGTCTCCACCTTCTATCCTTTAGGCACCAGTTAAGAGAGCATAGTTGTCATTCTTACTTCTATGTGCATTGTCCCAAAAATTATTGATTGATGCATATTGTTGATATTGCTTGTTCTTGTGCTATTTGTATCTAGTCACTCTTATGAACTTTGAAAGTGTCCTATGCATTTATTTTCTACTCCATGAGGGACAAGATGATTGCCACTATGCCATGTTTTCTGTATGTGAAACAAACAAATGTTTTTCAATACATGTTATTCATGATTTTTGTTTGTAGCCTTTGATGTTGCATGCATAGTTACTATGTGTTACTGTTAGAACTCCATCTTTCATGCACATGTTTAGAGTTCTTTGATCCCATCTTTCATTGCTTGCAAATGGTTTGATCTTGATTTTGATGGTGCATGCCACCTCAAAAATTATTCTTTTATCACTTACCTACTTGAGGACGAACAAGAGTTAAGCTTGGGGATGCTTGATACGTCGGAAACGTATCTATAATTTTTTATGTTCCATGCTTGTTTAGTATCTATTTTTCTTTGCTTTGTCTACACTTTGAGGTGTTTTTTATATGTTTTCTGGTACTAACCTATTAACAAGATGCCACAATGCCAGTTGCCTGTTTTCTTCTGTTTTTGGTTCCAGAAAAACCAGTAAGTAAATATTCTCGGAATTGGACGGGACAAAAGCCGAAGTCAATATTTCACCGAGGAGAACACAGAGTCTAGAGGAGAGACGGAGGGGAGCCATAGGGCGGCCGCCCCCAGGCGCGGGCCCACCCTAGGCCGAGCCTGGGCAGGGTGTGGACCCCCTGGCCGCCCTCCTGCCTCGCCTCTTCGACTATAAGAAGCCCCCGATGCCTAAACCCTAAGGACCCGATCAATATTCCACAAAACCATCTGTAGCCGCCGCCACCATCATCCCTAGATCGAAGGGGATCTGAAGCTCTTCCCGGTCTGCCGGAGGGGAGATCATCCCGAAGGCCTTCTTCTTCATCATGCCACCCTCTGTTATGAAGCGTGAGTAGTTTCACCTTGGACTATGGTTCCATGTAGTAGCTAGATGGTTGTATCTCCTCCTTTTGTGCTTTCATGTCTAGATCTTGTGAGCTCCGTTCATGATCAAGATCTCATCTATATGTAATCATGCATGTTGTGTTTGCAGGGATCCGATGGATATTGAGATTACTATGTCAGATTGATTAATGGTTTTGTGTTATTGATTCTATCATGTCTGTGTTGTTTGTGATCTTGCATTCTCTCCGTTGTTAGTAGCTATCTTGGCCAAGTAGTTGCTAGTGACTTCAAGAGGTGGTATTTTTGCTCGATAGTGGGTTCATGCCTCTATTAAATCTAAGGGAAGTGACAGAAATCTCTAAGGTTGTAGATGTGTTGTTGCCACTAGGGAGAAAACAATGGTCTCTTGTTCATGGAACAAATGGATTGTTTACCTTACACACTTTGCTTAAAGCAGTTGTCTGTTGCTTGCAACTTAATACTGGAGGGGGTTCGGATGATAACCCAAAGGTGAATTTCTAGTCATAGATGCAGTTGGATGGCGGTCTATGTATCTTATTGTATTGCCCAATCGAATCTCATATGATCATGAGGTCTAGTATTGCATTGTTTTGCCTTGCTCAGTCCTGTTAATTGCCCTGTTGTAATTTGTTTACCCAGCATGCCATGTTTGTTTATCTAGTGAACTATGGACCATGGTCCAATCTTTACAATTGATAAATCTTCCACTGTTACTGTTTACTTTCTGCAAACCACTATTACCTTCCACACCATACGGTTAATCCTTTGTTATAGCAACCGGTGAGATTGACAACCTCACTGTTCGTTGATTGAGTTTGTGTTGTGCAGGTTTCCATGTTGCTTGCAACACCTTTGAGACGTTTCCTTCCTCCTACTGGTTCGATAACCTCGGTTTCTTACTAAGGGAAAACTTGCTGCTGTGCTCTTCATACCTTGCTCTTGGGGATTCCCAACGAAGCGCTCCCACGTTGATAGAGCCCTAGACGGTTATTGGGATCTAGATCTTGAAGAGTTTTGTGTTCTCCTCTTGTGTTCTTCCTCCCTTATTCTCCCAATAGCTTTTGTAGCTTTGTTGGAATTTGGGATTGAAGGACTTGCCCTTGCATTTATGGCATAGGTTTAAGTTCTCCATGGATATCCGGCGAGTACAATCTTGTGGGATTGTTTCTCTTGGGTTCTTGGAACCCTAGACGGTTACGTAGTTGGAGTGTTGACCTCTTGTGGTCTTTGTTGCCTGTTGTGGCTTTTGTGCCTTTTGTAGCTTTGTAGACTTTTGTGGTTTTGTTGTTGGGAGCCTCCAATTGAGTTGTGGATATAGCCCCAACCTTGTACGGGTTTTGGTGACCGCCCTCAAGTGTCCCTTAGTGGATCGTGAGTAGGCCTTTATGGCGATCTCACGGGAGAACTGGGTGAGCCTCTTGTGGCGCTAGTGAGTTGCGTGCCTTCGCATCCGAGGTGAGGCCTTGTGTGGCGTTGGGGTGAGCATCGATCCACCACACCTCGAGGTGAGCCATGTGTGGCGTTCAGAGAGCATTGCTCTATCGCACCTCTCCAACGGAGACGTAGCTTCTTTGGAAATGAAATTCGGGGTAAAAATCTTCATTTCTGCGTCCATTGGTTATCTCTCAACTAAGCCCTTTGCTTATGCACTTTACTTTGTGATAGCCATCATGCTTGAAGTATTTCATCTTGTTATCACCTTGTTGCTTGTATTGCTTAGCATAGGTTGTTGGTGCGCTTAGGTGAATCTAGTGGTTAGGTTTTGTGCTCAATAATTAAATCTAGTTTTATTCCGTATTTATTTGAGCCTAAACCGTAATAATTTTAAAAGCCTATTCATCCCTCCCCTCTAGGTGACGTCCATTGCACTTTCATTTCCTCTTCCTCTAATTTCTTTGGATGAGCTCAAGTTGAGTGGCCAACTCAAGGATTTGTTGCAGTCGATGGTAAGGACAAAAAGGAGCGGCAAAAGAGGGTCACCTTGCCTTAGTCCCTCCCATGCTTAATGGGCACCATGACAACACCATTGATAAGGACCCTTATGGTAGAGGTTGAAGGCAAAGGCAGTGATCTAATCTCTAAACTTGAGAGGGAAATCGTGTCACTTGAGAATCTATAGGATGAATTTCCATCTCACAGAGTCAAAGGATTTACGGATGTCGAGCTTAAAGAGGAGCTTTGATTTTTCTCGTGTAATCTCGTGCTAGGTTGCGAGCGCCTATAGGAATTTCAACATACACTCTAACCTCTTTTGCACACTCATTCATGTAGGATTATGACATATTTCATAAGTTTTTCCTATATTCCATTCAGATAACTGTTCCTATAGTTTTTATTAGTTTTGCAATCATATATTTTGTACCTACAATCCTATCAAATTTTGGTCAATTACCTATTTCTAAATAGAAGCTATTAATTGAACGGGTTTATCCAAGGACCGTGTTTTGCACATTACATCATACAACTATATATAAGAAGGCAAGTACTGACCAATGGAATACAACAATTATAAAATTAGATTAGCAGTTCTTAAATATGGCATAACTAGCGATTATCACATATTCACCCACATCACTTCACGAAACAAATATTTAGGGATAGTTCAGGAGCACTACTTTTTTTTTGAAAAGGAGGCGGCGCCCCAGCCTCTGCATCAATCGATGCATACTTCCTTTTATTATATTATTGAGAGTAGGAGAAATTATTACAACTCACGGGATAGTTTAGGAGCACTGCTTAACAAGATTAGATACATCTTGTAGGACAAGGCAAGGATATTGGGATGCGATCACACTTGAATAGCACATTGTGCTTAACCAAGAGTGGCACGACTAAATTGCTTGGCATCTCTCCACATCTGGAGTCTATCCTCCGTGTTGGCATACCTCATGCAGTTTTTAGGTGCCACAACCACCTCAATGAATTCCATGCCGTGGAATGTGTGGGATTTGATCAAATACAAGCTTTTTCCATGGTTAATAATTAGAACCGTGTCTGGACCATGGATCAAATGAACAACATCGGCGGCTGTTGGGGGAGGACGACTGCCGATGAAAATTAGGGTTCCCCCGTGTCACCTCGAGGAGGCGCGGAGTGGTGAGAGAGAGGGAGAAAACTCAGTTTTGGAAACAAGTACTATCGTCTTTTGCTCTGAGAATTCACAACCAAGATGATGCATTATATGAGAAATAAATACGCCTGAACATCTCTATTCTAAATTACAACACTTTTTGGTAGGCTATTTTGACTTACTCCTAAAAATAGGCTTTCGATCCACTTTATAAATAGAGCAACCATCCAAACAAAGTTTACAATCCTAGATATGGAAATAAAAAATTCTGCTGGGGCTATAACACAGACAAGACCAAACTACGAAAGCAAAAGACAAGCTCTCGAAGCCTTGAGGCGGAGGGTGTGGAGAACTGATGTGCCGTCTTTAGAAGGTGTTGAAGTATGTCATACGGTCATTCTTTATTTCGCTGCCTATGAAGCGGGTACCATTTGCTAAAAAACCATGAATTTAAAAACAGAGTTAGAAGCACGTGGAAGAAAAACCTTCTTAATCACCATTTTATTATGAATAGTCCATAGTGTCAAGAACATCACGACAAACACAAACTAGAAGAGGCGGCGTCTGTACGGTATGTCCGGGTCTTTAGGAATTCGCCAAGATATTGGGACTTGCTACACATGGCCCAAAGCATCTCACACAAAGTTTCAAAGAAAATGAATCGTGGGGTAGGTGAAGAGTAAGTGGGTTGCCGATTCGGGATCCCACGTAGTGGGCATAACCCATCCCGGTCCATGTCGCTTCTTCACCTCTATCCAGTCAGAAGGCGATTCAAGGTAGAGCGTGTCTATAAATAGGGTCTGATAGACCGAGCTAACCGAGGAAAACCCCGAGAGGAATAACCGCAGTGATTCGTGAGACACTATCCGCTGGCTCTCACAGTGATATATGGCGGCTCGCCCTCGGCTCTTTCCATGACATGGTTACATGTCCCCTCCTGAACCGCTTAGGCTAGGTAATAAATCTCATATAATTTATAAGAGAGTAATACATCACATGAGACAATACAATGGTTCAAGATTTATGAAATTTGGAGCATGGTTCTCCTTTCATCGGTTTTCTTGTTGAGTAAACCACAAATAGCATCAATGTACTGAGTTGTCACGCACGGCGACACACATACATCACGCCCCCGTGACCCTACTCGTCGCGAAGCATGGGCTTTACCACAAAACGGCATCCGGTGCCGCACTCTGCGCTGACGAAGTGCATGACCGATGCCACCCACAAACAAACAGACGAGCCACGGAGCCAGGCGATTACTCACTCCGCGGCGAAATGCCTGCCACTCCGCCGATTACGGAAGCAATGCGCGCGCGTTTCCCCAGAAAAATCAGATCCACCACCGCTCGACCCACACCGACGAGTGGGCCCCTAAACGGAAACGTTCAGCGTAACGGCGATGTGCGCGCCGTGACTGCCTCCGCCGCTGCAACGCAACGCAACGCAACGCACGGGGCAGTCAATGTGGCACAAGCGCAACGCACGCACGACTGACTGAGACGACGACCCTGAGCCTGGAAATCGAATCTGCACTCCCCCGGTACGGTGGCCCTGGTCTGACCTGTACTACTATATAACACGCGACCACCACGGTGGCCATGCCAACCCACCAGTCTACCGCAACACGCACGCCTTCCTTGCGCGTTCCTTCGTAGTAGGCCCGACACCCAGCTCTCCTTTAAAAAACCCGTCCCCGTTTCGCCACTCGCCACCGCAAAAGCGCACGCCAGCAACACGGCGATGGCCGGGTACCGCCGCACCATCTCGTTCCCGACCCCGAGGACGGCGGCCACCGCGAACGGCAAGCTCGCCGCCGCGTACCGCGTCCGCTCCGCCAGCCTCCCCTGCCGCTTCCACCCGCTCGTCCTCCAGCTCGACGACGACGTCGCCGCGCTGCGCCTCGTTATCGGCGTCGGCTACTCCCCCTCCTCCTCCGGCAGCAGCGCGCCGCCGCAGTCCGCGTCCAACGTCTCCGCGGCCGCCTCCCAGATCGTACGCGTGCTGACGTCGCTCTCGGAGCTGCTCCACCACCCGCAGGCGCAGGAGCCGCTGCGCCGCCTCGCCACGTCGTCGTCCCCGCTCGCCGAGCGCCTGCTCGACGACTACCTCCGCCTCGCCGACGCGCACGGCAGCTTCCGCGAGGCCCTCGTCGCGCTCGCCGCGCTCCAGGGCGAGACGCGGGCCGCGCTGCGCCGCGGCGACCCCGCGCGGCTTGCCTCCGCGGCGCGCGCGCAGCGCCGCGCCGGGCGCGACCTCCCCCGCCTCGCCGCCGCCGCCCGCGCCGTGGCGAGCAAGGCCCCCGCGGCGCTGCCCGAGGACATCCAGCCCGAGACCGCGGCCCTCGTCGCGGCGGTCGCCGACTCGACCGTCGCCGTGGCCTCCGCCTCCGCGGCCGTCTTCTCGGGCGTCTCCGCCCTCTCCAACGCCGCCGCCGCCGCCCGCGTCGAGGTCGCCTCCACGCCGTGCTGGATCACCGCCTCGTCGGACGCGCCGAGGACCAGCCACCAGCGCGTCTGGTGGGTGGCCGACCTCGTGCGCTGGATGTCGCGCGCCAAGCGCCGGTCCGCAGGGAAACAGAGCGGCGCCAACGACGACGACGCGTCCACCTCGTCCACGCTGCAGCTCCGGCCCGAGGCGAGGATGAAGCCCGAGGAGAGGGCGCGGAAGGCGGCCCTCGAGCTCCACGATAACCTGGAACGGTGCATCGCCAGCGTCGACAGCAGCGGCGAGAAGGTGTTCCGGGCACTGGTCAACACCAGAGTCTCCCTGCTCAACATTCTCAGCCCAACATTCTGATTTCTGAAAGGCGAATGAACACTGAAATCTGTGAAACAGTTTGGTTTTAGCTTTCATGTTTGGACAAAATTTGTATATAGTAGTAGTATAGGGTTGTCCCCCCGCTGGGATGCGTTCACCTGCATCTGTCAAAAGCTTTGGGACCTGGCGTTACAAATTGCAAGATCTCCATCTTTTGTCACGGTCCTTGACAGCAACTTTCTAGAGTACCCAGAGAACTTTCTAGATTGCAATATCCATGTCAAGACAACTTTCTAGATCGAGCGAAAATTTGGATTGGAGCTCCTCGATCCAGCACCTGAATCCATCGCCCGGATTCAGGGCACGGATCGTCAGCGTAGAAAAAATCGATTATGTTGATGAAGATGGAGTGTGCCACCCATACACCTGAGTCGATCGTCATCCACGGATCCGGCCTGAAACCAACAAAAGCTAAAGTTCGTCTATTCTGACCCCCAAAGTCGTTAGCTAGGTGAACCGAACCACAACACTCGGTACCTGAAGCGCAATGAATCTTGTGACCGTGCATCGGTCTGTAATATCTCCTTTTCGATGGAAAAAAGTGATACTGTAACACAGGCTGTTCAACCAAAACAGTACCCTCGTGCTGCCCTCTGTCGCCATTGGCCCAGGTATTGCCATCAGAAACTCAGGGTTCGAGGCAGGCCGTAGCCCTCATCATCAGAACTGGCACGAGTAAGTAAGTCACGTGCTGTCGGGTCGAAGCTCGTGCCACCTCTGCCCGCTGCCGGGGACATATACCGAACTGGTGGCGCAAGTGGCGCGTCTACCTAGCTGGGCGTCCGTGCAGGTAGCGGGCACCGCCGGCCTCGACAGCTCCGATCCACGGTGCACGCATAATGCGTTCGATGATCGGTCGGGTGCGGATGCCCCTACGCCTTTCGCGCTTGCCCCGCCGAGCCGCCCCTCGATCCAGAAAGACTCCCAGGCAGGCAGGTGCAAAAATATCGCGTGGGGTCTTTGTGTGGTAATCTGGAAACTCCTGTTCTCGGCAAAAAAAAAAAACAATGGCACACGAGATCATGTGCGTTGGCGATGCAGGCACGTAGAGGATGTGATCGTTTGGGGGACATGTGAGGCGTCATGTGATAGGACGAACTGGATGCAACGGAACAGGCGTGCCGTTTCCTTGGGCCGGTGGTGACACACATGGCGACACGCGGGAACACAGCGCATTCATCTCAGTCTGAAAAACTGTTTCCTTTTCATTTGTTTAGTGAGGAGCCAAAACGGCCATATGGTCACTCGCGCCACGCACGACGATGAAGCCTCGATCCAGGCTAACGCACGAAAAGTCGCTTGAAACCATGGCCGGCACGGCAGGACGGCATGGCTGGAGCTACAGTTCGGCCGTTGATAATCATCAAGAGTTCAAGACCCCGTCGCTCTCTCGCAGCTGCGACGAACGAACCAGCTCGACCGACGCGCTTTCGCACGAAGCCAGCACCGGTCGCGCCTGCACGTTACTTCAAGCCCAGCTTGACCAGCCAGGCTCGCCATTAACCTCCCCTCGCCCGCCCCTGCTGTACAGATCAAGGCGTCGAACGGCCACATGCGGGAGGAAGACGGTTTCCGTTCCTTCTTTGTTTATCGAATTATAGCGGAATCGTAGCTAAGGATAGATGCTCTCGCCCTGGCAATGCCGAATATGAAACGGAAACGGGGCAGCGCGCAGTGCTTCTGCCTGGCTGGTTCCCGACACGATGCTCCCGATTCTCCCCCCTCCCTGGGGTCGGCACGTGATTCCGTTTTATTCCCACGTTGCAGCCTTGCAGGAAGGAAGGCAGGGTTCTCGTCCCATCGCCTCTGCCGTTGCGGTCCCGTGTCGGCAGGTTCGTTTGCTTCATCCAACAGCTGCAGCCTGCGATGCGTCACTGCGTCAGGTCATGTCTGGCCTGAGCCACTATGTTATTGGTCTAAAAGTGACTTCTGTTAAGAAATACAAAATGCGATCCACAAGATGACATCACATATTTGGGCTAAGGGTTCTCTAGCCCACCTAGTGGGATAACAATAAATATGTCAATTATATCATATTACTCATTACTAAATTTCACATGAAATTTATTTTTTGGTTAGGGTTACCTATCATTTTCATTTTCAGACGGAAGGCTACATAAAAAGAGCTTTCTAGGACGGTGCCGACTTGACACATGGCCTTGTGTAACTTAAGAGTATTTGGTACAATATTATATGATTTCCTTAGCTCATCGAGAACAATATCTAACTGATTCAAATTTTTATGATTGTCAAGAATATGATGGTCACATAAAATTTTAATAATAGGCTATACATACATACATATATATATATATATATATATATATATATATATATATATATATATATATATATATATATACTTTGTACATTTACATATTTCCATCGGATGATTCTACAAAGTAGGAGTTTAACAAATATCTCAACAAATTCTTTAGAATGTGGTTGTCCAAATTATTTATAGTTATACATAATATTTTTATCCAAATCAGCTACATTCTAGGTTTAACTTCTCTAAGATCCATAAAATATCCCACTAGAGAATGAAATTCTTCCAGCAAAATGATCCACATGAGTTATAGCTTTCCGTTAGTTTATTATTTGGTTAATGTGCTTTCCAAATGAGTTTAACTCATGAAATATTATTGTTGTTCATGAACTTTTATAGGTCTTTCATTAGCAAGGGCACCAACCTTTTTTTGCTCATGGTCATTTGCTCATTTGACCAAATATTCTCTTTTCTGATCTACTATTTCTTTCCCTCCCTTCAAGAAGCCTCTTGCTGAATTTCATGATAAGAAATCGAGCGGAGATTTAAGAAAGCACATAACAAAAATTTGGCATTACAGACATAATAACCTTTACTATAGTTAATCTTCCATCATGTAAGAGGGTAGAGAAAATAACAGATAGCCTCTTTTCTATCTTATTACTGCGACCAACAATGCATGTACTTTCAAAATGAAAAACAAAAATGAAAAATAGAAGGAAAATCCGCAAAGACGAAATGGAAAATCGTATAAACCAGAAAAACTCCAGAGAAAACGATAGAACCAAACATCAGACGAACACCACCGCAGGATTAAATGGGCTTCCAATATATTTTTAGTGAAGCCACTATCTTATCTGGGCTGCTATCCGGCCAGTTAAGTATTGTCCTTGGACTACCTAATGGGCTCGAACTTTTGTTACTTCTAGAGATATATTTGGCCCATTTTGTAGGGTCATTTGATTCCACCAAGAACTTCACACTCTACCACTAACAAAAATACCATATTTCATGTAAAACCAAATACCTATTCTATAAATAAAAACAAAGGCCACTTACTCTCTGCTGGGTAAATACTTCCACGCGTAAGTGTACGGATATCTTGCAATTTCACTGTGCACATCTCGAAACAGGCTTTCGTCCCGCTATATTAGTATATCAACCACATGATACAAAGAGTCTCAAAACAAACATATGATGGGTAGCAGCAAACACAAGCCCGAAAGAAAAGAAGAAGAAACAAAAGGAGACATAACCGAATCGACTAAACGAAGGTGACCCGCAACCCCTGCGCCCTCCGAAGATATTCCAAGCAACACCTTCAAGAAGCAAAGCAGTGTTCCCAGTCCAGTGCACTGGTCCTAAGGTTTCCCTCGGCACACATATTGAAGTGGATGAAGGGTATCCATGAAGCCCTCCTAGAAGGAATGATGCCACCCGAAGGCGGCACCGTGTCGATGTCGGGCGAACCGACAAGGATTTCTCTTAAAAAACCTTATCCACAACCCTCAGGAGATACGTTTCTCAGGAGCCCCGTGAGGTCGAAACCTCAACACCACCAAACACGCCGCCCACCGGCATACGCCACTACAGTCATGAAGCGACCATTGTCGTGTCACAGAAGCTACCGTCACGAGGCCAGCTGCACTACTAGGAAAACGCATGTTCGTGGCGCACCTGAAAAGGCCATCCGTGGCGCACTAGCAGTGCGCCACGGGCCTCGCGCTACGACTATCTCCTAGCCATGGCGCACTACCTGGTGCGCCACAGTTGTGTCGAGATAGGCGTGGCGCACATGCCGATCTTGAGAAAGTAGTCCAGGTGCGCCACGCTATGAAACGATAACCGTGGCGCACTAGGTGCTGTGCGCCACGGATATAAATTTCAAAATTCAAAAAAAGCAGCAGATCTGGATCTCGTCGTCAGTGCCGTCGCGCGTCGGTGCAGGTCGCCGTCGTCGCCTCGTCGTCACCTCGTCGTCGCCTCCTCGTCGTCACCTCGTCGTCATCGTCGGAACTGCAAGGAGGAGGAGGAGAATAGGAGGAAGAGGAGGAGAAGAAGAAGAGAAGGCCTCGTCATCGTCGGAACTACAAGGAGGAGGAGGAAGAGGGGAGAAGAAGGAGCCCGCCGTATCGTCGTCGGAACTGCAAGGAGGAGGCCACCGTCACCATCTTCACTGCAAGGAGGAGGAAGAGGAGGAGAAGGAGAAGGAGGAGAAGAAGAAGGAAATGAGAAGGGAGGAAAAGGAAAAGGAGAAAAGGGGAGGGAAAAGAAAAGGGGTAGGTGGGCGGGGTGAGGATTCGAAATTTTAATCCCGTCCAAGCTTATCCGTGGCGCACTAGGTGGTGGTGTGCTACGGGTAAGTCGCCCTCTATTTTTTTCTGCAGGAAAAAATGGTCTTTTGACCGTAACTTTTTACTCTTTTCGAATTTTGAAAATCTAAAAATCGCTAAGCAATAGGAGGTGGTTGCGCGGATCTGAAATATCGTTCTCGTCATTTTGGTATATTATACGATTTTTTTATATCGTATGCAAAATTCTGACATTTTCTTGTGGCATGACTTTTTTTTGCAGATAAAGTCGAAACTCATGTTTGTTAATTTTACTAGAAGCTATACCACATTACCTAACTAAATATGAAAGGATTTAATTTTTTGAAGTGTTTATCATTTTCTTTTATTTTTTGCAAAGCCTAAAAAGGCGATCCACGTGGGGGGGGGAGTTGGTGCAGGATAGTTAGGCGTAGGGCACTAGGGCAAGGTGCCTACTACTAAGTTTATACATCCGTGGCGCACATGCCATAGTGCGCCACGGATGTGTCTGGCCGTTTTACAGCAGAGAGGGGCATATGCGCTTAGGCGTAGCGCACCCCCTCCATGTGCGCCACGGTTGACACTAACAACTGTAGCGCACCTACCCTATGTGCGCTACGGATGTTTGGCGTGCGGCCAATAGGGCCCTGGCCCACACATATCTGTGGCACACTATGGTCATGTGCGCCACGGTTGTTCTAGTTACTAGTAGGGCACTGCCCATAGGTGAGCCACGCCTGTTTTAGCCGTGGGGCACTTCAACCATGTGAGCCACAGATGTGCTGATTACCTATAGCCATTTTTCTAGTAGTGCTGGATGGAGGTGAATGGTAGGTTGAATCGGGGTCAGCAATACTACCGCCTCGCAGGAGGGAACTTCCTCCACCACCTTGACGGTAGTCAACCGGACGAGGTAGCAGGAGACACGAGTCCCAATTGGGTCTACTCGGGCCCAACAGGCTTATAAAGCCCCTACGGAGGCACACCAAGAGGGTTGGCTTGGGCCTAGATCGGGATCGTGAATCCTGAAGGGAATATGTTGCAAGCCCCTACGGAGGCACACCAAGAGGGTTGGTTATTCGGCAAGAAAGAGTTGTGCTTCCGCTGCATCGCTGGAGCAAGGAGGCAGAGGTTGCTCGGTGCCTCGAACGTGTGTGCGAGCACAAATGCACTGCTAAGTTGCGGTGCTAAGGACTTCCTCTCGATCTTGAGGTAAGCAAGAGATCGTCTACATCAACCACGAGTTTGACTCGTTAAGCTTTTTCGGTCTTCAAGGGTATGTTCTCTACGGATATACATCTGCCCGTTGTTTGTATCTAGTAGATAGATCTTGGTACATAGTTGTTCCCATCGTAGGAATTTTTTTGTTTTATATGCTGCGAACCCTTCAGTGGTATTAGAGCGGGATCTATGCGTATATGCTTTACACGGGTAGTACACATATGAGTATGTGGGCGATGATGATCATGTTATTGCTTCTTAGTTTTTTGGATATTGGTGGCATAGTGGGATGAAGCGGCCCGGACAAACTTTACATGTCCCCGCACATGAGACATGTTCCACGCGTGACATGCAACTAGTTTGCATAAGTGGCTAGCGGGTGTCTCCTACTATAGTCAATATCTAATTTGCAACGAGTTGTCAACAATTTGGTTATCCTCGTTGTGGTTCATGTTCGTAAGTATGAACGGTTCTATCTTCGAAAGCCCTAAGCCACATAAAACTTGCAATGGATAAATTAGAGGCTTCGAGTTTAGATTGTTGCTGGGATAGTGTTATGATATGGTGATGTTGTAAGTAGAAGTATGAGATGATACTCTTACAACACACATAATGTGTGATTTCCATAGAAATTGGCCTTACACATAGAGGTATGATAGTGATCATACCACGGTGCACATGATGGAGATCATATGCGGGAACCATATCATTTCACTTATAAACATGTGATGTTTGATTGCATCTTATATTGCTTGTTTGGCATTTTATTAGCATAATAAGATGATCCCTCATTTAAATATCAAGATAAGAATGTGTTCTTCCTTAAGTATGCACCGATTATGTATCGTCGCTCCAAGACATCACGTGATGATCGGGTGTTATTGGATCCACGGCCATATTTCGGGTGTAAGACAGTTACATCCGCGAATACTAAGGTTCTTACTTGGCGAGCCTAGCATGTACAGACATGGCCTTGGAACACGGACCGAAAGGTTAAGCATGAGTCATATGGTAGATATGATGCCCATTTGATGCTCGCTTTTGAAGCTACACCAACTCACATGATGATCGGACTTGGTGTAGTGGATTTGGTTCATGTAATCACCAAAAAGGCACGAGGGATGTCGTTTTGAGTGGGAGTTCATTCGTAATGTGGATTAGTTGAACTCAGTCTATCATAAACTTAGTCTAAACTTTACAAATTCTGTTGTAGATGGCACCACCTTCTTTTAATTTCAATGTGTTCATGGAGAAAGAGAAACTTGCAACAAACGGTAGCAACTTTACCGAATGGGCCATGAATTTGAGGATTCTCCTCTCTGCTGCACAAAAGCAATATGTGCTAGAAGCGCCGCTAGGCCCCCCACCACTCGATGATGCCCCTGACGAGGATAAGAATGTCTATCAGACTCGTCAGGAGGACCACAACTTATTTCATTGCGGCATATTGTATGGGCTAGAGCCAGAACTTCGAAAGCGTTTCAAAAACGGCAATGCATTTGATACAATGGGTGAGTTAAAAATGATTTTCGACACACATGCTGCTATAGAGAGCTACAATTCTTCAGAAAAGTTCTTTAGCTGCATGATGAAATAGCACAACTCCATAAGTGAGCATGTACTCAAGATGTCGGGTTATGCCGATAAGCTTGTGTCCTTGGGAATATCGATTCCCATTGACTTAGGCATCCATCGTGTTCTGCATTCTCTGCCACCTAGCTATAAGAGCTTCGTGATGAACTATAATATGCAAGGCATGAAGAAGTCTCTCCCCAAGATTCTGTCAATGGTTAAAACTACAGAAGTGGAGATCAAGAAATAACATCAAGTATTGATGATCAATAAGAACAATGGTTTCAAGAAAGACAAGAAGGGAAAACGGAAGGGAAGTAAGGGCGGCAAGACGGTTGCCGTGCCTGAAAAGAAAACCCAAGTTGGACCTAAGTCTGATACCGAGTGCTATTTTTGTAAGGGGACTGGCCACTGAAAGGCAACTGCCCCAAGTATTTGGCAGACAAGAAGGCCGGAAAGGCAAACAAAGGTATATATGATATACATGTTATTGATATGTACTTGACTAGTACTCGCAGTAGCACCTGGGTATTTGATACCGGTTCAGTTGCTACCTCTCCACTTACCATCGGGATTAGTAATAAACTTGAATAATTGTTATCGGGTGCATGCACTGAGCATGAACATTGTATCTGGATCGTGTTTGATGCGAAGTGGTTATTTATTTAAATCCAAGAACAATGGTTATTCTATTTATATTAATGAAATCTTTTATGGTCATGCACCGATGATGAATGGTTTACTTCTGTTGGATCTCGATAATAGTGTTACACATATTCATAATATTGATGCTAAAAGGATTAAACTTAATGATGATATATCCGCATATATGTGGCACTGCCGTCTAGGTCATATTGGCGTTCAACGCATGAAGAAGCTCCATTCAGATGGACTTTTGGAATCACTTGATTTTGAATCATTTGATACATGTGAGCCATACCTTATGGGCAAGATGACTAGAACGTCGTTTTCCAGTTCAATGGAACGGGCGACAGATTTATTGGAAATCATACATTCTGATGTATGTGGTCCAATGAGTGTGTCGACGCGAGGTGGATATCGTTATTTTATTACTTTCACGGATGATTTGATTAGATACGGTTATATCTACTTGATGAAACACAAGTCTGAAACTTTTGAAAAGTTCAAGGAATTTCAGAATGAAGTGGCAAATCATCGTAATAGAAAGATCAAATTTCTACGGTCCGAACATGGAGGAGAGTATCTAAGTTACGAGTTTAGCATTCATATGAAAGAGTGTGGAATTTTTTCACAACTCACACCTGCCGGAACACAACAATGAAATGGTGTGTCGGAACGTCGTAATCGTACTTTATTAGATATGGTTCGATCTATGATGTCTCTGACGGACTTGCCGTTGTCATTTTGGGGTTATGCACTAGAAACTGTTGCATTCACTTTAAATCGGGCACCATCTAAATCCGTTGAAACGACACCGTATGAATTGTGGTTTGGAAACAAACCTAAGCTGTCATTTCTTAAAGTTTGGGGTTGCGATGTTTATGTGAAGAAACTTCAACCGGATAAACTCGAACCCAAAGCGGAAAAATGCGTCTTCATAGGATACCCTAAAGAAACTATTGGGTATTCCTTCTATCACGAATCCGAGGCAAGGTTTTTGTTGCCAGAATGGATCCTTTCTAGAGAAAGAGTTTCTCACGAAAGGTGTGAGTAGTCGGAAGGTAGAACTCAAGAGGTTGTGGAACCTTCTCTTCAAAGTATGGCGAGTAGCGCGTACGGAAGTCGTTCGGAGTTGGCTCCACTGTTGAAGAGGGAACTAATGATAATGATCATGAAACTCGAAGAGAGTACTACCGAACCTCGCAGTCAAGCAGACGCGTCGACTCGAGTCATGCGGAAATCTGTCATAAATTTCATGGTTGATGAATATAATGACCCTGCGACGTATGAAGAAGCGATGATGAGCCCGGATTCCAACAAATGGTTAGAAGCCATGAAATCCGAGATGGAATCCATGTATGAAAATCAAGTTTGGAACTTGGTGGACTTACCTCATGACCGAAAGGCCGTGGAGAATAAATGGATTTTCAAAGAAAAAGCGTCTTGATGGTAATGTGACCGTCTATAAAGCTCGACTTGTCGTAAAGGGGTTTCGACAAATTCAAGGAGTTGACTACGATGAGACATTCTCTCCCGTAGCGATGCTAAAGTCAGTTAGGATTATGTTAGCAATTGCTGCATTTTTCGATTATGAGATATGGCAGATGGATGTCAAAACCGCGTTCCTCAATGGTAATATTGAAGAAGATTTGTATATGATATAACTAAAGAGTTTTGTCGATCCTAAGGATGCTAACTGAAGGGAATATGCCCGAGAGGCAATAATAAAGTGGTTATTATTGTATTCCTTGTTTATGATAAATGTTTATTTTACATGCTATAATTGTATTAATACGGAAACGTTAATACACATGTGTTTAATAAACAAAAAGGAAGTTCCTAGTTATGCCTCTCTTATAAACTAGCTCGTTGATTAACAAGATGATCAAAGGTTTCCTGATCATGGACATTGGATGTTGTTAATAACGAGGTCACAACATTAGTGTAATGGTGTGATGAACATTCATCCGAAGTATAGCATTACGATCAAAGTCATTGAGTTTATATTGCTATAACAACTTACGAAGTGATCCTAATCCTTAGACCATGAGATCATGTCAATCACTAACACCGGAAGAGTTCCTTGATAACATCAAACGTCACACCGTAATAGGGTGATTATAAAGATGGGTTCAGAACTACTAAAGTGTTATGTTGAGGCCCATGGATCGAGAGTGGAATTTGTTCATCTCGATGACAAATAGATATGCTCTGGGCCCTCTCGGTGATATCACATTGATTAGCTTGCAAGCAAGTGATTTAATCACTAGAATGTTATATCACGGGGATGAGAAAAGAGTGCATTTCAGTAACGAGATAAAACTAGGTATGGAGATACCGATGATCGAATCTCGGACATGTAATATATCGTGAAACAAAGGGATTAAGATACTAGCGTAAAAGGTTCCGATGATCACAAGAAAGTCATCGTTGAATGTGTGGGAGTCAGTATGGGTCTCTAGATCCCGCTTCTGATTATTGATCCGAGAGGGGTCTCGATCATGTCCGCATTATTCACGAACCGTAGGGTGACACACTTAAGAGACACCGACATCCATTTGGAGCAAAAGTTTCATGCCGAAAAGAATAACAAGCGCAAGAATTTATTTCACTGGATACCGAAACGGGTTTTCGGGGTGAAATTGCAGAAAGTGTTTCTGCATGTGAAATGAAATACTAGAAAGGGATTATATGTGAATATTTTTCATTAAAGTAATTGACAAAATTCTGAATAAATAAAAGGAGTTTTATTTAATGAGAGTTTGCAATAAATTTGGTGGAAATTTAATGGGAATTTGAGTGGGTTTTTGAGTGGAGGGAATTGAAAGGCATTTGAGTGAGTGGAGTGTCCACCCACATGAATGTGGAAGAGGTGGGGGCAGCCCCATGGATGGGCGCATGGCCCCTTGGGTGCCCCCCTATCCCTATAAAAGGAGCCCCCTCCCTCTCTCTCACTCACACCTCCTCGTGAAGGATCTCTCTCCCCCTCTAGAATTTATCCTCCATGGTCTCGGACTAGCGAGATACATGTTCCTGGTGGATATTCGGCAAGAAAGAGTTGTGGTTCCACTGCATCGCTGGAGCGAGGAGGCGGAGGTTGCTCGGTGCCTCGAATGTGTGTGCGATCACGGATGCGCTGCTGTTTTGCGGCGCTAGGACTTCCTCTCAATCTTGAGATCGGCAAGAGATCGTCTACATCAACCACGAGTTTGGACTCGTTAAGCTTTGTCGGTCTTCAAGGGTATGTTCTCTATGGATATACATCCGCCCGTTGTTTGTATCTAGTAGATAGATCTTGGTACATAGTTGTTCCCATCATAGGAATTTTTTTGTTTTCTATGCTGCGAACCCTACAGTGGTATCAGAGCCGGTTCTGTGCGTAGATACTTTGCACGGGTAGTACACATATGATTATGTGGGCGATTATGATCATTTTATTGCTTCTTAGTTGTACTTTGGATATTGGTGGCATAGTGGGATGAAGTGGCCCAGACAAACTTTACATGTCCTCGCACATGAGACCTGTTGCACGCTTGACATGCAACTAGTTTTGCATAAGTGGCTAGCGGGTGTCTGTCTCTCCTACTATAGTAAATATCTAATTTGCAACGAGTTTTCAACAATTTGGTTATCCTCGTTGTGATTCATGTTCGTAGGTAAGAACGGTTCTATCTTCGAAAGCCCTAAGCCACGTAAAATTTGCAATGGATAAATTAGAGGTGTCTAGTTTAGATTGTTGCTGGGCTAGTGTTATGATATGGTGATGTTGTAAGTAGAAGTATGAGATGATACTCTTACAATACACATAGCGTGTAAGTTCCATAGACCTTGGCCTGACACATAAAGGTATGATAGAGATCATACCACGGTGCACATGATGGATATCATATGCGGGAACCATATCATTTCACTTATAAACATGTGATGTTTTGATTGCATCTTATATTGCTTGTTTGGCATTTTATTAGCATAATAATATGATCCCTCATTTAGATATCAAGATAAGAATGTGTTCTTCCTTAAGTATGCACCGGCAATGTTTCGTCGCTTCAAGACATCACGTGATGATCGGGTGTACTTGAATCCACGAACATATCTCGGGTGTAAGACAGTTACACACGGGAATACTAAGGTTCTTACTTGACGAGCCTAGCATGTACAGACATGGCCTCAGAACACGGACCGAAAGGTTAAGCATGAGTCATATGTTTTGATATGATGACCATATGGATGCCCGCCTTTGAAGCTACACCGACTCACGTGATGATCGGACTTGGTGTAGTGGATTTGGTTCATGTAGTCACCAAAAAGGCACGAGGGATGTCGTTTTTAAGTGGGAGTTCATTTATAATTTGGATTAGTAGAACTCAATTTATCATAAACTAAATCAAAGTGAATTTGCATAATTTGTTGTAGTCATTGGCATTCGTTCACCACTTTATGCCTAGTTGTAATTGAGATAATAGAACTATAGAATTCTGGATATTTACTTTACGAACTGCTATCGTATTGTGTTGAGTGTCAATCTAAAGTTTAAAGTCCTATTGCAAACTTTCAGCAAACTCTATTTACTCCGTGAAATTTAATAGTTAGTATTAAATCGAGAATAACAATTCCAGTGTTAGTATCTTAAGTATCATGTTTGCCTCCATGATTCTTGATTGTTTTAATATCAAGTTTATCTAGGAGCTGAAAGAATTATTTCAGAAACCATCACGTGTGGCACATATAACGATATCTGAAACAATGTTTTGGTTGCAATATGATAGAGTATAATATATGTTCTCATATTGGATGAGAATTTACGAAGGTTGGAGATGCTAGACATCCTAATCATCCAAAAGGGTTTTGGAAAGTAATGTTGTACTCACGATTCACCTTTATAAGCTACAGTAGCTTGATCATGAAAGTCGTCATGATAAGGATGAATAGAAGATGTATGTAAAGTGTTTACTACACTAAAAGATTACTAAAGAATGGATTTTGAAAGAATACCGATCATTTTGATGATGGTGATCTACTTCAAAGTGCAAGTCCAAAGGTATTATTATTTGAATATACACGCTTTGGAATATGTGTCATGTATATGGCACCACTTTTGATGTTGATAGATTCTTTTAAAAGGAAAAGGAAATGTTGAAAGAGAATCTATAAAAATATATTTGGCAGAAAATAAAAGATTGGAAATATCTAATTTAGGTATATATATGATATACATGTTATGGTTGTATTCTTTGCTTGTTAAACAATGTGGTTCTTGGGTATTGTATACCGAATTGGTTGGTATGAAATTTCATACAGAACGACGCAATTCATGAACCACAATGGCCTAAGTAACTAGCAAGAGAATATGTGATGATGTTCATCGAAAACAAACAAACCGTTGTTTGTATTTCTCGTTGACATCAAAGCTTGACTTCAAGATTTGTTTTAATAATTGTTATTTAAATCAGGTATTATGAGAACAAAGGTTGTTCAAATAATTACCGTATTCCATATAAGATGGATGATTTACAAATATAGTTGGAGAAATCACATCCATAAAGCCTAATGCTAAAATGTCGCAAGACAAATGATTGAAAGATCACTTACGAAGTGACATCACCGTTTAAATTATATTGGAAAGAAAACATGAAGAAACTCCATTTTCATGGATTTTTGGAGTCTTTGATTTGATCAAGTGATGCTTGTGAGATTTTCCTCGGGATAACTAAAACTTCGTTTAAAGGCCAAAGAAGAACGAACGACTAAAATATTGGAATTTATACATATCTATGTATGTAGTCCATTATGTATAGTCGTAAGCGATGGATTTCAACTTCATATGCTTTCTTTGAAAATTTGAGTGAATATTCACTTAATGAGAAATAAATATGAAATATTTGAAAAACGTTTCAAAGACTTTCAAGATGAAGTGAAAATCATTGTAACAAGAAAATAAATGGTTTATGATTTTATCATAAGGGATTTATTTGAGTTGCAAGTGTAATTAGAAAATAAATGATTTATGATTTTATCATAAAAGGGATTTATTTGAGTTGCAAGTTTAGCAAAACACCTAGATTTACATCCCCCGAAACACCATAGGAGTATGGAGTGTTTGATATTTGTAATGAAACCTTGTTTGACATGGTTGGATTAAATGTGTTATTTATAAAACTGCCATTATGTTTTAAAAATTAAAGCTTTAGAGACTACCGCTTTTACACTGAAAAGAGATCCATATTGATCCGTTGAAATGACACCATATGAGTTATGGTTTGGGGTAAAACCCAAGTTGTCATTTCTTAAATTTTGGTATGCTAAACATAAGTAAGATGTTTACAACCAAAGTCGGATGAGCATGTCTTTGTAGGTTATTTCAAATAACAATTGGTTATTCCTCCATAACATCGAGTACAAAAGGGTTTGTCCCTTGAAATGTTAAGTTTCTTGAAAAAGGAATTTTTCGCAGATGTTAAGTGGGAGGACAATAGAACTTTGATAAGGTTAACGAACCTTAGCTAAATGTGCTGAGTTGCGCAGCGCCGAAAATTGTTTCGGAGGCTGCCATAATGCTCATAGCTTATGTGACTCAAAGGTTGTGGTCACGGAGATCTAAGTTCTTATTGAACCAAGTCGGTCGGATAAACAATCAAATGCTGAGATTTCAGAGTAAATCATTATTGTTTGACAATGATGAACCGACTACATGCAAAGAAGCGATGATGGGCCCTGACTCCGTCAAATGGCTTGAAGCCATAAAATCCGTGATAGTTCCATACACAAGAAATCAAGTTTTGAACTTGGAAGACCCTCCGGAAAGGCGTAAAAACCTATCGGTCGTATTTGGATCTATAAAGAAACAGACATGGATGTTTCACATCTATGAAATAGTCAACATGTCGTAAATTATTTTATGACAATGTTCAAAGGAGTTGACTATGACAAGATTGGATCTTTCATAGCGATATTTAGTCTGGATGGATTAAAGTAGCAACCACTACATATAATTTGGTATATGTTAGATGAATAAACAAAACACAATTCTTCTAATAGAATGGTTACCTAGGACGTGTACAAGACACGGTCCAAAGGGTTTTTTTAATTCAAAGGATGCTAAAAAGGGGATGCAAACTTCAATGGTTGAAGTAAGCATCGCGGAGTTGGAATCTTCACCGTGATGAAAAGGAGTTTTCATCAGGAGACGATGAAGATGCTTGCATTTGCAAGAAATTAAATGGGAGCGCTAAGACATATTTCTAATACATTATATGGAAGACATCTTGTTGATTGGAAATGATGTATATTTTATTGACAAAGGTTAAGAATTTCATTTCAATGAAAGACTTAGGCAAAACCCAAATATTTAGCATGAATGTCTATAGTGGATAGACTGTGACGCTAATATGGTTGTGCCAAACGTACATATATGAGATATTGAAGGAGTTCAATATAGAAACGACAAGAAACAGTTCTTGTCGCATGGAAAGGAATTGAATCAAGATTCAAGTGTATCGACACTTGATAAGTGAAACAAGATTCAAGTGCTTTGACACTTGATGAGCAAAATCACAAGAATTATTTGATCAATCATACCATGATATGTACACATCCAGATATGTCCTATGCTCTAAGTGTTATGAGCATATACCATAATGAATCATAAAATGATCATTGGACAATAGTAAAGAAATTCTTATGATCTTTTGGAAGAACTAAGAATATATTTGTGTAGAGGTGACAAACAATTACAAATAGTTCATTGTAAATCGTTATATTGATACTAGTTTTGTCACAAGATACAAATTAAGTTTATCTCAATTTAAACTATGAGCTGCGAACCCTACACTAACAAGGTGTGCAAGCTTCAGCGATCCATCTATGGACTGAAGCAAGCATCACGAAGTTGGAATCTTCACTTTGATGAGGTGATCAAAGAGTTTGGATTTGTCTAAACTTATGGAGAAGCTTGTATTTACAAGAAAATGAGTGGGAGCAATGTGGAATTTCTGATATTATATGTGGATGACATATTATTGATCGGAAATTATATAGATCTTTTAAACAGTGTTAAAAGTTATCTAAATAGCAAATTTTCAATAAAGGACCTAGGTGAAGCGTCATACATATTAGGCATAAAGATCTATAGAGATAGATCTAGGCGCCTAATAGGGCTATCGTAAAGTACATACCTTGATAATATTTTAAAGAAGTTTAAAATGGACGAAAGTAAGAAAGGCTTCTTATCTATGTTGCAAGGCAAGACAATGAGTAAGACTCACAGTCCGGCTACGGCGGAAGAAAGAGAGATAATGGACAAAGTCCCCTATGCTTCAGCCATAGGCTCTATAATTTACGTCATGCTATGTACAAGACCGGATGTGGCACATGCTATTAGTTTGACTAGTAGGTACTAATCAGATCCAGGTTCGGAACACTGGATAGCGATCAAGAATATCCTTAAATACTTGCGAAGAACTAAGGATATGTTTCTTGTGTACGGAGGTGAAGAAGAGCTCGTCTCTAAGTGTTATGTCGATGCTAGCTTTGACACCGATCCGGATGACTCTAAGTCTCAATCCGGATACGTATTTCTCATGAATGGCGGAGCGGTTAGTTGGAGGAGTTCCAAACAACCCGTGGTGACGGGATCAACAACGGAGGCCAAATATGTTGCTGCTTAGGAAGCGACTCACGAAGCGGTTTGGATGAAGGAGTTCATATTCGAACTAGGTGTGGTTGCAAGCGCGTTGGACCCAATGGTGATCTATTGTGACAACAATGGTGCCATTGCCAATGCCAAAGAACCAAGGTCTCACAAGTATTCTAAGCATATTAAGCGTCGGTTTCACTCCATCCATGAACATGTCAAGGATGGAGATATAAAGATTTGTAAAGTACACACGGATCTCAATGTAGCAGATATGTTGTATAAAACTCTTCCTAGAGCAAAACATGATCAACACCAGAACTCCATGGGTATTAGATTCATCACTATGTAACTAGATTATTGTCTCTAGTGCAAGTGGGAGAATGAAGGGAATATGTCCTGTGAGGCAATAATAAAGTGTTTATTATGTGTATTCCAAGTATATGATAGATTTTTATTTTGCATGCTATAATTGTATTAATATGGAAACATTAATACATGTGTGTTTAATAAACAAACAGAAAGTTTCTAGTTATGCCTCTCTCATAAACTAGCTCGTTGATTAACAAGATGATCAAGGTTTCCTGATCATAGACATTGGATGTTGTTAATAACGAGGTCACAACATTAGTGTAAAGGTGTGATGAACATTCAGCCGAAGTATAGCATTACGATCAAAAGTCATTGAGTTTATATTGCTATAACAACTTACGAAGTGATCCTAATCCTTAGACCATGAGATCAGGTCAATCACTAACACCGGAAGAGTTTCTTGATAACATCAAACGTCACACCGTAACTGGGTGATTATAAAGATGGGTTCAGAACTACTAAAGTGTTATGTTGAGGCCCATGGATCGAGAGTGGAATATGTTCATCCCAATGACGGATAGATATGCTCTGGGAACTCTCGGTGATATCACATTGGTTAGCTAGCAAGCAAGTGATTTGATCACTAGAATGTTATATCACGGGAACAAGAAAAGAGTGCATGTTAGTAACGAGATCAAACTAGGTATGGAGATACCGATGATCGAATCTCGGACATGTAATATATCGCGAAACAAAAGGATTAAGATACTAGCGTAAAAGGTTCTGACGATCACAAGAAAGTCATCGTTGAATGTGTGGGAGTCAGTATGGGTCTCCAGATCCCGCTTCGGATTATTGATCGGAGAAGCGTCTCGATCATATCCGCATTATTCGCGAACCGTAGGGTGGCACACTTAAGAGACACCGACATCCATTTGGAGCAAAAGTTTCATGCCGAAAAGAATAACAAACATAGGAATTTATTTCACTAGATACCAAAACAGCTTTTCGGATGAAATTGCAGAAAGTGTTTTTGCATGTGAAATGAAATACTAGCAAGGGGTTATATGTGAATGTTTGTCATTAAAGTAATTGACAAAATTCTGAATAAATAAAAGGAGTTTTATTTAATGAGAGTTTGCATTAAATTTGGTGGAAATTTAATGGGAATTTGAGTGGGATTTTGAGTGGAGGGCATTGAAAGGATTTTTGTGAGTGGAATGTCCACCCACATGAATGAGGGGAGGGCAAGGGGGCAGCCCCCATGCGCCGGCCACCCCTTGGGGTTCCCCCCTCTCTCCTATAAAAGGCACCCCTCCTCACTTCTCACTCACACCTCCTCGTGAAGGATCTCTCTCCCCCTCTAGCATTTATTCCCCATGGTCTCGGACTAGCGAGATACATGTTCCCGGTGGCTATTCGGCAAGAAAGAGTTGTGCTTCCGCTGCATCGCTGGAGCGAGGAGGCGGAGGTTGCTCGGTGCCTCGAACGTGTGTGCGCGCACGGATGCACTGCTAAGTTGCGGTGCTAAGTGAAGGGTTCGCAGCATAGAAAACAAAAAATTTCCTACGATGTGAACTATATACCAAGATATATTTATACTAGATACAAACAACGGGCGGATGTATATCCGTAGAGAACATACCCTTGAAGACCGACAAAGTTTAACGAGTCCCACTCGTGGTTGATGTAGACGATCTCTTGCCGATCTCAAGATCGAGAGGAAGTCCTAGCCGCAAATCGCCAGCGCATCCATGCTCGCACACACGCTCGAGGCACGAGCAACCTCCGCCTCCTCGCTCCAGCGATGCAGAAGCACAACTCTTTCTTGCCGAATAGCCACCGGGAACATGTATCTCGCTAGTCCGAGACCATGGGGATAAATTCTAGAGGGAGAGAGATCCTTCACGAGGAGGTGTGAGTGAGAAGTGAGAGGGGCTCTTTATAGGAGGAGGGGAACCCCAAGGGGTGGCCAGCATGGGGCCCCTTGCCCTCCCTCTTCATGTGGGTGGACACTCCACTCACAAAACTCCTCCAAATTCCTCCACTCAAAATCCCACTCAAAGATCCCATTAAATTTCCACCAAATTTAATGCAAAATCTCATTAAATAAAACTCTTTTATTTTATTCAGAATTTTGTCAATTACTTTAATGACAAACATTCACAAATAACCCCTTGCTAGAATTCTATTTCACATGCATAACCACTTTACTTAATTTCACCAAAACTGTTTCAGTATCTAGTGAAATAAATTCCGCGCTTGTTTATTCTTTCGGCATGAAACTTTTGCTCCAATTGGATGTCGGTGTCTCTTAATGTGTCACCCTACGGTTCGTGAATAATGCGGACATGATCGAGACCCTCTCGATCAATAATCGTAAGCGGATCCGAGACCCATACCGACTCCCACACATTCAACGATGACTTTCTTGTGATCGCTCTAACCTTTTACGCTAGTATCTTAATCCCTTTGTTTCACGATATATTACATGTCCGAGATTCGATCATCGGTATCTCCATACCTAGTTTGATCTCGTTATCGACATGCACTCTTTTCTCGCTCCCGTGATATAACATTCTAGTGATCAAATCACTTGCTTGCAAGCTAATCAATGTGATATCACCGAGAGGGCCTGAGTATATCTATCCGCCATCGGGATGAAAAAATTCCACTCGATCCATGAGCCTCTACATAACACTTTATTAGTTCGAACCCATCTTTATAATCACCCCGTTACGGTGTGACGCTTGATGTTATCAAGAAACTCTTCCTGTTAGTGATTGACATGATCTCATGGTCTAAGGATTAGGATCACTGTAAGTTGTTATAGCAATAAACTCAATGACTTTGATCGTAATGCTATACTTCGATGAATGTTCATCACATCATTACACTAATGTTGTGATCCCGTTATTAACAACATCCAATGTCCATGATCGTGAAACCTTGATCATCTTGTTAATCAACGAGCTAGTTTATGAGAGAGGCTTAACTAGGAACTTTTCTGCTTGTTTATTAAACACACATGTATTAACGCTTCCGTATTAATACAATTATAGCATGCAAAATAAACATCTATCATATACTTGGAATACACATAATAAACAATTTATTATTGCCTCTCGTGCATATTCCTTCGCCTCCCACTTGCACTAGAGACAATAATCTAGTTACATAGTGATATATCTAACACCCATTGAGTTCGTGTTGATCATGTTTTGCTCTAGGAGAGTTTTAGTCAACGGATCTGCTACATTGAGATCCGTATGTACTTTACAAATCTTTATATCTCCATCTTTGACATGCTCGTGGATGGAGTGAAACCGACGCTTAATATGCTTGGAATGCTTGTGAGACCTTGGCTCTTTGGCATTGGCAATGGCACCATTGTTGTCACAATAGATCACCATTGGGTCCAACGCTTGCCACAACTCCTAGTTCGGATATGAACTCCTTCATCCAAACCGCTCGAGCCGCTCAAGCAAAGAACATATTCGCCTCCGTTGTTGATCCCGCTACCACAGGTTGTTTGGAGCTCCTCCAACTAACCGCCCGCCATTCATGAGAAATTACGATCCGGATTGAGACTTAGAGTCATCCGGATCGGTGTCAAAGCTAGCGTCGACATAACACTTAGCGACGAGCTCTTCTTCACCTCCAGATACAAGAAACATATCCTTAGTTCTTCGTAAGTACTTAAGGATATTCTTGACCGCTATCCAAAGGTTCAACTCGATCCGATTGGTACCTACTAGTCAAACTAATAGCGTGTGCCACATCCGGTCTTGTACATAGCATGGCGCATAATAGAGCCTATGGTCAAGTATAGGGATTTTGTCCATTATCCTCTTTCTTCCGCCGGCCGACTTTGAGTCTTACTCAATGTCTTGCCTTGCAACATAGGTAAGAACCCCTTCTTACTTCCGTCCATTTTAAACTTCTTTAAAATCTTATCAAGGTATGTACTTTATGATAGCCCTATTAGGCCTAGATCTATCTCTATAGATCTTTATGCCTAATATGTATGACGCTCACCTAGGTCCTTCATTGAAAATTTGTCGCTTAGATAACTTTTAACACTGTTTAAAAGTTCTATATCATTTCCGATCAATAATATGTCATCCACATATAATATCAGAAATGCCACATTGCTCCCACTCACTTTCTTGTAAATACAAGCTTCTCCATAAGTTTGGACAAATCCAAACTCTTTGATCACCTCATCAAAGCGGAGATTCCAACTTCGTGATGCTTGCTTCAATCCATAGATGGATCGTTGAAGCTTGCACACCTTGTTAGCATCCTTAGGATCGACAAAACCCTTTGGTTGTATCATATACAACTCTTCTTCAATATTACCATTGAGAAACACGGTTTTGACATCCATCTGCCATATTTCATAATCGAAATATGCAGCAATTGCTAACATAATCCTAACTGACTTTAGCATCGCTACGGGAGAAAGTCTCATCGTAGTCAACTCCTTGAATTTGTCGAAACCCCTTTGCATAAGTCGAGCTTTATAGATGGTCACATTACCATCAAGATCGCTTTTCCTTTTGAAAATCCATTTGTTCTCTACGGCCTTTCGGTCGTGAGGTAATTCCACCAAGTTCCAAACTTGATTTTCATACATGGATTCCATCTCGGATTTCATGGCTTCTAACCATTTGTTGGAACTGGCTCATCATCGCTTCTTCATACGCCGCAGGTCATTATATTCATCAACCATGAAATTTATGACAGATTTCCGTACAGCCGAGTCGCACGTCTGCTTTGACCGCGAGGTTCGGTAGTACTCTTTCGAGTTTCATGATCATTATCATTAGTTCCCTCTTCAATGTGGAGCCAACTCCTAACGACTTCCGCCAAGGCTACTCGCCATACTTTGAAGAGAAGGTTCCACAACCTCTTCGAGTTCTACCTTCCGACTACTCACACCTTTCGCGAGAAACTCTTTCTAGAAAGGATCCATTCTTGGCAACAAAACCTTGCCCTCGGATCTGTGATAGAAGGAATACCCAATAGTTTCTTTAGGGTATCCTATGAAGACGCATTTTTCCGCTTTGGGTTCGAGTTTATCCGGTTGAAGTTTCTTCACATAAACATCGCAACCCCAAACTTTAAGAATGATGCTTAGGTTTGTTTCAAACCACAATTCATACGGTGTCGTTTCAACGGATTTAGATGGTGCCCGATTTAAAGTGAATGCAGCAGCTTCTAGTGCATAACCCCAAAATGACAACGGCAAGTCCGTAGACATCATAGATCGAACCATATCTAATAAAGTACGACACGACGTTCGACACACCATTTCACTGTGGTGTTCGCAGTGTGAGTTGTGAAACAATTCCACACTCTTTCATGTGAGTGCTAAACTCAGAACTTAGATACTCACCTCCACGGTCGCATCAGAAATTTGATCTTTCTATTACGATGATTTTCAACTTCATTCAAATTCCTTGAACTTTTCAAAGGTTTCGACTTGTGTTTCATCAAGTAGATAACCGTATCTACTCAAATCATCCGTGAAAGTAACAAAATAACGATATCCACCTCACGACACACTCATTGGACCACATACATCGTAATGTATGATTTCCAATAAATCCGCCTGCTCCATTGAACCGAAAACGGCGTTCTAGTCATCTTGCCCATAAGGCATGGCTCACATGTATCAAATGATTCATAATCAAGTGATTCCAAAAGTCCATCCGAATGGAGCTTCTTCATGCTTAATGCCAATATGACCTAGACGGCAGTGCCACATATATGCGGATATATCATCATCAAGTTTAATCCTTTTAGCATCAACATTATGAATATGTGTAACATTATCATCGAGATCCAGAAATAAACCATTCAACATTGGTGCATGACCATAAAAGATTTCATTCATATAAATGGAACAACCATTGTTCTCGATTTGAATGAAAACCACTTTGCATCAAACATGATCCGTATACAATGTTCATGCTCGCAGTGCACCAAATAATGCTTATTTAAGTTTATAACTAATCCCGACGGTAAGTGGAGAGGTAGCGTTCGACGGCGATCACATCAACACTTGATCCATTGCCGACACGCATCTTGACCTCACCCTTGCTAGCGGTCACTGCTCCGCAAACCGATTCGAGTTACAAATATTAGCAACTAAACCGTATCAAATACCTGTGTGCTATCGAGCACTAGTCAAGTACACATCAATAACATGTATATCATATATACCTTTGTTTGCCTTGCCGGCCTTCTTGTCCGCCAGATACTTGGGCGCTTGCGCCCAAGGCTGGCCCCTTACAATAGTAGCACTGCATCGACTTAGGTCCAACTCGGTTTTTTCAGCGCAACAGCTTGCCGCCTTACTTCCTTCCGCTTTCCTTCTTGTCTTTCTTGAAACCAGTGTTCCTATTGATCATCAACACTTGATGTTCCTTTGATCTCCACTTCAGCTTTAAGCATTGATGTAAGCTCGGGAGAGACTTCTTCATGCCTTGCATATTATAGTTCATCACGAAGCTCTTATAGCTAGGTGGTAGAGACCGCAGAACACGATGGATGCCTAAGTCAATGGGAATCGTTATTCCCAAGGACACAAGCTTATCGGCGAATCCGACATCTTGAGTACATGCTCACTTACGGAGCTGTTCTCTTCCATCATGCATAAAGAACTTTTCTCAAGCATTGTAGTTTCACAGCAAAGATGTGTGTCGAAAATCATTTTCAACTCACCCATTGTATCAAAAGCATTGCCGCTGAAACACTTTCAAGTTCCGCTCTAGCCCATACAATATGCCGCAATGAACTGTTGTGGTCCTCCCGACGAGTCGATAGACATTCTTCTCGTCAGGCATCACAAAGGTGGGGCCTAACGCGCTTCTAGCACATATTGCTTTTGTGCAAAGAGAGGAGAATCCTCAAATTCATGGCCCATTCAAGAAAGTTGCTACCGCTCGCTGCTAGTTTCTCTTCTCCATGAACGCATTGAAATTAAAAGCAGGTGGTGCCATCTACAATGTAATTTGTAAAGTTTAGACTAAGTGTATGATAGATTGAGTTCAACTAATCTATATTACGAATGAACTCCCACTCAAAAGCGACATCCTCGTGTCCTTTTGGTGATTACATGAACCAAATCCACTACACCAAGTCCGATCATCACGTGAGCTCGGATAGCTTCAAAGGCGAGCATCAAATGGGCATCATATCAACTATATGACTCATGCTTAACCTTTCTGGCCTGTGGTTCCGAGGCCATGTCTCAGACATGCTAGGCTCGCCAAGTTAGAACCTTAGTATTTTATGCGTAACTGTTTTACACCAAGTATGGTCGAGGATCCAAGTACACCCGATCATCACGTGATGTCTTGGAGCGAAAACATAATCGGTGCATACTAAAGGAAGAACACATTCTTATCTTGATATTTAAATGAGGGATCATCTTATTATGCTTAACAAAGCGCTAAACAAGCAATATAAGATGCAATCAAACATCATATGTTTATTAGTGAAATTATATGGTTCCCGCAGATGATCTCTATCATGTGCATCGTGGTATGATCACTATCATACCTATATGTGTAAATCCACAGTCTATGGATTTTACACGCTATGTGTGTTGTAAGAGTATCATCTCATACTTCTACTTACAACACTACCATATCATAACACTAGCCCAAAGAACAATCTAAACTAGACGCCTCTAATTTATCCATTGCAAGTTTTACGTGGCGAGGGCTTTCGAGATAGAACCGTTCTTACCACGAACATGAACCACAACGAGGATAATCAAATTGTTGACAACTCGCTTGCAAAATAGATATTGACTATAGTAGGAGAGACAGACACCGCTAGCCACTTATGCAAACTAGTTGCATGTCAAGCGTGGAACAGTCTCATGTGCGAGGACATGTAAAGTTTGTCCGCCGCTTCATCCCACTATGCCACCAATATCCAAAATCACAAGAAAGGAGCAACAACATGATCATCATCGCCCACATATTCATATGTGTACTACCCGTAAAGTATCTACGCATAGATCCGCTCGATACATCAAGGGTTCGCAGATAGAAAACAAAAATTTCCTACGATGTGAACTATATACCAAGATCTATTTATACTAGATACAAACAACGGGCGGATGTATATCCGAGAGAACATACCCTTGAAGACCGACAAAGTTTAACGAGTCCCACTCGTGGTTGATGTAGACGATCTCTTGCCGATCTCAAGATCGAGAGGAAGTCCTAGCGCCGCAAATCAAGAGCCAGATCCGTGCTCGCACACACGCTCGAGGCACCGAGCAACCTCCGCCTCCTCGCCCAGCGATGCAGCGGAAGCACAACTCTTTCTTGCCGAATAGCCACCGGAACATGTATCTCGCTAGTCCGAGACCATGGGGGATAAATTCTAGAGGGGAGAGAGATCCTTCACGAGGAGGTGTGAGGAGAAGTGAGGAGGGGCTCCTTTTATAGGAGGAGGGGAACCCCAAGGGGTGGCTGCATGGGGGCTGCCCTGCTCCCCTCTTCATGTGGGTGGACACCCCACTCACAAAACTCCTCCAAATTCCTCCACTCAAAATCCCACTCAAAGATCCCATTAAATTTCCACCAAATTTAATGCAAACTCTCATTAAATAAAACTCTTTTATTTTATTCAGAATTTTGTCAATTACTTTAATGACAAACATTCACAAATAACCCCTTGCTAGAATTCTATTTCACATGCATAACCACTTTACGCAATTTCACCCGAAAACCTGCTTTGGTATCTAGTGAAATAAATTCGCGCTTTGTTTATTCTTTTCGCATGAAACTTTTGCTCCAATTGGATGTCGGTGTCTCTTAAGTGTGTCACCCTACGGTTCGTGAATAATGCGGACATGATCGAGACCCTCTCGATCAATAATCAAGCGGATCCGAGACCCATACCGACTCCCACATTCAACGATGACTTTCTTGTGATCGCTTAACCTTTTACGCTAGTATCTTAATCCCTTTGTTTCACGATATATTACATGTCCGAGATTCGATCATCGGTATCTCCATACCTAGTTTGATCTCGCATCGACATGCACTCTTTTCTCGCTCCCGTGATATAACATTCTAGTGATCAAATCACTTGCTTGCAAGCTAATCAATGTGATATCACCGAGAGGCCCAGTATATCTATCCGCCATCGGATGAACAAATTCCACTCTCGATCCATGAGCCTCTACATAACACTTTATTAGTTCTGAACCCATCTTTATAATCACCCCGTTACGGTGTGACGCTTGATGTTATCAAGAAACTCTTCCGTGTTAGTGATTGACATGATCTCATGGTCTAAGGATTAGGATCACTTCGTAAGTTGTTATAGCAATATAAACTCAATGACTTTGATCGTAATGCTATACTTGATGAATGTTCATCACATCATTACACTAATGTTGTGATCCCGTTATTAACAACATCCAATGTCCATGATCGTGAAACCTTGATCATCTTGTTAATCAACGAGCTAGTTTATGAGAGAGGCTTAACTAGGAACTTTTCTGCTTGTTTATTAAACACACATGTATTAACGCTTCGTATTAATACAATTATAGCATGCAAAATAAACATCTATCATATACTTGGAATACACATAATAAACAATTTATTATTGCCTCTCAGGGCATATTCCCTTCACTAAGGACTTCATCTCGATCTTGAGATCAGCAAGAGATCGTCTACATCAACCACGAGTTTGACTCATTAAGATTTATCGGTCTTCAAGGGTATGTTTTCTATGGATATACATCCACCCGTTGTTTGTATCTAATAGATAGATCTTGGTACATAGTTGTTCTCATCGTAGGAAATTTTTCATTTTCTATGTTGCGAACCTTTCAAATCCCGCCATCACGATGCAATAGGACGACCGTCGTCGCCGTCATTCCCAACATTGAGCTGTCGTCACCACCATCTCCTGGACACAACGTCGTCACGGGCAGGATGCTCGTCGCGAGCCCAAGTGGGGCCCGAAGGGCCCATATCTGGGTCGGACAGTGATAACCCCCAAGAGCAGGGAATTACTATAGCACCTCTCGAAAACGCCTCCCCTATTGGCGTCATCGTAGATGTCTATATGCCGGCGGCACTGACTAATGATGAGTAGCGCTGCTCTGCCTAGAAAATGGCAAGTCCTTTTGAAAATGACATTTTGGCCGGCGTCGGAGTGACGAAGGCCAAAGGAAGGGCATGTATGGTCCGATAATTTTGGACGCCGGCGTGCCAGGAAAGGATGGTGCCGCCGGTGGCGATGCCATGATAACGCCGGGAGGGGAGGGGGGGGGCAAGTCCCCTTACATTCAGGAAAGGGCCATTTGGCTGAAAAAGCTCTTACTGATTGGTAGTCTAGATGTTTGATGATTCACTGAATTGACACGCATCAAGGCCATCTGTCAAGAACCACTGGGTTGATGCGTCCATGATTACAAACTGTGGCAAAATGGAGTAGCCGTTAGCCGTGACGCCTCTCTTCATGCAGTAAGCACTCGCCGACACATTATTGTTCTTTACCGCACTACCTTCCGCCAGAGATAGCACGGTTTATTGGCTAATATGGAGTCTAAAAATGTTAAACTATAAATTTGACCAACAAAATATGAATCATATGGCACAAAAAATTATATTGTTGAAAAGAGCTTTTAAATATCAATCAATGGTATAATTCTTGTGATATATAACTCATATTTTATTGATAAATTTTATGGTCAAACTTTTTTTTAAAACTCTGTGTTAGCCCAATAAACCGGTATGAAGATGATAGATATATCCGTATCTAAATAAATTTGAATCAATTAATATAGGTCAGAGAAAGTATAATATTTAAATAGATGATCCCTACTAACCTATCTCTACTATATAATTTAGCTTGCGGTGGTTTTCGTCCGTTCTTATTCTTGGTCCGTCGTATGCTGAGTCCGGCTGGAAACCCCGCGGTAGAGTCCGGCTATAACTAACCATCCCCTACCGTATTATCCACGCACGAGGCAAACCTTGTTTAACTAGACCGACTCACACCAATCCCTCGAGTTGCTTCGGTCGCGGCTTGCCATGGACATCGACGAGTTCTAGGACCCTTGACAAGGACGAGTAGGGATCGGAAGTTGCAGAGCGACAATACCAGGCTGCTCGAGGAGGCTACACAGAAGCTGGAGAGACTATGTGTAACTACCTCGGTGAACTACGCTCATAGATACAAGCCTGGATGAGTGGTAGTGGTTGAAATAGTACGGTGGGGCCCCAAAAGCCACTCACTGGTAGTCCTTTCAGACGTCCCAACCACTACCCTCTCAACGGAACCTCAGACGGGCGTGAGTCGGCAGCGAATGGATCAACTACGACACAAGTGGGTATGTACGCAAGCCACCATACAAGAGTACATCGAGCCACACCATCTAGAAAGAAAGGAATATAGCAACGCCATACCAAGATTCAAATGACCTAGATAAAACTATATTTTAGGATACTTCCTCATACAACACACATCGAGTATCATGCGAAGCGGAAAATGTAATCCGAGTAACGGATAAGAAGCAAATCGGCATAAGATGCCATAGAAATAAGCACATCCCAACTACAGGTCTCACGGATCCCTGCTCCTAATCTCTACACCGAACGATCGCTGCCACATCTTCGGCTTCTTTCACCCAAGATCCGCCCCGTGAAGGTACCGTCCATCCGAATCAAGAATTTATCGTGTGAGACCCTAAGGGTACTCAAAGAAGTCTTAATGCCACTAAAGGGGACACAACCGGGTGACGAATTGCGCGAAAGATAAACCCTAGCAGTTCTACAGATAACGCTAACCATCCGCCTAACCAATGATAGACGGATGTCCGTGAATTAAGTACAACAGCTTATAATGGTAATCTCATCCGATCCATCCTCCTCCTCGCTACCAACAAGGAAGCGACGAACAACCCCCATCCGCTGGCAATTTTATTAAACATTCCGTGAGTGTTGCACTATTTACTAGTCAAGTTACTTAGTCGATTAAAGCGGTACTTTAGTTATGCTTGTCTATGATCAAGAAACTGCTCCAAGTCGTCCATATCCGCGACACGGCTTTGAAAGTTTTACCCGCCGGGTGCACCAATAGCAACACACGCCGATCAACCTCGAAAACCAAATCAAAACCCAACGAGGCTTTCACGATCGAACAATCACAGATTCAGAATATTTCAGGGGCCACCCTTGGAGTCTACCCAAGAACGGCAAGCAAGCTCCGAGACGGACTCAAGGTTTGCGACAATGGTCAGAAGCGGGAACCCGAAAACTGGGTGTCGATACTGCGTAATCACTCGCTTACCTAACAAGACAGTGCACCTCGCACAATTTAAATACGTAAAATAGCATGGCATAAGTACAGATAGTAAATAAAACCTCAAACTAGTTTGTGGCCCCAAGAAATAAGACGGAATCAAGCTCGCCTGTGGGGTCCCATATACCTCCGGATGTGGATAGCGCGATAAATCAAGGAACAGGAATCAAGTACTGGTCTTACGGACACAAGTGAGCAGGAAAACCAAATAGCAGATGTTGCTCACCGTGCCACTTTCTTTAGTTATCCCACTACTACTCAGATTAAGTTGTTTAGGTACCTCATTATACAACAGACTCTCACATACCCTACACATGCTGTTCTACGACTCGCATGGCTCAAACAACTCCTATAGTAGTGGCTCATGGGATGGAGGAACAAGCTTGGTGGGGTTTAAAAGTAAAGGCTATGCATACTTGGGATTCAATTTAATGCAATCGCGACTCAATGATGCAAGAATAAGATAGAGGCAATAGGTACTGTATGTATGCAAGCATGTGGAAGTGCTTGCCTGTTAACTCAGTTGAAGCGAGGGACGGATCTGGGTAGTGCTCCTGGTTCTCTTGATACAACCCCTGCTCAGTGTCTATCCAAGAAAAACCAAACAAACAAGGCCAACATGAATATAGAGCACAAGCATAAGAATAAGATGCGCCAAGCAAACAATCATGCCATGATGAATGATGCACAAGTTGCATGGCAATAAGTAGCATGGCATGGGTGAGGTGTGGAGGACAAGAAATAACATTTTAATTGGGTTTTAGTCACATTTTATTGTCAAATTAGTTACTGTATATTATATATTTACATGATGCATGCTTCAATTCTAGTCATGGCTATCATAAACAGAAAGGTCTCGTCGAGCTGATCATTTTAGACATATCATTTGCTTAATTTGGAATTATAAAACAAAAGTTATTAAATTATTAAATTCTAGTGTCAATTGGTGTAATTTAAATAAACTTGGAATTTTAATTGTGCAAAAGACAATATGGATGGCATATTTGGAATCCTCTCATTTTTCTGATATCCAAACATATATCATTTATATTATTTGGACTAATATATGAAAAGTTGTTTGAATTTGAAATTTTATTTGAATTTTAAATACTCAGAAAAGATTTGAATAAATAAACAGACCCAGACAACTTTTTACACCCAACCCATTTTAGCCCTGGTCACTGACAGTGGGGACAAAGATTCTGGACCCACATGCCAGGCTAGGGGGGTAGGACCGCGGGTTGAGTTTTGAAAAGCATAGGACCCTTTTTATAAAATTCCAGCGACACAGACAGGTGGGCCAAAACGTACTGCGGGTTAAGCGTAAAATCTAGCAGGGGGTTACGCGCAAAAAGGCCGCCGTACTGTTGATCTTCTCTGCCTGACGAACTGAACCAACCATGCGCGATGAGGAAAGTGCGCCAAGCTCGATCCCGATCATGACGCTACATGGCCGGTAACCAAAGGGCCGCTTGGGGAGATGCTAGGAGGGGGCTAAGCGGCTAGGTAAGCTGGGGCGCGATGCGGCGACGCAGAAGACGCGTGCGCACGCGACGCACACAGAGCGCTCGACGCTGGGTCCGGCGGGTACAGAGGGCTACGGCGAGGACGGAGGGGTCAGGGGGGTTCGTGTGCTCACCGCGGGCTCGGCGGTGGGCTCGGATCTGGTCGGGGCGCAGCAGAACGACGGGGAGGCGTGGGCTCATGCTAGGGTTTGTGGACTGAGCGGCTTGCCGGGCGAAGCTGGTCCCTTCTCCTTGCTCCGGTACCGTGGCGACGGGGACCTCCGAGCCGCTTAGACAACCTCGGCTCGCTTGCCTCCTGGATCGAGCATGCTAGCGAGAGGCCGACGATCGCCGGCCGGGCACCGCGTGGGAGGAGGGGCAGGGAGCGAGGCAGCCTGGGATGGGATCCGGGAGGCCAGAGGGAAGGAAGAGGATAAGAACGCCAGGGTGGTGAGGTGGGGAGGGTGACGACCTGTGGTGGCGTCGGTGTCGCCCTTCCCTTCACGTGCTCGCCATGGGGTCCAGGGGGTCGCGCGGCAGGGCTGTGGGTGTCTTCCAGGTGGGGTAGGCGAGGCAGGGTGGCAGGCAGGTGGCCCTGGGGTCGTGGCAGGTGAGGCTAGGGAGAGAAAAAGAGGGGAGAGGAGAGGGGTCGGCTCGGGCTAGGGTGATGGAGAAGGGTGGTAGGTGGTAGGAGGTGGGGTCCTCATGCAGGAGAGGGAGGCCGAGGGAGATAGGGGCAAGGGCAGGGTTTGGTGTGGCCAAACTAGGGAAGAGGGGGGTTAGCTAGGGTTTTGTTTAGGGTAGGTGTAGTTAGGGTTTAGTTTAGGGGAGATGGAGATTAGGGTTTTAGGTTTAGCTAGAAAGGATAGATGGCAAGGGTAGGATTTAGGGTTTTTGCTAAGAGAGGCAAGAAAGAGGGAGGTGGAGATTAGGTTGATCAAGCATGCTTCAAACAAGCCTCAACAAGATCAAGCAAGAAAAGAGGGAGAGGGAGAGAGATATGAGCATGAGATGATGGGGTTCTTCTTTAGTCCATGCATGATCCAAACAATGACCAAGCAAGATCCAAGAAAGGGGTGGTTTGGTTGGTGCATGCCACATTAGCACCTGTGTGTGCCTGGAGCATGGGGATAGGGGTTTTAGCTAAAAGGGGAGAAGAGAGGGGGATGTTTTGATGAAGAAACTACAAGCCCAAAACAAGATTAAGCAAAGGAAAAGATGATCCACTTAGAATGCAAGCAAAAACCAAATACTAGAAAAGGTGGCACTTGCATGGCCCATGCAAGATAATTAATGCCACATTTATCCTTGTGAGAACAATAAGATTAATATGGCATTATCCATATGCATTCCCAAAAGGTGGGCAAGGCCAAGCAAAGATTATGGGTGGAATCCAACCAACCAAAGATGAGCTAGAGATAAACCAACAAAATGCCAAGCTCGATTAGTTGGATGGTGGAATTATAAGGTGGTGAAAGAAAAGGTGGTGGAGTCAGTAAGAGAGATGCCCTCAACTCAACTTGGGCATTTAACAATATATCAAGAGCCAAATACAATATCAAGAGGCAAATACAATTAATCATGCACATGAGATAAGAACCAAACAAGAAAGGGTTTTATATGATGCTCAAATGCAAGGTGACATGATGACATGAGCATGATATGATGATGATGCAACAATTATATGTTGAAGTGGCCTTTTATTATTATAACATGTAGCATTACAGGTGTTAGACAACCGATGCTACAACTCTCCACTAAACAGAATCTCACCGAGATTCTAGGAAGAAGAAGAAGATACAAAGAGAGAAGGAAGGTTGGCACGGAGTTCATCTTCACGCCCCATGTGGCTTCATCAATGTAATGGTGTGACCATCGCACCTTGCAAAACTTGATGGACTTGTTGCAGTCCTTCGCTTTGCGGTCTCAAGGATTTTGGTGGGGTGTTCTTGATAAGACAGATCTTCTTGGAGGTCGATTAGCTCATGATCCACGGTCTTGCCGGGTCTTTGAAGCACTTCTTGAGCGAGAGATGTGGAAAACATCATGGACTTTGAGTTTTTCCTAAGCTCCAAAGGCATAAGCAACTTCTCCTCTTCTACCACGATCTTGAAAGGACCGATGTATCTAGGAGCCAACTTTCCTTTGATACCGGCGGTGTGTTCCTCTCATGGGAGTGACACGAAGGTAGACGAGATCACCAGGCATATACCATATCTGTGCTTCCCGTCATAGTTGCTCTTCCGACGACTTTGAGCAATCTTCGTGTTCTCCGAATGATATGCACTTTCTCCTCCGCTTGGGTTACAATGTCGTGGCCAAACCAGATTCTTTCTCCCGCACCGACCAACCAATGGGAGTTCTGACTTGCGCCCATAGAGAGCCTCGAATGGTGCCATCTTCGCACTCTTCTCGAAGTCGTTGTTGTAGGAGAATTCAGCATATGGAAGGCATTCCTCCCACTTCATGCCAAAAGAGATGATGCAAGTTCAAGCATATCCTCCAATCTGATTGATTCTTTCCACTTGTCCTTGAGATCGAGGGTGGTAAAGGTCAAGTTCAACTTTGTTCCCAAAGCTTTTGGAAACTCTCCTTAACTTTGAGGTGAAGATGCTCCCACGGTCCGAACTGATTTCAAGTGGAACCCCATACAAAGAGACAATCCTGTTGATATAGAGCTCACCAATCAATTCCAGAAATTGTTTCTTTGACTGGAAGAAATGAGCCACTTTAGAAAGCCTCGATGACAACAAAATTGCATTGTTGCCCTTCTGCGACCTTGGAAAGCCAGGATGAAGTCCATCTCAACTTTCTCCCATTTCCATTCCGGAGGTTTCAATGGCTGTAGAAGACCAAAAGGTTTCGATGGATGCCTTCACCCTACTAGACATCACATTCGAGACATACTTGGCGCAATACCGCTTCAACCTGTGCCACCAAGATTGTGTTTTCAAGTCCATGTACATCTTTGTGCCGCCAGATGGATAGAAAGAACCGAATCATGTGCCTCCTTGAGAACTTGGTCCTCGACCCGGGTAGTTTGGAACAAACATCCGTGTTCAAAGAAGAGCTGCCTTGATCATCAACATGGAAGGACTCAGATTGAAGGTCAAGCTTAGCGATGAGCTTTTTGGTGCGGATCACCAAGTCGACGAGCGAATCTGTTCTTCCAAGAGAGGAGTAGCCAAGGTTCAGAGATGCCCTTGTTCCACAATTTCGTGTTGAGTCGACGGAATTCCTCGCATAAGAGAGGTCATGCTCTTCCACCATGAGGTTGTTGACATAAGCTTTACTAAGCGCATCCGCCATGACGCTTGCTTTGCTCGGAGTGTAGTTGATGGTCACATCAAAGTCATTGATTGCTTCGATCCATCTCCTCCGCCAAGGTTGAGATCCGTTGAGTGAAGATATACTTCAAACTCTTGTGGTCCGAGAAGATCTCACAACGTTACCAAGCAAGTAGTGCCTCCATAGCTTCAAAGAAAAGACAATCGCCGCTAGCTCGAGGTCATGTGTGGGATAGTTGATCTCATGCGCCTTCAATCGACGAAGCATAAGCAACCACCGTCTCTCTTGCATAAGGACCGCACCAATCCTTGCAAAGAGGCCACAATATCCGGAAAGGCTTAGATGTATCCGGAGGAACCAAGACTGTGTGGAAGTGAGCTTCTCTTTGAGTGTCTCAAAACTTTCTTGACATGCGTGAGTCCACAGTACTTCTTGCCTTTCTTGAGGAGGTCGAAGAGGCTTTATGAGTCCACAGTACTTCTTGCCTTTCTTGAGGAGGTCGGTAAGAGGCTTTGCTATCTTGAGAAGTTCTCGCACAAAGCGACGGCAATAGCTAGCCAAGCGAGAAAACTCCGCACTTCCTTGACATTAGCAGGAGGAAGCCATTCAACTATTGTCTTCACGGTTTCGATTGAATGCAATGCCCTTGGCGTAGATAACATGACCCAAGTATGTTACTTCAGCCCAAAACTCACACTTAGAGAACTTTGCATACAAGCGGTTCTCACGAAGCTTGTTCAGGACACACCGCAGGTGTTCTTCATGCTCCTCCTTAGACTTGGAATAAACCAGCATGTCATCCAGATATACCCCGACAAACTTCTAAAGGTACTCCATGAAAACGGAGTTCATCACCTCGAGAAGGTAGCAAAAGCGTTGGTGAGGCGAAAGACATGACCGTGTACTCATACAGGCCATAGCGGGTGGTGAAAGCTGTTTTGGGCACATCTTCTTTGCGAATTTTGATTTGGTGATAACCACTTCTCAAGTCCAGCTTAGAGAACACCACAGCTCCTGCTAGCTGGTCAAAAAGATCATTTATCCGTGGGAGAGGATATTTGTTCTTGATGGTTTTAGCATTGAGAGCCCGGTAGTCTACACATAGCCTATCGGTTCTGTCACGCTTCTTCACAAACATTGTTGGGCTACCCCAAGAAGAAGTGCTATGTTGAATGAAACCCAACTTCTCTTGTTCATCAAGTTGTCGTTTGAGTTCAGCCAACTCAGAAGGACCCATTTTGTATGGCCTCTTGGAGATAGGAGCCGTTCCAGGTTCAAGCTCAATCACGAATTCAACTTCGCGATCCGGAGGCATACCCGGCAACTCTTCAGAAAGACATCCGGGAACTCACTAATCGGTACCCTCCGAATAGCTTCCATAGCATCATCATTCGAGTCGCCAAGGAATAGAGCCGATGACAGGAGTCGACTTGGAGAAAAGACTATATGGCCTTCAGAATCTTCAGAGACACCGAGGCTCAAAGACAATCAATCATACTGCATTTGTCGTCAACAAATCCATGCCCAAGATGACATCAATGTCGAGTTGCCCAAAGACAATCAAAGAAGCCAAAATGAAGAGCCACCAATCTCAACTTTATTGCCATGACTGATTTTAGAAGCGCCATTGTTGCTCCGTGAGAAAGAACCATTAACTTTTTGAAGAGGATCCGATGCTAACCCATTCTCACTTGCAAACTTTGTAGAAACAAAAGAATGCGATGCACCGTAATCAAAGAGAACTCGCAGGACCGAGTTAACGGATAGCATACCCATTACAACTCTGTGTGAGCTCACTGAGAGGCGTTGACGTAGCTTACGAACAACCGCAGACCCGGGCTTAGTGTTGATGTTGAGAGCCCGGTGGTGCACGAACCGAAGGAGAGCTTGTTGCAGATCTTGGCGGGGTGGAGGGAGAGCTTTGTTCTTCATTGGACAGCTTCCACCGAGATGTCCGTGATCTCCACACGTGAAGGTGCACTAGCCGGACGTGGAGCAGAGTAGCTGTGACTCCGCCAGCGCCCAGGTAATGGTTGTTGTAGCCCCCGGAGCCGCAGTGGTGAAGTTTGGTGGCCTTGGCCAGAACTCGCAGGTCTTGGTGGAGCCGGAGCGACGGTGGGTGTTAGGAACCTGCATACGCCGCTAGAAGGAGCCGCCAGAATCGCAGAGCTTGATGCCTCGTTATGTTTCTTGGACTCCTCGAACATTTGCCCGCTTGCCTCCTCTTGCAAAGGTCATGTGATGTAGTTACAGAAGGTTGCCGGTCTTGCATGTGTGATTGCATACTTGATCGACGATTGAGCCCTTGCTCGAACCTTTTTCTCGCTTTTCTTGTCATCGACACCTCATCACCACCATAACGGATAGATTCATGAAGTTCCCGATATAGGTGTCGACGTTATCATTTCTCGCTTCGTGTTGAGGAAAGCCTCCTTCATCCTTTCCATCACAATCTCCGAGAGAAACTGCTTTGAACGCCCAAAGGAACCTCTCCCAAGTAGGCGGAACCCAAAGTGCAGCTTGCCTTCAAGTAGTTTTCCCACCAAAGAGCTGCATCTCCCTTGAGAAGGTGAGTAGCACACTTGACCCACTCTCGCTCGAACATCGCCAGCCTCGAGCAACCTTGAGATCTCGCAGCCAATCATCCGCCAAGAGGTCGGTCGACACATCAAACCGACGAGGGTTGAACTTGAGGAAGCTCTTGATGTCACCACGCTTGGGAGGTGGAGGAAGTGGAGCAAACTCATTCCTTCCGACGCCTCCTCAAAGCGCCTGGTTCTCTTGCATTGCCGCCAAAGCATTAGCTATGTTTGACATATGAGCCCGGGCCCGAGGTATGTCCTCCTTAGTCCGGCGTGGGGAGCCATCCCGTCATTGATATAAACTCAAGTCAAGACTATAATGGAGAATGATAATAATCCAAAATAGTACCAAGATGGAATTAACCAAGATTAAAGGATACAATTTATCGAGATGATATTAAAATATCAACAAAGTTCATAGCACCTAAAAGATATTAAGCATATCGCACACGATCGAAAAGGAGTGTGGTACACAAATATATCAAAGAAAAATTTTCCACAAATTTCGCATTAAAATACCAATAGATGCTAAAATTACTTAACGAATCAAGATTAGTGACTCTACCGATTCAATATACAAAAGCGAATGATACAAGTAGTGGTATGGTCGCGACTCCATCCCGCACTCAAATCATTACTCAAGACATGAACAAGTGGAACACATATCCTAACCCCTTCTTCTCACGATTTAAACCTAAAGATTGGTAACTACGGAAACGAACACCCCAAACAAGATAGCGCCGGATACAACGAGGAAGATAGATTGCGCTTTTGCAAAAGCCTCGGTATGGAATGTACCAACAGCTGATAACCAAAGGCGTATAAGATAACAACTTGGATGCAACAGATAGGCAAGGGATTACACACACATACACACACACAACCTATGGTACTACGGAAACCCGTAACACGTGAATCCTAGTTTGAACTTTGAGAAGAGAATTGAAAACGCACTTCCTTACCGTAAAAAAGGTGGGTGGAGGGTAAGAAGAAAATGGAAGCAGTCCTACTCGCTTTTGTTTTTCCCTAATATACATAACTACCAAAATATTTGCTAGACCGACAACGACTGCTTATGAAACCTCAAGGTCGGGATGGCTCGATACCAATTGTAACTACCTCGGTGAACTACGCCCTAGATACAAGCCCGGATGAGTGGTAGTGGTTGAAATAGTACGGTGGGGCCCCAAAAGCCACTCACGGTAGTCCTTTCAGACGCCCCAACCACTACCCTCTCAACGGGACCAGACGGCGCGAGTCGAAAGCGAAGGGATCAACTACGACACAAGTGGGTATGTACGCAAGCCACCATACAAGAGTACATCGAGCCACACCATCTAGAAAGAAAGGAATATAGCAACGCCATACCAAGATTCAAATGACCTAGATAAAACTATATTTTAGGATACTTCCTCATACAACACACATCGTAGTATCATGCGCGAAGCAAATGTAATCCGAGTACGGATAAGAAGCAAATCGGCATAAGATGCCATAGAAATAAGCACATCCCAACTACAGTCTCACGGATCCTGCTCCTAATCTCTACACCGAACGATCGTTGCCACATCTTCGGCTTCTTCCACCCAAAGATCCGTCCCCGTGAAGGTACCGTCCATCCAATCAAGAATTTATCGTGTGAGACCCTAAGGGTACTCAAGAAGTCTTAATGCCTCTAAAGGGGACACAACTGGGTGACGAATTGCAAAAAGATAAACCCTAGCAGTTCTACAGATAACGCTAACCATCCGCCTAACCAATGATAGACGGATGTCCGTGAATTAAGTACAACAGCTTATAATGGTAATCTCATCCGATCCATCCTCCTCCTCGCTACCAACAAGGAAGCGGACGAACAACCCCCATCCGCTGGCAATTTTATTAAACATTCCGTGAGTGTTGCACTATTTACTAGTCAAGTTACTTAGTCGATTAAAGCGGTACTTTAGTTATGCTTGTCTATGATCAAGAAACTGCTCCAAGTCGCCCATATCCGCGACACGGCTTTGAGAAAGTTTTACCCCCGGGTGCACCAATAGCAACACACGCTTGATCAACCTCGAAAACCAAATCAAAACCCAACGAGGCTTTCACGATCGAACAATCACAGATTCAAATATTTCAGGGCCACCCTTGAGTCTACCAAGAACGTAAGCAAGCTCGAGACGGACTCAAGGTTTGCGACAATGGTCAGAAGCGACTAGGAACCCAAACTCTGGGTGTCGATATCAGAATCACTCCGCTTACCTAAACAAGACAAAGGTGCACCTCGCATAATTTAAATACGTAAAATAGCATGGCATAAGTACAGATAGTAAATAAAACCTCAAACTAGTTTGTGGCCCCAAGAAATAAGACTAATCAAGCTCGCCTGTGGGGGTCCCATATACCTCCGGATGTGGATAGCGATAAATCAAGGAACAGGAATCAAGTACTGGGTCTTACGGACACAAGTGAGCAGGAAAAACCAAATAGCAGATGTTGCTCACCGGTGCCACTTTCTTTAGTTATCCCACTACTACTCAGATTAAGTTGTTTAGGTACCTCATTATACAACAGACTCTCACATACCCTACACATGCTGTTCTACGACTCGCATGGCTCAATCAACTCCTATAGTAGTGGCTCATGGGATGGAGGAACAAGCTTGGTGGGGTTTAAAAGTAAAGGCTATGCATACTTGGGATTCAATTTAATGCAATCGCGACTCAATGATGCAAGAATAAGATAGAGGCAATAGGTACTATATGTATGCAAGCATGTGGAAGTGCTTGCCTGTTAACTCAGTTGAAGCGAGGGACGGATCTGGGTAGTGCTCCTGGTTCTCTTGATACAACCCCTGCTCAGTGTCTATCCGAGAAAAACCAAACAAACAAGGCCAACATGAATATAGAGCACAAGCATAAGAATAAGATGCTCCAAGCAAACAATCATGCCATGATGAATGATGCACAAGTTGCATGGCAATAAGTAGCATGGCATGGGTGAGGTGTGGAGGACAAGAAATAACATTTTAATTGGGTTTTAGTCACATTTTATCACAAATTAGTTGCTGTATATTATATATTTACATGATGCATGCTTCAATTCTAGTCATGGCTATCATAAACAGAAAGGTCTCACGAAGCTGATCATTTTAGACATATCATTTGCTTAATTTGGAATTATAAAACAAAAGTTATTAAATTATTAAATTCTAGTGGCAATTGGTGTAATTTAAATAAACTTGGAATTTTAATTGTGCAAAAGACAATATGGATGGCATATTTGGAATCCTCTCATTTTTCTGATATCCAAACATATATCATTTATATTATTTGGACTAATATATGAAAAGTTGTTTGAATTTGAAATTTTATTTGAATTTTAAATACTCAGAAAAGATTTGAATAAATAAACAGACCCAGACAACTTTTTACACCCAACCCATTTTAGCCCTGGTCACTGACAGGTGGGGACAGGCGCATCTGGACCCACATGCCAGCGGCTAGGAGGGGGTAGGACCGCGGGTTGAGTTTTGAAAAGCATAGGACCCTTTTTATAAAATTCCAAATACGCATAAAGGGCCAAAACGCATCATGGGTTAAGCGTAAAATCTAGCAGGGGGTTACGCGCAAAAAGGCCGCCGTACTGTTGATCTTCTCTGCCTGACGAACTGAACCAATCATGCGCGACAGAGAAAGTGGCTAAGCTCGATCCGCGATCATGACGCTACACGGTAATAACCAAGGCGGCTTGGGGAGATGCTAGGAGGGGGATAAGCGGCTAGGTAAGCTGGGGCGCGACGCGGCGACGAAGACGCTGCGGCGCACGCGACACAAAGCGCCGACCTGGGTCCGGCATGTACAGAGGGCTGGCATGAGGACGGAGGGTCGGGTTCTGTGCTCACCGCGGCTCGGCGGTGGGCTCGATCTGGTCGGGCGCAGCAGAACGACGGGAGGCGTAAGCCCAGGCTAGGGTTTGTGGACGGAGCGCGCCGGTTCTCGCGAAGGTCCTTCTCCTCCTGCTCGTACCGTGGCGACGCCGGGACCTCCCGAGCCGCTTAGACAACCTCGGCCGTCGCTGCCTCGGATCGAGCACGCTAGCGAGAGGCCGACGATCGCGGCCGGGCACCCGCGGTGGAGGAGGGGCAGAGGCGAGGCCTCGGGATGGGATCCGGGAGGCCGTAGAGGAAGGAAGAGGATAAGAACGCCAGGGGCAGAGGTGGCGTGGGGTGACGGCCGTGGTGGCGCTTGTCGCCCTTCCTTCACGTGCTCGCCATGGGGTCCAGGGTCGCCAGGCTGTGGGTGTCTTCCAGTGGGTAGGCAGGTGGCAGTGTGTGGCCCTGGGTCGTGGGCAGTGAGGCTAGGGAGAGAAAAGAGGGAGAGGAGAGGGCTCGGGCTAGGGCTAGGGGTGATGGAGAAGGGTGGTAGGTGGGAGGTGGGGTCCTCACACAGGAGAGGGAGGCCGAGGGAGATAGGGGGCCTAGGGGTGGTTGGTGTGGCCAAACTAGGAAGTAGGGAAGAGGGGGGGTTAGCTAGGGTTTTGTTTAGGGTAGGTGTAGTTAGGGTTTAGTTTAGGGGAGATGGAGATTAGGGTTTTAGGTTTAGCTAGAAAGGATAGATGGCAAGGGTAGGATTTAGGGTTTTTGCTAAGAGAGGCAAGAAAGAGGGAGGTGGAGATTAGGTTGATCAAGCATGCTTCAAACAAGCCTCAACAAGATCAAGCAAGAAAAGAGGGAGAGGGAGAGAGAGATGAGCATGAGATGATGGGGTTCTTCTTTAGTCCATGCATGATCCAAACAATGACCAAGCAAGATCCAAGAAAGGGGTGGTTTGGTTGGTGCATGCCACATTAGCACCTGTGTGTGCCTGGAGCATGGGGATAGGGGTTTTAGCTAAAAGGGGAGAAGAGAGGGGGATGTTTTGATGAAGAAACTACAAGCCCAAAACAAGATTAAGCAAAGGAAAAGATGATCCACTTAGAATGCAAGCAAAAACCAAATACTAGAAAAGGTGGCACTTGCATGGCCCATGCAAGATAATTAATGCCACATTTATCCTTGTGAGAACAATAAGATTAATATGGCATTATCCATATGCATTCCCAAAAGGTGGGCAAGGCCAAGCAAAGATTATGGGTGGAATCCAACCAACCAGCATGAGCTAGAGATAAACCAACAAAATGCCAAGCTCAGATTAGTTGGATGGTGGAATTATAAGGTGGTGAAAGAAAAGGTGGTGGAGTCAGTAAGAGAGATGCCCTCAACTCAACTTGGGCATTTAACAATATATCAAGAGCCAAATACAATATCAAGAGGCAAATACAATTAATCATGCACATGAGATAAGAACCAAACAAGAAAGGGTTTTATATGATGCTCAAATGCAAGGTGACATGATGACATGAGCATGATATGATGATGATGCAACAATTATATGTTGAAGTGGCCTTTTATTATTATAACATGTAGCATTACAGTGTTAGACAACCGATGCTACACTATGTCCTGAGACGTGATTTGTGGAGCTGATGATGCCGGCCGGAATTGCTCCAACCACCAGACAACTCAAATTGCTCCTCGCCACCGCCCTGCACAGAAGCTATGGTAGTTTCAACAGAACTTACCTGTGACTTTCTCAGGAAAAAAAAAGCATTGTTCTGCTCGGTCCCTTCAGAAATAGCTATTTCCATGACAAGTGACAATCGGCAAAATTCACCATAAAAGTTCAACCTGTAGATGCATAGTCCAGGAGATGCTCGAAAAGATGGTGACCATGGACGAACGAGCATCAACCCCTGTTTTCCAGCAGATTCAGAATTCACACTCGATGCACGAGTAAGTACCGTAAAACTTTTGTACGATCTTCATTGCAAGTACTCTTGTTTCTGTTCAAAGTTAGGCATTTGGGGGCACGTTCGCAGAATTATCAAATAAAATATGCTGTAACATCCCAATGAAGATCTGCATACACCAGATCATGTGATGCAGATTTACACTTTCTCAAATACAGGAAGAATGAGGTCGGTCCGAGATTAGAGACCTGTTTCTCCAACACGTGGGTCAATGTTTTTGCCTTGTGGTGGTGAGGGGTTTTTATTCCACGTTAATCTCTGCACCGTGACTATCAGGATTAGTCTGTTAAATCTTGCATTAGTCCACTTTGGCCTCATCGATATTCAATTTAATTCTGAAATAGGGCCTTTGAACCACTTCTAAACAGATATTATTATTGCCATATTGGTGTGATTTTTCAAAAACATTATGCAAAAGTGATGTTACTTACAACAAAATGGTCAGCTACTAAATACAAATAAGTATATATGGTTCTAGAATTGAGTTAGATCTTGCATTTCAAATTGTTCTTCTTTCGCATCAGATGCATCAGATCCATAATTAACAATTCGTGCTGCCCTTCAAATGCATCACGCGATACACTGAAAGTCTTTATTGTGATCTTATTTCTCTTTCCGTAAGCTCGTTGTATGTATAGACATCCAGTGAAACATGTATGCGAAGAATATAGTGGTGTAGGCAATATATTTTCAAGGGTGAATATGGTTATGTTGTACTGTCAATTTAAAAATTTAAACTCGTTGAAACGCACGGGCACTTTTGCTAGTTTTTCTTAACGTGCAAGCTATGAAGCTATCCACCTAAACGACCTGCCACGTCAACAATTTTTCCACATATATGATTTACTTGGAGTTCCCGTTGCATCCAGTTATTTACTGGCCCGCTCACCAACTTGCACTGATAGCCCACATGTGGCCCAATACGTTTTCTCTTCTCCATCGACCCATAAAGCAACTCACGGCATCACTTCCTCTTCTCTACCCACGACGAGTCAACGACACTTCCATTACCCACGAGGCCACGATCTCCGCAAGAAACAGTCGCCCTTCAATTGATGAACTTGGAACTGAATCTTCATTCCTGAACCGAGGAGCTTCCCATTACCCACCACGACCGATATGCTGTTTTTAAATCCACATATGCATCTTTTTCATCAGTTCAATCGCCGGAGATGTCCTCCAACCATATTACGATCGAAGAGATATCAAAGGTGATCACCTCCTACCGTTGTTGCCGCCAACCTCCGCCCCACAGTCTGCGTCTCGGTCATCCTCTCCCTTTTTAGTCAAGTCACACTAAAATCCCTCGGGTGCTTCTTCCTCTCCACACATGGCCATGGATTGTGCCAAGGCATGTACAGGGGATGAATGTTGCGGTAAGTTTTTGCTGTACTAGACTAAGCCTCAATTTGATTATTTTTCAGTCAAATCTGTTTGCATATGTGTTACTGGATGCAAGAACAGCATATGCTATCTTCTTGGTTTATTTGTTGGATACTGAATCGCATGCCGAGCTCTTGACAGAGCCGCTCAACCGAGTAATCATGTTAATGTTTCTTACACTTATTTTAGCAGATCTGTATCAACTATCCAATACCTACAAAATTGTCGATGTGAGTTGTTCATACTTTTTTATCTTCATGTTGTCTATCTGGCTTCTACTCAAATCATATTACAACCATTCTCTGTTTTTCTTATTACTAGTAATGTACGGTCCTCTCATTCTTTGATGCACATGTCTGTTTTTGTACTTCGCAATTGTTACCTGCTGTTATTTCCAAGGTTCAAAGAATATATACAAGAAGCCTATAATTCAAAAATATATCTTTTTCTCTGCTATATACTCCATACTGAACACACTACCAGGTGATGCATCCCTGGTTTTATCGGTGCTAATTTATGGCTTGATGTTTTTACCTATAATAACGGCATCACGCTTTTGTATCAGTTATCTCATATCTCCTCTATAGTAACAGGTGATGCTCAAACTTCTTGAAACAAGTCTGAAGCATGTGGATGGCATAGTTTTTGATACATACATGCTATCTTTCAGACAAGTATATGGCCATTTGTTAGATATAGTTATATATGAAGATCTAGATCAGTACCTCTCAAATATATATGTATCTATGGATTTTGATTATTCCATTTAGTTGATTTTAGTGTCTTCTTATCCTCCCCCTTTTGTACAGCTCTGAACTTCGACCCATTGTGTGAGGTAAATATTCTCTTGGATCTGTATCTATCTAATTTTACAATATGTTTTGTTTACTTGAAGTAATGCAATGTTTTATTTAGATTAAAGTTGCCACAATTTGTACAAATCAAATTGTGAGTGTGCTAGCATATCATCCTTATTATTTTTCAGTTATTGCCTGAAAAACATGCATCTATGATGGTCATTAACAGGTATAATATCTTCAGATCAATACTATGTTGGTTCACGATGGGTTCCTTTTCTCCTTGCTTTCAAGTTCACGGAAGACCTAGGCCAGGTTTTGATTTGTTGACGTTAAGCTCCAACGATGGTCATTCTTTGAGATGTCAACGAGTGGGCAACGAAATGGCAAAACAATGGCTTGGAAATTGTTGTCTTTGAGAAAAACCTTATCTTTTTGGGGAATAGAAACAATAGAGAGTTATCTTGAAATACAATGTTTGTACTTATGCGTTGGCAATAGTAACCCGAATACAACTTCAGTGGTAAAATTCCTTTAACTATATTTTTCTATTCTTATCTTATTTAGCTTTTAAGAGTACACTGTTTGGCACGCTTAATGTCCCGCAACAATGGGAGGGTATCTGTTGGAATTTGGTGAGTTTTTGTTGGTCCATTAGACAAATTCTGAAATTCTTTTTGGCCACTTGTATATGGCAGCATATGGCTATGCTAGTGGTGTTAAAGTTTAGTCCCATATTGCTAGTTGAAGGGGAGTTGCACCACTTTATATAGTAGAGTGTTGCACCACTCACTAAGGTGTGACAAGAGGGTTGCGGGAATCTCGCCGAGCCGAGCTTTATTTTGCTTGTTGGGAAAACTGATTATGAGTTGTTAACGGACGCGTTAATTACAGCCGTTTTCAGTTTTTATGGACGTGGCTGTTATCGACTCGGACGTGGGCTGAGCCCACGATCCTCCTAACCTGCACTATATAAGCGTCCGGGCCAAACCTAATCGGTACCGTATCAATCCACACACGCACCTACCTCTAGAACCTTGCGTCGCCGCTTTCGTCTTCCCCATCCCGACTTGCGGCGTGCACCGCCAGATCGGGATGAGGGCCTCGAACTCGTCTCTTGTGAACCTGTACGGGTGAGGGGCGATCAGGTTTTTGGGGAGCACTCAAGCGCAATTACTGGCAACCACAACGTCGTCCGACGATGAGTTCCCGAACGACGACTTCTTCCCGGACGTCAGCGACCTCTTCGACAACCTCAACATGGGCGACGCTGCTGCGACCGCTGCGGCTGCTATTTAGCCTACACTGTACGTGATCCTCAATTGTCTTATTCGGATTATGCTAAAGTTCTTTGTTCTAGCGTTTGGTGTAGATGTGATAGGTTTATCTCCTATAGATATAATTTGTTCATCTACTTTGTTGATCTTCATAATTGGTTTTAATACCATTTGTATGATCATGTTTTATCAATTTATTATTCGGATTAAATCATATGGATTATTGCTTATATTTTCAACATTCCAAAAACCCGATTATAGGCAACTGAATTCCACTGGTGTAGCCGCGGCTACTAGGCCGCCTCCTTTTGATGGCATGCACTATAAGAGATGGCGCAAGAGAGCAGTTCTCTGGTTTGAAAACCTAAACTGCTATAGCGCCACTCTTGGCAAGCCTGAAGGAGATCTTTCACGAAAGGTGAAGCGAACTTTAAGAAACCGATACCATATTTATGGCGGCTTTGTTCAGTGTTCTTGGGGACAACATTGTTGACCCTTATATGTCATTTGATAATGGCAAGGAAGCGTGGAAAGCGCTCGAGGCCAAGTTTGGGGTCTCGGACGCTGGCACTGAGCTGTATGTCATGGAGCAATTCTATGACTACAGGATGGCTGGTGAGCGCTCCGTTGTTGAGAAAGCTCATGAGATACAATCACTTGCCAAAGAACTTGAGAAATTCAAGTGTTCCTTACCAGACAAATTTGTGGCTGGTGGCATTATTGCCAAGCTTCCTCCTTCGTGGAGGAACTTTGCTACTTCTCTAAAACATAAGAGACAAGAGTTTTCCGTTACGGATCTCATTGGGTCTCTTCATGTGGAAGAGAAGGCGAGAGCAAAGGACAAAACTGCTCGAGGACTTGAGGGGGTTTCTACTGCCAATTTAGTGCAAAGGAAAAACTTCCAATCCCACAAGTTTAAGAATAAGAACAAAACTGAAGGAAAAGGAAAGTTTGATGGCAAGAACAAGGCCACACACTCAACCAACTTTAAGAAGAAAAATGATAAGAGGAAAGGCTCTTGCCACGTCTGTGGTGATCCTGATCATTGGGCTCCTAGCAGCCCTAATCGCTTTGACAAGCGTCAACATGGAAACAGCGGCAAGACCGCGAATGTTGTTATTAGCGATACTGAGATGAAGGATGCTGGGTAAGGTATTTTACCTACTATCCTTTCAGTATGTCATTCTCCTGATTGGTAGATAGACACTGGTGCTAATACACATGTATGTTCTGATATTTTCATGTTTTCCTCTTATCAAGTCTCAAGGACCTCTTCCGTGTTGATGGGAAACAACACGTTTCGCTCATGATGTTGGTACCAGAATCAAGTTTACTTCGGGAAGACCGTCTAAATTGAAAATGTGCAAAGACGTTCCTCCATCAATAAGAATCTCGTCAGCGGATCGCTTTTATGTCGAGATGGCTTTAAGTTGGTTTTTGAGTCCAATAAAGTTGTAATTTCTAAGTATGTACAATTTGTGAGAAACTTAGTACCGCTAGAACTTATACATTCAGATCTTTGTGAGATGAATGGTGTGTTGACAAAAGGTGGAAAAAGATACTTTATAACGTTGATTGATGACTCCACTAGATACTGCTATGTTTATCTTCTGAAATCTAAAGATGAAGCTTTGAACTACTTCAAAATCTATAAAGCTGAGGCAGAAAACCAACTTGATCTTAAAATCAAGCGACTAAGGTCGGATCATGGTGGAGAGTACTTTTAAACGAATTTGATTTATTCTGTATGGAACATGGTATTATACATGAGAGGACGCCTCCCTACTCACCTCAGTAAAATGGGGTGGCCGAAAGAAAGAACCGCACTCTAACTGATTTGGTTAACGCCATGTTAGATACATCGGGTCTTTCCAAGGAATGGTGGGGGGAGGCGCTAATAACTGCGTGTCATGTCCTAAACCGTGTTCCTGTAGAGGATAAAACCATGACTCCATTTGAGGAATGGGAAAAGAAAAGGCTTAAACTCTCTTACTTACGAACTTGGGGTTGTTTGGCGAAAGTCAATATTCCAATACCCAAGAAGCGAAAGCTTGGACCAAAAACCGTTGATTGTGTTTTTCTGGGATATGCTTTTCTTAGCATTGGCTATAGATTTTTGATAGTAAAATCTGAGGTATCCGACATGCACGTTGGTACAATTATGGAGTCGAATGATGTGACTTTTTTCGAGGACATCTTTCGTATGAAAGGCATGTCCAGTTCATCAAATCAAGAGATGACTAGTTCATCTAGTCAGGAATTTTCTATAATTCCTGAACCCACTACGCCGATAGAACACTCTAATGATCCTATGGAGGATGACAATGAAGCTCCCAAAAGGAGCAAGATACAAAGGACTGCAAAGTCATTTGGTGATGATTTCATTGTGTACCTTGTGGATGATACTCCCACTTCTATTTCATAAGCCTATGCATCTCAAGATGCTGACTACTCGAAGGAAGCTGTCCGAAGCGAGATGGATTCCATCTTAGCTAATGGTACTTGGGAAATCACCGATCGTCCTTATGGGTGCAAACTCAGAGGATGTAAGTGGGTGTTCAAGAAAAATCTTAGACCTGATGGTACTATTAAAAAGTACAAGGCACGTCTTGTGGCCAAGGGTTATACCCAAAAGGAAGGTGAAGACTTCTTTGATACCTACTCACCTGTAGCCAGATTGACCACTATTCGAGTACTACTTTCCTTGGCTGCCTCACATGGTCTTCTCGTTCATCAAATGGACGTTAAGACAGCTTTTCTAAATGGAGAGCTAGATGAGGAAATTTATATGGAGCAGCCTAACGGATTTGTAGTAGATGGTCAAGAAGGAAAGGTGTGTAAGTTAGTGAAGTCTTTGTATGGTCTTAAGCAAGCTCCTAAGCAGTGGCATGAGAAGTTTGAAAGAACTTTAACTGTTGAAGGCTTTGTTGTAAATGAAGCTGACAAATGTGTGTACTATCGCCATGGTGGGGCGAGGGAGTTATTATGTGTCTCTATGTTGATGACATATTGATATTTGGGACCAACCTCCCTGTTATTGAGGAGGTCAAAGAGTTCCTATCTCGCTGCTTTGAGATGAAGGACTTGGGAGTGGCTGATGTAATCTTAAACATCAAGCTACTAAAGGATGACAATGGTGGGATTACATTGCTTCAGTCTCACTATGTGAACAAGATATTGAGTCGCTTCGGGTATAGTGACTGCAATTCTTCTCCAACGCCTTATGATCCGAGTGTGCTACTTTGAAAGAATCGAAGGAATGCTAAAGATCAATTGAGATATTCTCAAATTATTGGCTCGCTCATGTATTTATCCAGCGCTACTAGACCTGACATCTCCTTTGCTGTAAGCAAACTGAGTCGATTTGTGTCAAATCCTGGAGATGATCATTGGCATGCTCTTGAAAGAGTTTTGCGCTATTTGAAAGGCACCGCGAGTTATGGTATTCACTATAATGGGTATGGTATTCACTATAATGGGTATCCACGGGTACTTGAGGGTTATAGTGATTCAAATTGGATATCTGATGCTGATGAGATTAAGGCCATAAGTGGTTATTTGCTTACACTTGGTGGTGGCGCTGTTTCCTGGAAGTCTTGCAAGCACACCATCTTAACGAGGTCAACAATGGAAGCAGAACTCACACCATTAGACACAGCCACTGTTGAAGCAGAGTGGCTTCGTGAGCTCTTGATGGACTTACATGTGGTTGAAAAACCAATACCCGCCATCCCGATGAACTGTGATAATCAAACTGTGATCGTCAAAGTAAACAGTTCTAAGGATAATATGAAGCCATCAAGACATGTGAAGAGGAGATTGAAATCTGTGAGGAAACTAAGAAACTCCGGAGTTATTGCGTTGGATTATATCCAAATATCTAAGAACCTGGCAGATCCCTTCACAAAGGGTTTATCACGCAATGTGATAGATAATGCATCGAGGGAGATGGGTTTGAGACCCACGCTATGAGTTGATCCCAGTGGCAACCCACTCTATGTGATCGGAGATCCCGTGAATTAGAGCTGGGAGACAAGCTGTTGGTCAGCTGAGAGGAGAGTATCCCCATATTATATTTACATCTTCATAAAGATGCAATACTCTCTTAATCTGCATGGCAGGTTGATATTTATCTTAATGTGTTCCAAGTGGCTTTTTTAAGCGGAGATGTTGTCCTGCAGTACATCTCTTGAGGAACACACCTATATGAGTCTGAATGTCAAACGTCGCAGTCCGTGAGAGTTGGGTTCTCCCTAATAAACTCATGAAAGGCCCTGGAGTATGACGCATAAGCTCCAAACCGCGGGAAAGCCGACGGTAGCCCTGTACCGGTCTAGATTTTGTGTGAAACTAGCGCGCAGAAAACTTATAGTTTAAGGCATAGTCCACTATTCAAGTTGCTAGCTAGTGTAGCATAAAGTTTAACGTGGAAGTTCAACTTAACAGTCTCCACTACACACCGGTATATAAAACAATGTTCTGGAAGAAAAGTGATGTGATGTGCCAATGAGACTTTGTGGGGGATTGTTGGAATTTGGTGAGTTTTGAGTTGTCGGCCCATTAGACAAATTCTGAAATTCTCTTTGGCACACTTGTATATGGCAACATATGGCTGTGCTAGTGGTTCTAAAGTTTAGTCCCACATTGCTAGTTGAAGGGGAGTTGGACCACCTTATATAGTAGAGTGTTGCACCACTCACTAAGGTGTGACAAGAAGAGTAGCCCTCGCGCACTCCTCCTCCGACGCCGCCTCGCGTCTGCCACACAAGGCCGCTGGTTATGGAATCTCACGAGCCGAGATTTATTTTGCTTGTCGAGAAAACTGATTATGAGTCATTAATCTGACGCTAATTACAGCCGCTTCAGCTTTTATGGACGTGTTATTCGACTGGATGTGGGGAGCCCGCGATCCTCCTAACCTGCACTATATAAGCGTCCGGCTAAACCTAATCGGTACCGTATCAATCCACACACGCTACCTCTAGAACCTTGCGCCGCTTTGCCTTCCCATCCCGGCTTGGCGTGCACCGCTAGATCGTGATGAGGCCTCTAACTCGTCTCTCGTGAACTTGTACGGGTGAGGGGCGATCAAGTTTTTGGGGAGCACTCAAGCGCGACTACTGGGAACCACAACGTCGTCCGACGACGAGTTCCCGAACGACGACTTCTTCCCGGACGTCAGCAACCTCTTCGACAACCTCAACATGGGCGACGGTGCTACGACCGCTGCGGCTGCTATTCAGCCTACACTGTACGTGATCCTCAATTGTCTTATTCGGATTATGCTAGAGTTCTTTGTTCTAGCGTTTGGTATAGATGTGATAGGTTTATCTCCTATAGATATAATCTGTTGATCTACTTTGTTGATCTGCATAATTGGTTTTAGTACCGTTTGTATGATCATGTTTTATCAATTTATTATTCGGATTAAATCATATGATTATTGCTTATATTTCCAACAGTAACATCTAGTTTGTATTAACCTACGTGAACCCAATCAAGCTGGTTCTTATGTTGTTTCCCCACAAAAAACTTTCAGATGCCGCCCTTTTGACCTAGTTGTCGCCTCCTCCTTAAATCGAGACCCTCCTTCGGCGGCCTTGCCGGTGTTAGGAGGGGTGGGAAACCCAATCTATGGATGGAGTTTTCAATAAAAATGGAAAATGATACGGTGCCTCCGGGGGATATCATCGCTTGCATCTTCCTAACTCTTAACGCGGCACGCGGCCCACCGTGTGGCTGGAAACAACGAAGCGGACATCATTGCAGGGCACACAATTGTAACTACCTCGGTGCATTACGCTCCTAGTTACAAGCCTGGATGAGCGGAAATGGTTGAAATAGTACGGTGGGGCCCAAATGCCACTCATAGGTAGACCTTTCGGCCGTCCCAACCATTTCCAAACATCGGGACAAGAACGGGCGGCGTAATTGGCAGGCGAAGGGATCAACTACATACACAAGTGAGTATGTATGCAAGCCACCATACAATAGTACATCAGAGCCATTCCATCTAAAAAGAAAGGAAATATAGCAACGCCATACGGCAAGATTCAAATGTCCTAGATAGATATAATAGTTTAGGATATCTCCTCATACATCAAACATCAGAGTATCAGGCGGAAGCGACAAACAAGATCCGAGTACGGATAAGAAGCAAATCGGCATAAGATGCCCCATAAATAAACACATCCCGCCCATAGATCTCACGGATCCCCGTTCCCGGAATCTCTACACCGAACGATCGTTGCCCACATCTTCCGCCTCCACCCAAAGATCCATCTTGTGAGTGTACTGCTCATCCTGAATCAAATAATTTATCGTGTGAGACCCTAGGGTACTAGAAGTCTTTATGCCTCTAAAGGGACACAACCCGGGTGACGAATTGCAGCAAAAGATAAACCCTAACAGTTCTATAGATACGCTAACCATCCGCCTAACCAAAGATAGACGGATGTCCGTGAATTAATGACAACAGCTTATAACAAGAATATCAACAGATCCATCCTCCTCCTCGCTACCAACGAGGAAGCTGACGAACAACCCCATCCGCTGGCGTTTTATTAACCATTCCATGAGTGTTGCACTATTTACTAGTCGGCCACTTTGTCAAATTAAAGAGGTACTTTAGTTATGCTTGTCTATGATCGATAAACTGTGCTCCAAGTCGCCCATAACCGCGACACGGCTTTCAGAAAGTTTTACCTGCAGGGTGCACAATAGCAACACACTCGATCAACCTCGAAAACCAAATCAAAACCCAACGAGGCTTTCACGACAAAGCAATCACAAGATTCAAATATTTCAGGCCACCCATTAAGTATATACCCGCAACGGTTGGTCGACTTCGAGACGGACTCAAGGTTTGGGGCCTACAGAACGATCGGGAACCCGAAAGTGTGACTGGCTTGTCGATACCGCAAACGGGTCAAGATCCTAAAAGACAGTGCTCCTCGCACAATCGTAAATAAAGCGAAGCATGGCATAAGTACAGATAGTAAATAAAACCTCAAACTAGTTTGTGGCCCCAAGAAATAAGAATGAATCAAGCTCGCTCGGGGGTCCCATAAGCCTCCGGATGTGGATAGCGAATATTCAAGGAACAGAATCAAGTACTCGGGGTCCCACGACACAAGTGAGCATGAAAACCAAATAGCGATATTGCTCACCGTGCCGCTTTCATTAGTTATCCCATTACTACTTAGGTTAAGTTGTTTAGGTACCTCGTTATCCATTAGACACTCACATACCCTACACATGTCGTTTCTACGACTCGCATGGCTCAAACAACTCCTGTAGTAATGGCTCATGGGATGGAGGAACAAGCTTCGGTGGGGTTTAAATGTAAAGGCTATGCAATACTTGGGATTCAGTTTAATGCAATCGCGACTCAATGATGCAAGAATAAGATAGAGGCAATAGGTACTATATGTATGCAAGCATGTGGTAGTGCTTGCCTGGCAGCTCAGTTGAAGCGAGAGAAGGATCTGGGTAGTGCTTCTGGGTCTCTTGATATATCCCCTGCTCAGCGTCTATTCGAAGAAGAACCAAACAAACAAGGGCCAACATAAATACAGTGCACAAGCATATAAATAAAATGCGACAAGCAAACAATCATGCCATGATGAATGATGCACAAGTTGCATGGCAATAATGTAGCATGGCATGGGTGAGGTGTAGAATACAAGAAATAAACATTTTATTGAGTTTTGGCCACATTTTATCCTCATATTAGTTGCTGTTTACATTATATTTATATGATGCATGCTGCAATTCAGAACATGGAATGCATAAACAGAAAGGTCTCGTCGAGATAATCATTTTAGACATATCATTTGTCAAATTTGGAGTTATAAAACAAAAGTTATTAATTAATTAAGGCCAAGGGCATTTTATTGTAATTTTAATCAACTTGGAAATTTAAAGTGTTCAAATAATATTTTGAATGGCATATTTCAAATCCTCACATTTTTCTGATTTGAAAACATATATTATTTGTATTATTTGGAATTATGAATTTAAATTTATTTTAAAGTCAAAATTAGTCAAATGGGGTCAAAGTCAAAGGTTTGACTATTTGAAATCAATTCTGAAAATATTTGATTAAAGATTTGAATTAACATTCAAAACAAAACATTTTTCATATAAGGTTTGAATTCAAATTCCAAACCATTTGAAAGTTATGGATTAATTTAGATTTAAACAGATTTGAAGTTGAATTTGAATTTGAAATAATTTGAAAAGATTTGAATTTGAAGCAGAAAGATTCCTGGACTTTGCTACTCACGATTCTACCCACCCAAGTGACATGTGGGGTCGATCGACCGACAAAGACGCGACACAAAACTTTTCTCATCATGAGCTACTCTAGCCTCAGCAGATGACAGGTGGCTGAGGAGCAAAGAGGGCCACATACGCTGCTGCCACCGGTGGCATGACACGTGGGCAATCCAGGACCGCGTGAGGGTTCAGATCTGGGGCCTTATCGCAAAATGTCACCACGGCTGCCAGTGGGCCCGGACTACGGTTCAAAGTGAAAACTGCAGGTGTTATGCGAAAACGAGCAATGATCGCTGCCACGCTACGCGACATACGCGGCAGATGAAACGGCGACTTCCGACGATGGCGACGCAATTAGCGAGAATTAGGCTAAGCCCTAGAAACGAAAATTATAGGCGCGACGAAGGGCTACAACTTTCGTGTTTGGGGTTTCTCCGGGAGGCTACAAGACGCTGGGCACGGGAGAAAGAGGGGACAACTCATGCATTGCATCGACAAGACGCTGGGGCGATCGCGGCGACGCCAAGACGTTAGAAGTCGCCGGACGGACGGCGACGTTCTAAGGCGAGAGGGGAGTAGGGACCATGTCTAGGAGGTCGAGGAGCTCACCAGAACTCGCGGTGTAGTCGGCGAGCTCGGGTGGTCGCGATCCGCGCCTGGCCGGAGCTAGGGTTTCACGCGTCGGCGACGCTGTGCAGTGGTACAAGCCGCCTCCTCACGGGCATGGGCGACGCAGGGCTCGGCTCGGTCTTCCTCGACACTGGACGCCACCGGGCCGCTGCAGTGTCGCCGAGAGGAGGCGGAAGGTGGCGATCGATGGTAGACGGTGGGGGAGAGGAAGGGGAGGAGAGGCAGGCTCTGGGGCGGATCTGGGCGAGGCCAGAGGGGCGTGGGGAGGAGATAAGCAGAGAGGGGGGGAGGAGGTGGCGTGGGGGAGGTGGTGCAGATAAAGGTGGCTTGACCTTTGCCTCCTTCACGTGCTTGGCATGGGCTAGGGCAAGGCGGTGGGGAGAGTCTGGGTGGGGCCGAGAGAGGAGAAGGGAGGCTCGGGTGGGACTGCAAGAGAGAAGAGCAAGAGAGAGGGAGAGGAGGGGCTGTAGATACTAGGGTAGGAGCTAGGCTTGGAGAGAGGGGTATGACTCGGGTTAGGGTTTGTCTTAGGGTTGGGTAGAGAGAGAGAGGGGGACAAAGGGCCTAGGTGAGAGAGGAGAGGCCGAGAGGGAGGGTGGCATGGTAGCTAGGGTTTGTAGAGAGAGGGGGGTTTTAGATTAGGTATAGATTAGGATAGAGGTTTAGAGAGAGGGGAGATGTGGTGTAGAGGATTAGGTGATAGGTTTCTTTGGCAAGCTCAAGCAAGAGCAACAAAAACAAGATCAAACCAGAGCTCTACCAAAAAGAGGAAGAGGTAAAAGTGGTGATGGGTTTGAGCAAGATCAAACTAGATCAAGCCCAAAAGGAGGGAGGGAGAGATTAGAGATGATCCACTCAAAATGACCAAATAAAACAAAGGAGGCAAAAGAAAAAAATATAGATGGTTGCATGGCTCATGCATAATATTAATGCTAGGTTCATCTTGTGAAAACAAAATAATATCCATAGCATTTATACATATGCATTCCAAGACATGGAAATAAACCAAACTAGAAGAAGTGAAAAGATGCCCCATGTGGAGTAGTTGGAGATGACCATGTTTGAATAAAAATGGGACATACTAGTGTGTATGTGCCACTAGATGCTTAATAGTCCCTAAAATATCCCAACTTGAGCATAATTCCATAATAATCCATATGGAAGCTAGGAGAAAAGGTCCCACTCACAAGGCATGCAAAGGTGGCCATGTGGCTCTCCTAAACCAATAATGTGAAAACAATATGGTGCATATATGAGGGCATGTGGAGATAGAATGGATCCACACCAACACATATAAGCTAGAGGTAAAACCAAATAAGTTGCAATGCTCATATATGGTGGAATGGTGGAAGATGAGGTGATGACAAGAAAGGTGGTGGAGTTGAATAGAAGATATGCCCCCAACTCAACTTGGGCATTTAATAATATATCAAGAACCAAATACAATATCAAGAGGCAAATACAATTTACAATGCATATGAGAGAAGAACCAAACCAAGAAGGGTTTTAGATGATGCTCAAATGCAAGGTGGCATGATGACATGAGCAAGATAACATGATGATGCAACAATTATATGTAGGAAGTAGTCATTATATTACTACCAAGTAGCATTACAATTTGTTAGACAAATGGGATGCTACAACTCTCCCCCACTAAACAGGAATCTCGCCCCGAGATTCTAGGAAGAAGAAGACTCAAAGAGGGTAGGATAGTTGGCACGTAGCTCCTCTTCACGTTCCCAAGTGGCTTCATCAACGGAATGGTGCGACCACTGCACCTTGCAGAACTTGATGGACTTGTTGCGAGTCCTTTCTGCGGTCTCAAGGATTTTTGTGGGGTGTTCTTGATAAGACAGATCTTCTTGGAGATTGATAAGCTCATGATCCACGGTCCTGCCGGGATCCTTGAAGCACTTCTTGAGTTGAGAGATGTGGAAAACATCATGAACCTTGAGTTTTTCCGGGAGCTCAAGAGCATAAGCAACTTCTCCTCTTCTTCCACGAATTTTGAAAGGACCGATGTATCTAGGAGCCAGCTTCCTTTGATACCAAAGGTGTGTGCCTTTCATGGGAGTGACACGAAGGTAAACGAGATCACCAGGACATACACCATGTCCGTGTGCTTTCTGTCATAATTGCTCTTCCGCGACTTTGAGCAATCTTCGATTTTCAAGAATGATGTGCACCTTCTCCTCCGCTTGAGTTACAATGTCGTGGCCAAACCATATTCTTTCTCCTGACCGACCAACCAATCGGAGTTCGCATTTGCGCCATAGAGAGCCTCAAATGGTGCCATCTTCGCACTTTTCTCGAAGCATTGTTGTAATGAATTCAGCATAAGGAAGACATTCTTCCCACTTCATGCCAAAAGAGATGACGCAAGCACGAAGCATATCCTCCGTAATCGATTGATCCTTTCAACTTGTCCTTGCGATCGAGGGTGGTAAGTCAGGTCCGAAGTTCAATTTTGTTCCCAAAGCATTTTGGAAACTTTCCCAGAACTTGGAAGTGAAGATGCTCCCACGGTCTGAACTGATCTCAAGCGGAACCCCATACAGAGAGACAATTCTGTTGATATAGAGCTCAGCCAACTGAATTCCAGAAATTGTTTCCTTGATGGGGAAAAAGTGAGCCACCTTAGAGAGCCTGTCAATGACAACAAAGATTGCATTGTTGCCCTTCTGCGACCTTGGAAAACCAGTGATGAAGTCCATCTCTACTTTCTCCCATTTCCATTCCGGGGGTTTCAATGGTTGTAGAAGACCGAAAGGTTTCTGATGGACAGCTTTCACTCTACGCGACATCACACTCGAGACATACTTGGCACAATATCGCTTCAATCCGACCACCAATATTGTGTTTTCAAGTCCATGTACATCTTTGTGCCGACAGGTGGATAGAAAGAACAGAATCATGCGCTCCTTGAGAACTTGCTCTCTCAAACCCGTAATTCGAACAAACATCCGTGTTCAAAGAAAAGCGTGCCTTGATCATCGACGTGGAAGGATTCATACTGAAGCTGAAGTTTGGAGATGATCTTTTGGTGTGCGGATCACCAAGTCGACGAGCGAACCTTTTCTTCCAAGAGAGGAGTAGCCGTAGGTTCAGAGATACCCTTGTTCCACAATTTCAAGGTTGAGGACGGAATTCCTCGCACAAGAGAGGTTGTTGTTCTTCCATCATGAGGTTATTGACATAAGCTTTGCGGTGAGAGCATCGGCCATGACATTAGCTTTTCCCGAGTGTAGTTGATGGTCAAATCAAAATCATTGATTGCTTCAATCCATCTCCTCTACCGAAGGTTGAGATCAGCCGAGTGAAGATATACTTCACTCTTGTGATCGTAAAAGATTTCACAACGGTTGCCCAACAAGTAATGCCTCCATAGTTTCAAAGCAAAGACAACTGCTGCGAGCTCGAGGTCATGTGTAGGATAGTTGATCTCATGCGTCTTCAACTGTCGAGAGGCATAAGCAACAACTTGTTTTTCTTGCATAAGGACTGCACCCAATCCTTGCAAAGAGGCCACGTAATATCTGGAAAGGCTTAGATGTGTCCGGAGGAACCAAGACTGGCGTGGAAGTGAGCTTCTCTTTGAGTGTCTCAAAGCTTGCTTGACATGCAGGAGTCCAAAGGTATTTCTTGCCTTTCTTGAGGAGATCGGTAAGAGGCTTTGCTATCTTTGAAAAGTTCTGAACGAAGCGACGACAATAACTAGCCAAACCAAGGAAACTCCGCACTTCTTTGACATTAACAGGAGGAAGCCATTCAACAATTGTCTTTACAGTTTCCGGGTTAACTGCAATGCCCTTAGCAGAGATGACGTGACCAAGATAGGTTACTTGAGGCAGCCAAAACTCACACTTTGAGAACTTTGCATACAAGCGGTTCTCCCGAAGCTTGTTTAGGACACACCGAAGGTGTTCTTCATGCTCTTCCTTAGACTTAGAATAGACTAAGATGTCATCCAGATAGACCACAACAAACTTATCAAGATACTCCATGAAAACCGAGTTCATAAGCCTCGAGAAGGTAGCAGGTGCGTTGGTGAGACCGAAAGACATGACCGTATACTCATACAGGCCATAGCGAGTGGTGAAAGCTGTTTTAGGAACATCTTCCTTGTAATCTTGATTTGGTGATAACCACTTCTCAAGTCCAGCTAGAGAATACCACAGCCCAAACTAGTGATCAAGAGATCATTAATCCGCGGAAGGGGATATTTATTCTTGATGGTTTTAGCATTGAGAGCCCGATAGTCAACACAAAGTCTATCAGTCCTGTCTCACTTCTTCACAAAGATTGTTGGGCTACCCCAAGAAGAAGTATTGTGTTGAATGAAACCCAACTTCTCTTGTTCATCAAGCTGAAGTTTGAGTTCAGCCAACTCGGCAGGACCCATTTTATAAGGCCGCTTGGAGATAGAGTCGTTCCAGGTTCAAGCTCAATTACAAACTCAACCTCACGATCCGGAGGCATACCCGGCAACTCTTCAGGAAAGACATCTGGGAACTCACAGACCACCGGAACACTCTGAATAGCTTCCATAGCATCATCATTCAGAGCCGCCAAAGAGAAAAGCTGGATAGCAGGAGTCAGACTTGGAGAATAGACTATATGGCCTTCGTGAATCTTCGAGAAACCGAGGCTCAACACAATCAATCACAGCTGCATTTGTCGTCAACCAATCCATGCCCAAGATGACATCAATGTCGAATTGCCCGTAAGAATTAAGGACGCCGAGAATGAAGAGCCACCAATCTCAATTTGATTGCCATGGCTGATATGAGCAGCCCTCATGTTTGAACCAGAGATAGTACCACCGCATTTACGACGTGAAAAAGGAACCCTAGCTGTGTCATGCTCTTGTGCAAACTTATGCGAAACAAAAGAATGCGAAGCACCGAATCAAACAAAACTCGTGCAGGATCGAGTTAACGGAAGCATACCCATCACAACCTGTGTATGCTCAGCTTGAGCGGCATTGACACAGTTGGCACGAGCAACAGTAGACCCGGGCTTGGTGTTGATGTTGAGAGCCCGAGGTGGTGGTGCACGAACCAAAGGAGAGCTTGCCGCAGATCTTGGAGGTGGTGGCGGAAGAGCTTTGTTTTTCATCGGACAGTTCTAGTTTTGATGCCCAGAGTCTCCACACGTGAAACAAGCACCAGGTGGACGTGGAGCAACAGAGCCAGGGACTCCGCCAGGCGCTCCAGGGTAGTGGTGGTTGTAGCCCCTGGGAGCAGCAGTGAGGAAGTTTGGTGGCCTTGCCGCGTAGCTTGCAGGTCTTGGTGGAGCCGGGAGCGACGGTGGGGTGTTAGGAACCCAGACACGACGCTTAGAGGGAGCTGACATAGCTGAAGAGCTTGCTGCATCACGGTTGTGTTTCTTTGACTCCTCAAACACTTGCCTACTTGCTTCTTCCTGCAGAGTCAGATGTCAAGTTCCGTAAAAGACGTTGGCCTTGCATGTGTGATTGCATATTTAATCGATGCATTGAGCCCTTGCCGGAACCTCTTTTTCTTCTTCTTGTCATCCGAGATCTCATCGCCACCATAACGAGAAAGTTTCATGAAGTTCCTGATGTAGGTATTGACATTGTCATTTCCCTGCTTGAGGTTGAGAAACACTTCCTTCATCCTTTCCATGACAATTTCTGACAGATACTGCTCTTTGAATGCTCCAGTGAACCGTTCCCAAGTAGGTCAAAACCAATGCGCTTTGCCTTCGTAATTCTCCCACCAGAGAGTCGCATCTCCCTTCGTAAGGTGAGTAGCACATTTTACCCATTCTTGCTCAGAACATCAGCCTCCAGAGCCTTGACATCTCACGCAACCAATCATCAGATCAAGTGGTTGATTAGAAACATCAAATTGGCGGGGTTGAACTTCGTGAAGCTTTTGATATCTCCTAGCTTGGGAGGTGGAGGTAGCGAGCAAACTCATTCCTCCTCGAACACTTTCTTCAAAACGCCGGTTCTCACGCATTCGCCAAGGCATTGGCGATGTTTGACAACGCGACCCCGCCTGTGGTATGTCCTCATCGAACGGCGTGGTGGTGCCATCCTGTGATTGATATAAACACAAGTCAAGACTATAATGGAGAATAATAATAATCCAAAATAGTACCAAGATGGAATTACTCAAGATTAAAGGATACAATTTACTAAGATGATATTAAAATATCAACAAAGTTCAAAGCACCTAGAAGATATTAAGCATATCGCACACGATCAAAAAGGAGTGTGGTACACGATATATCAAAGAAAAATTTTCCAATTTTCGCATTAAAATACCAATAGATGCAAAATCACTTAACGAATCAAGATTAGTGACTCTACCAATTCAATATACAAAAGCGAATGATAGGAGTAGTGGTATGGTCGCGACTCCACCCCGCACTCAAATCATTACTCCGCACATGAATAAGTAGAACACATATCCTAACCCCTTCTTCTCATGATGAACCTAAATATGTGTAACTACGGAAACGAACACCCCAAACAAGATAACGTCGGATAACAAAGAGTAAGACAGATCACAAGGTATACAACTAATCGATAGATCGCTGGTTTGCAAAAGCCTGTCGGTATGGAATGTACCAACAGTTGATAACCAAAAGGCCGATTAAAGATAACATGTTGGATGCAACAGATAGACAAGGAATTACACACACACACACACACACACACATACACTCAACCTATGGTACTACGGAAACCCAGAACACGTGAATCCTAGTTTGAACTTTTAAGAAGAGGATTGAAAACGTTACACTTCCTTACCAGAAAAGGGTGGGTGGGTGGGTAAGAAGAAAAGTGGAAGCAGTCCTACTCTCGCGTTTTTGTTTTTCCCTAGTATACATAACTACCAAAATATTTGCTAGACTGACAACGACCATTTGGCTGAGACCCTGACGGGCGGGATGGCTCTGATACCAATTGTAACTACCTCGGTGAATTACGCTCCTAGTTACAAGCCTGGATGAGCGGAAATGGTTGAAATAGTACGGTGGGGCCCAAATGCCACTCACAGGTAGACCTTTCGGCCGTCCCAACCATTTCCAAACATCGAGACAAGAACGGCGAATCGGCAAAGCGAGGGATCAACTACATACACAAGTGAGTATGTATGCAAGCCACCATACAACAAAGACATCGAGCCATTCCATCTAAAAAGAAAGGAAATATAGCAACGCCATACCAAGATTCAAATGTCCTAGATAGATATAATAGTTTAGGATATCTCCTCATACATCAAACATCGTAGTATCAAAGTGAAGCGACAAACAAGATCCGAGTACGGATAAGAAGCAAATCGGCATAAGATGCCCCATAAATAAACACATCCCGCACGATCTCACGGATCCTGCTCCTAATCTCTACACCGAACGATCGTTGCCCACATCGTCCGCCTCCTCCACCCAAAGATCCATCTTGTGAGTGTACCTGCTCATCCGAATCAAATAATTTATCGTGTGAGACCCTAGGGTACTCAACAAGTCTTTATGCTCTAAAGGACGTAACCTGGGTGACGAATTACAGAAAAGATAAACCCTAACATTCTATAGATACCGCTAACCATCCGCCTAACCAAAGATAGACGGATGTCCGTGAATTAATGACAACAAGTTATAAAGAATATCAAGATCCATCCTCCTCCTCGCTACCAACGAGGAAGCGATTAACAACCCCATCCGCTGGCGTTTTATTAACCATTCCATGAGTGTTGCACTATTTACTAGTCATTACTTTGTCAAATTAAAGCGGTACTTTAGTTATGCTTGTCTATGATCGAGAAACGTGCTCCAAGTCGCCCATAACCGCGGACACGGCCAGAAAGTTTTACCCTGCAGGGTGCACAAATAGCAACACACACTCGATCAACCCTAAACACCAAATCAAAACCCAACGAGGCTTTCACGACAAAGCAATCACAAGATTCAAAATATTTCAGGGGCCACCCATTAAGTATACCCGCAACGGTTGGCCGACTTCAGACGGACTCAAGGTTTGTGGGGTCAGAAACGATCGGGAACCCGAAGTGTGACTGGCTTGTCGATACTGCAAAACGGGTCACGATCCTAACAAGAGTGCTCCTCGCACAATCGTAAATAAAGCGGTAAAGCATGGCATAAGTGTGATAGTAAATAAAACCTCAAACTAGTTTGTGGCCCCAAGAAATAAGAATGAATCAAGCTCGCTCGGGGGTCCCATAAGCCTCCCGGATGTGGATAGCGCGAATATTCAAGGAACAAGAATCAAGTACTCGGGGTCCTACGGGACACAAGTGAGCATGAAAAACCAAATAGCAGATATTGCTCACCGGTGCCGCTTTCATTAGTTATCCCATTACTACTTAGGTTAAGTTGTTTAGATACCTCGTTATCCATTAGACACTCACATACCCTACACATGCTGTTCTACGACTCGCATGGCTCAAACAACTCCTGTAGTAATGGCTCATGGGATGGAGGAACAAGCTTCGGTGGGGTTTAAATGTAAAGGCTATGCAATACTTGGGATTCAGTTTAATGCAATCGCGACTCAATGATGCAAGAATAAGATAGAGGCAATAGGTACTATATGTATGCAAGCATGTGGTAGTGCTTGCCTGGCAGCTCAGTTGAAGCGAGAGAAGGATCTGGGTAGTGCTCCTGGGTCTCTTGATATATCCCCGCCGCCTATTCGAAGAAGAACCAAACAAACAAGGGCCAACATAAATACAGTGCACAAGCATATGAATAAAATGCGACAAGCAAACAATCATGCCATGATGAATGGTGCACAAGTTGCATGGCAATAATGTAGCATGGCATGGGTGAGGTGTAGAATACAAGAAATAAACATTTTATTGAGTTTTGGCCATATTTTATCCTCATATTAGTTGCTGTTTACATTATATTTATATGATGCATGCTGCAATTCAGAACATGGAATGCATAAACAGAAAGATCTCGTCGAGCTAATCATTTTAGACATATCATTTGTCAAATTTGGAGTTATAAAACAAAAGTTATTAATTAATTAAGGCCAAGGGCATTTTATTGTAATTTTAATCAACTTGGAAATTTAAAGTGTTCAAATAATATTTTGAATGGCATATTTGAAATCCTCACATTTTTCTGATTTGAAAACATATATTATTTGTATTATTTGGAATTATGAATTTAAATTTATTTTAAAGTCAAAATTAGTCAAATGGGGTCAAAGTCAAAGGTTTGACTATTTGAAATCAATTCTGAAAATATTTGATTAAAGATTTGAATTAACATTAAAAAACAAAACATTTTTCATATAAGGTTTGAATTCAAATTCCAAACCATTTGAAAGTTATGGATTAATTTAGATTTAAACAGATTTGAAGTTGAATTTGAATTTGAAATAATTTGAAAAGATTTGAATTTGAAACAGAAAGATTCCTGGACTTTTGCTACTCAGATTCTACCCACAGCCAGGATGTGTGGGGTCGATGATCGACAAAGACGCCAGACACAAAACTTTTCATCATGAAGCTACTCTAGCCTCAGCAGATGACAAAGGGCTGTGAGGAGCAAAGAGGCCACATACGCTGCCACCGGTGGGCACACGTGGGCAATCCAGGATCATGCTGAGGGGTTCAGATCTGCGGGGCTTATCGCAAACGTCACCACGGCTGCCAAAGGGCTCCGGGACTACGGGTTCAAAGTGAAAAAACCGCAGGTGTTATGCGAAACGGCAATGATCGCTGGCCATACGACAGACGCTGTCGACGGGCGGCACGACTTCCGGCGACGATGGCGACGCAGCTAGCGAGAATTAGGCTAAGCCCTAGAAACGAAAATTAGAGGCACGACGAAGGGCTACAACTTTCGTGTTTGGGGTTTCTCCGGGGGGAGGCTACAACATGCGGGGCACGGCGAGAAACAGAGGGGGACGATCTATTGCTATCGACAAGACGCCAATGGCGATCGACGCTGACACAAGACGTTAGCCGCTTCGACGGACGGCGACGCTCTAAGGCGAGAGGGGAGTATGGACCATGTCTAGGAGGTCGAGAGCTCACCAGAACTCGTCGGTATAGTCGGGCGAGCTCGTGGTGGTCGCGATCCGCGCGGGCCTGCTGGCGAGCTAGGGTTTCACGTCGCGCCGGCGCCGGTGCAATGGCAGACGCCTCCTCCTGGCGGACGGGCGACGCAGAGGGCTCGCTGGTCTTCCTCGACACTGACGCCATGCCGCTGCACGGTGTCGTCGAGAGGAGGCCGACGGAAAGGTGGCGATCGGTGGTAGACGGTGGTGGAGAGGAAGGGGAGGAGAGGCAGGCTCTGGGGCGGATCTGGGCGAGGCCAGAGGGGCGTGGGGAGGAGATAAGCAGAGAGGGAGGGAGGAGGTGGCGTGGGGGAGGTGGTGCAGATAAAGGTGGCTTCGGCCACCTTTTGCTTCCTCCTTCACGTGCTTGGCGTGGGCTAGGGCAAAGCAGGCGCATGGGGAGAGTCTGCAGGTGGGGCCAGAGAGAGGAGAAGGGGAGGCTCGGGTGGGACCTGCAAGGCAGAGAGAAGAGCAAGAGAGAGAGGAGGGCCTGCAGATACTAGGGTAGGAGCTAGGCTTGGAGAGAGGGGTTAGGGTTTGTCTTAGGGTTGGGTAGAGAGGGGTAGACAGGGGCCTGCTAGAGAGAGGAGAGGCCGAGAGGGAGGGTGGCATGGTAGCTAGGGTTTGTAGAGAGAGGGGGTTTTAGATTAGGTATAGATTAGGAGAGAGGTTTAGAGAGAGGGGAGATGTGGTGTAGAGGATTAGGTGATAGGTTTCTTTGGCAAGCTCAAGCAAGAGCAACAAAAACAAGATCAAACCAGAGCTCTACCAAAAAGAGGAAGAGGTAAAAGTGGTGATGGGTTTGAGCAAGATCAAACTAGATCAAGCCCAAAGGAGGGAGGGAGAGATTAGAGATGATCCACTCAAAATGACCAAATAAAACAAAGGAGGCAAAAGAAAAAAATATAGATGGTTGCATGGCTCATGCATAATATTAATGCTAGGTTCATCTTGTGAAAACAAAATAATATCCATAGCATTTATACATATGCATTCCAAGACATGGAAATAGACCAAACTAGAAGAAGTGAAAAGATGCCCCATGTGGAGTAGTTGGAGATGACCATGTTTGAATAAAAATGGGACATACTAGTGTGTATGTGCCACTAGATGCTTAATAGTCCCTAAAATATCCCAACTTGAGCATAATTCCATAATAATCCATATGGAAGCTAGGAGAAAAGGTCCCACTCACAAGGCATGCAAAGGTGGCCATGTGGCTCTCCTAAACCAATAATGTGAAAACAATATGGTGCATATATGAGGGCATGTGGAGATAGAATGGATCCACACCAACACATATGAGCTAGAGGTAAAACCAAATAAGTTGCAATGCTCATATATGGTGGAATGGTGGAAGATGGGGTGATGACAAGAAAGGTGGTGGAGTTGAATAGAAGATATGCCCCCAACTCAACTTGGGCATTTAACAATATATCAAGAACCAAATACAATATCAAGAGGCAAATACAATTTACAATGCATATGAGAGAAGAACCAAACCAAGAAGGGTTTTAGATGATGCTCAAATGCAAGGTGGCATGATGACATGAGCATGATATAATGATGATGCAACAATTATATATGTGAAGTAGCCATTATATTACTAAACCAAGTAGCATTACAATTTGTTAGACAAATGGGATGCTACAACTCTCCCCCACTAAACAGGAATCTCGCCCCGAGATTCTAGGAAGAAGAAGAAGAAGACTCAAAGAGGGTAGGATAGTTGGCACAGAGCTCCTCTTCACGCTCCCAAGTGGCTTCATCAACGGAATGGTGCGACCACTGCACCTTGCAGAACTTGATGGACTTGTTGCGAGTCCTTCTTTCTACGGTCTCAAGGATTTTTGTGGGGTGTTCTTGATAAGACAGATCTTCTTGGAGATTGATTAGCTCATGATCCACGGTCCTGCCGGGATCCTTGAAGCACTTCTTGCGTTGAGAGATGTGGAAAACATCATGGACCTTGAGTTTTTCCGGGAGTTCAAGAGCATAAGCAACTTCTCCTCTTCTTCCACGAATTTTGAAAGGACCGATGTATCTAGGAGCCAGCTTTCCTTTGATACCAAAGCGGTGTGTGCCTTTCATGGGAGTGACACGAAGGTAAACGAGATCACCAGGGACATACACCATGTCCGTGTGCTTTGTCATAATTGATCTTCCGCGACTTTGAGCAATCTTCGATTTTCAAGAATGATGTGCACCTTCTCCTCCGCTTGAGTTACAATGTCGTGGCCAAACCATATTCTTTCTCCCGCACTGACCAACCAATCGAGTTCGCATTTGCGCCATAGAGAGCCTCAAATGGTGCCATCTTCGACTTTTCGAAGCTGTTGTTGTAAGAATTCAGCATAAGGAAGACATTCTTCCCACTTCATGCCAAAAGAGATGACGCAAGCACGAAGCATATCCTCCGTAATCTGATTGATCCTTTCAACTTGTCTTTGCGATCGAGGGTGGTAAGTCGCTGAAGTTCAATTTTGTTCCCAAAGCATTTTGGAAACTTTCCTTAACTTGAAGTGAAGATGCTCCCACGGTCCGAACTGATCTCAAGCGAACCCCATACGAGAGACAATTCATTGATATAGAGCTCACCAACTCAATTCGAAATTGTTTCCTTGACGGGGAAAAAGTGAGCCACTTTAGAGAGCCTGTCAATGACAACAAAGATTGCATTGTTGCCTTCTCGCGACCTTGGAAAACCAGATGAAGTCCATCTCTACTTTCTCCCATTTCCATTCCGGGTTTCAATGGTCTGTAGAAGACCGAAAGATTTCTCGATGGACAACTTTCACTCTACGGTGCATCACACCGAGACATACTTGGCACAATATCGCTTCAATCCCGCCACCAATATTGTGTTTTCAAGTCCATGTACATCTTTGTGCCGCTGTGGATAGAAAGAATGAATCATGCGCCTCCTTGAGAACTTGCTCTCTCAAACCCGTAATTCGGAACAAACATCCGTGTTCAAAGAAAAGCGTGCCTTGATCATCGACGTGGAAGGATTCATACTGAAGTCAAGTTTGGAGATGATCTTTTTGGTGTGCGGATCACCAAGATGACGAGAGCGAACCTTTTCTTCCAAGAGAGGAGTAGCCAGAAGGTTCAGGAGATACCCTTGTTCCACAATTTATATAAATAATTTTACATGAATGCTCTGAAAATGTTGAGGATTTTTATCCATTTAAATACGAATTTTAATAATTTTTAGAAAAATATGTTTTAATTTGTTCCTAGATATGTAGCAAATGCACCTTGCGATCCCACTAAGATGAGATCGCATATTTAGACTAAGTGATCTCTAGCCCACCTAGTGGGATAGGAACAAATATGTCAATTCTATCTTATTACTCATTATTAAATTTTACAAGAAATTTCTTTTTGGGTTGGGGTTTCTCTACCCTTTTCATTTTTAGGCGGGAGAGCTTTCTAAGATGTTGTGTAACTAGTGAGTAGGGCCCAATAGTATAGGATTTCCTTAGCATGCCGGGAATTGAACAATATCCAACTGAATCAAACTTGTATGATTGTCAAAAATGTGATGGTCACAAAAAATTTCAGTAATAGGTTGTATATTTGTACATACGTTTTTGTAAGTTTTGTACATTTAGATATTTCCATGGATGATTCTACAAAGTCGGAGTCTAACAAATATCTCAGCAGAGTCTTCATGATATGGTTGTCTAAATTATTTATGTTTATACATAATTGTTTTGTCCAAATCAGCTATATTCCAGGTTTAACCTCACTAAGATCCATAAAAATATCCCACGAGAGAAGGCAATTCTTCCACCAAAATTATCCACATGGGTTGTAGCTTTGCGTTAGTTTATTATTTTGTTATTAATGTGCTTTTCTAGATGAGATTAACCCATGGAATATTATTGTTGTTCATGAACTTGTACTCCCCTCGATCCAAATTAATAGACTTCAATTTGTTTAGATTTAAATGTATCTAGACATGTTTTAGTGTTAGATATCTAAATCTAGATAACTGAGTCCATTAGTTTAGATCATAGGAGTATATATTTTTTTGTTAGAAGGGCGCTTTTTTTTGGCTCCCAGACATTTGCTTATTTTTTTATGAAAAGGATGATATATTAATTCTCCAACTTACAAAAGGCCGAAACAAAGGAAAAATTTCATCGATTTTCCTCCCAACAAAAAGCATCTTGAATTTCATGCGTGATCTAAGAAACCCAGCGAAAGTTTGAGAGATCACATAACAAAAAGAAGGCATGCCAGAGATAATAGTCTTTACTATAGTTAATCTTCGATCATGTTAGAGGGTAGAAAAAATGTAATATCAAATGGTATCTTTTCTATCTTATTAGTGCGACCAATAATGCATGTACCTTTAAAATGGAAGATAAAAACGAAAAATAGTAGAAGGAAATGTGCAAATATAGAATAAAAATCAAAGAAACCAGAAAAAACCCCAAAGAAAATGATAGAACTGAAAAGTAAATTATAGTGTTGAAAACCAAAAAAAAAAGAACACAGGATAAACGCAAATAGCAATGCAGGATTAAATGGGCTTCCTAAATTGTGTGTGTGAAGCCACCCCGTATCTGGGCCGCTATCCTGCTAGTTAACTCTTGTGCTTGAACTACCTAATGGGCTCAAACTTTTGTTACTTCTAAAGCTAGATTTGGCCCATTTTGTAGGGTCCTTAAATTCGATCAAGCACTTCGCACTTTACCACTGATGAAAATACCATATGTCATGTAAAAACAATACCACTAATAAAAATACCATATGTCACGTAAAAACAACGACCTATTCTTACTGTAGGAGAAAATATGTAGAATAAAGGACACTCATTCTCCTGTATAAATACTTTCACGCATAATCGTATGGACATTCAACTGCAATTTCACTAGGCAGGTATATATCTCCATAAAAGGGGTGGTTGAAGATTCTTCAATGTTGGTAATCTAGGGGATCCAATGCGAAAAGCACTTCCACCTTTCCACATTCCCGATTGCTAGCCTTCATGTTTCATGATTTAGTGGATCAACACACAGCGGGGCCATCCGTCAGATTCACTGGCTGCTAGTCATGATGCTCTCTTGCGCACACAGTAAACACACAGCGGAGTAGCTCAGTACACGTTGTTGTTCTTTCACCGCACCGCCTTCCTTCCGTAGGGATAGCAGTGCATGCTCTGATGGCCTTATTACACCTTCTGTTCCCTGATGGTTGTGAAGGACTGAAGGCCCCTGACACACATCATTTCTCCCGTGGCCCAAACTACTGTTCTTAGTTCTCGTTCTTGCTTTGGCATTCAGTCATCCAGAGAATCTTTGTAAGCCTTTTCAGGCAACAACCACGAACTAGGCATGCATGGATGATGACTGAAGATGATGAGCACGCAGATCAATCGAACGAATCGTACGTGCAAGAAATTTTAATTTTGATGGTCATTCTTGTCGTGTGGATATGTTGTGTACAGTGAAGTAACGTCTGCCGTTCTGACCAACGAGACAAGAGAAATCGTAGACAATGCATGTCGGAGAGAATTCGGTGGTATTCCCTCCATTTTAAAATATATAATGCTTTAGTTTTATAAGACAAATATATCCAGTATAGTTCATAGTAAACCTAAAAACTAAAACGTCTAGATACATCCGCTTCACAAAGCTAAAACATCTTATATTTAAAACAAAGAAAGTATTTTGCATAGATCTAGACCATTTTTAGCAAGCGGTATCTTTTAGTAACAGTCTCTCCACGTGTTAATTGTCGGTTGTCCTTATGACCCAGTGCGCCAGCGCCACATGTTTGTCCGGTGTTGTCGTTGTGGTTTGATACGGGACTATGGGAGGGCATTTTGGAGCTGTTTGGTTGGGCTTAAATCTAGCTTTTGAAGTTTGTTTTATAAGTCACAAAAGCATCAAAATAGGTGTTTTTGGCTTTGATTTTTGGCTTTTAACTGGACATAGTAGTATGATGCTATAAGCCAAAAGGCAAAATTAAAAGCACCTAAATAGGTTCTTTTGTAGCTTATAAGCCAAAAACGAAAAGCCATAAATAAGCATAACCAAACAGCCCCTTCCTTTTTTGAGCACGAGGTGGATCATATTTGATACAGTAGCTAATTTTTTTTAAAAAGGTGTCAAGGAACGAAAAAGTTTGATCAAACTCTTAGAAATAAATCAAGAACTATGATATTATATACTTCTTTCGTCCATGAATAACTGACTTGGATTTGTGTAGATTCGAATATATATATATATATATATATATATATATATATATTCGAATCTAGACAAACTCAAGTCACTTATTTCTGGTCAGAGGAAGTACATACCATTTAAAATATGTTTCATGATGTATCAAAGGGTATGAATCTCGTATTATAATTTTTTTAAAAGTTGGTCAACCTTTACGTAATTTGACTTTTTTTAAAAAAAATATAAGACTTAGACTCTGGAATCGAAGGTAGTATCTCACATGCATGCTTAGAGACGAAACCACGTAAACCGCTCATGGACAGGCACAGACCACAGATGCACCAGAAATGTGGATGTGTTGAGACAAGAGAAACCGTGGACAATGTATGTCGGAGCAAATTCAGTGATACTTTGCACAGATCTAGACCATTTTTAGCAGGCGGTAATTTTTTGAGTAACAGTCTCTCCACATGTTATGTTAATTGCTTGTTGCCGGTGCGGCACTGCCACATGTTTGTCCGGTGCTGTCGTTGTCGTCTTCTCCTTTTGGAGCGCGAGCAGTGGATCATGTCTATATCTCACATGGACGAAACCGATGATTTTGTAGCACGTAAACCGCTCATGGACAAGCACAGATGCACCAGAAATTTTTAGCTACATATCTAACCGCTGTAGCAAATAATTGATCTATCGGTACACTCAATGAAGAACTGTTAACTGTGCATATGCAGTACAGACACACGGTTTTAAGCCATGGCCCGGCGGCAACAGTGCATGGTTAGTGAGCTGCCTGTGCATGGGAATATTCTTACTTTTACGCCACTTTTTACAGTGTCCTAAATACGGAAGGGGGAAAAAGGACGCAAAGCCAAAAAGAATTGCTTATAAAGCTGAGACAATTCGTAGAGAAAGCTCATGCAAGAGATTCAAAGAGAGAAAATCCTGCTGAAAGTCTGCATAAGATTCAAGACACAACGACAGCAAGAGGCAGCATGTGGCCTGCGGGAGCAGACTTTAATTCGGACCAGATTTGACCAACTATGGCTTGCTGCTCCTTGGCCATGAGTATGCATCTTTATTAAGGTGCACATAAAAGCCTGTTTTCGGGGTCCTGAAAGAGTGGACCATCACGCAGATATGGAACATTATGGTCCTTGCTGGCCACAATGCAAGATCAGTCCATCCCTACATGTATCGTGCATCCATGGAGGTGCGATGATTGACTTTGCTCCATCTTGAGGGAAATCTGGTTTAGTAGTAATATATACTACTCCCTTGGTTTTAAAATATAAGATGTTTTAGTTTTATAAAGCAAATGTATTTAGACTTATTTTAGTATGAAGACTTACTCCAAACCTAAATAAATCTACACACTAGAACAAATCTAAATACATTTGTTTCACGAAACTAAACATTTTATATTTCAAAACAGAGGGAGCGGTACCTAGCTTTCATTCAGAAACGAGGTCGTGCATTAACCAGGACTTGACTTGTTGCCACCAAAAGAGAAAACAATTGCGACAGATTGCGTCAGTAGTTAAGTTCGTGCAGTTATTACGGACTAATTAAATAGCTAGTCAGGTCCAACACGAGAACTAGTACTCCTCCTATGATCATACTCCTCATAGATGTGAGCAATTTTATACTAGCATCTGCATATCACAATTCACAAACGAATGTGCAGCTGCAGGTTACGTACAGACTACAGAGGGCATTTTGGTTCGACAGTTATGCACAGGGCCCATGTGTTTTTTTTTTTTCAAATTGATAATCTAAAACCCCAACGCATCTTCACACCACGATCGTGGTAGGGTCTTAAGCCACATGACAGAAGACTCTTATGCCTGTGCAGAGTAATCATGTTTTGATGCGAATTAGGTGGTTCATGGGGCCGGCCTCTGAATTTGCGAGTTGTCTGTCATAATTGAACGTCAGTGGCCTAACAGATGCAGATTGCGCTCGTCAGCACTCTTCGAGAACACGATGAACTGGGCATTATACCTGTCTCATAGGCGAAACAGATAGACGGACAAAGACGAATTCACTGGAATATACTACTAGTAGTACGAACTACGAAGTGGAGTACTACTGGACAGTCATGTTCTTCTGAATACTGAAGTTATTAGCGAAGCCTCTACCACATGTTAGACTCTGGTACTCACAGTTGAATAGTACTACGTACTCGCTTAATTAAGAGCGGGATTTACGGCTTGTTTAATACTAGTACTACTAGTACGGCCATTTTAACTGATGATGGGGCAGTATCCTGCACGGAGTATGGTAGTAGCATATCTCCTCTTCGATTCGCAGTCACGTGAAACCGCTCGAGCACCCGATCGGGCATGGAGTGGACAGTAGGATTAGGCACTTGTAATCCCGCTTCTTACGCTACTTATGCGGCCTGTAAATCTGACACCGTTGGTACCACCACCACTGCCCTGTTCGGTTCCAACAGAGCTTGCTGCAGGGAGAATTTTCCTTTTTTGTAAACAGTTGAAAGGCCACGGGACCAAAAAAAGAAAAGCAAATGGACGAGAAGACGAAAGTGCTGAATCCGTCGCCTTTTTCTTGGCCGCCGTCGCTCGGCCTCACGTGGGGTTCGTTCTTGTCTGGACAGTGCGCGTACCTACGATTAATCAATCCATCGTGGATGACGAGCGAGCTTTCTGTCACTCTTTCGCGGCACGGCTCTACTCTACAGTGGGCGCAATGCTGAGCTGTTTGGACCGACCGAAAGCTGCACGGCCTACGGTTCTAGCTCCAGCTCCTTATCCGGTGCTTAACTATGGCAATCAGGGGCTAGCCAAGCAGCCAGCTAGTACATGCACTTCCCTTTCGTTCCCATCCCAAACTGTCGGCAGCTTGAGGCTCCTGGGAGCAGAGGAAACTCGTTGCAAGAGCCCAACTGATAATGCAACGCAGGACAGACAGGGTAGTACATGCCTGAACGAACGAGGTGTGGTGTCTTGATTGTGTGATCGAACATGGCAATGGGAAAGTGGCATGCTGCTGACTGTATATATGCCGCTGTAGAGAAAAGGGCAGGAGCGCGCGGGAGCCTCAAGTGAACAGCGCAGGTAGCCAGGTAGAGTACACGGCTAGGGCTATAGTACTAGCATTGAAGGTTGATGAGCCGAGAAGGCAGAGGGTGCAAGTCACGAGGCGTGGGATCAATGCTCTTTACCAGTGGTGGTTGCAAGTGAGTTGAAGACATGGCAGGGGTCGCCGGCCCCTCCGGCGAGACATGCCCAGCGGACGGAGGAACCATGCATGCACGGCTCGGAGAGGCCCCCAGGAGTAAATTCTCCCTGCAGCCTGCAGGCGGCGTGACCTTTTCTCCCTCAGAGTTGCACTGAGATCTTGTCGCCACGCTTTCTCTGGGTCACCGGATTTTTTGCTTCTGTTTACGCGAGAGATTGGACCGGTCCACGTCCCACCACTTGAAACAGTGCGAAACATGAATGTGGAGAGGGAAAGGGAAAGAGGGACAAACAAGGACGACACGCAAGGATTTATTTTCAGGGATACAGCACGCAAAGATTTATAGCTGGACTGTTTGCATTCAGTGCCCGCTCCCCATGCCAGCGCTGGCGGATCCTGTTACACTGCTTTCTTTGTTGACAACGATTGTGGAGTAGGAGTACATTGTTTGTGAAAAAGATTTGTTTGTTTTCGGACGCACTAGGGATTTGGGAGCGCCGAACATGAAATTGTGTCATCTATGGACGCGCCATCGGGAGCCATCGGGAACGCGTCACACACAAGGCGAGCGTCGTCGTGGGTCAATATGGTTGCGACATATTGTCGTCGTCGCACATTATTTGACTTTTCTTTCTCTCTTTCCAATTTATTTCTCCTGCCCACCGCTCCATTTTCCCGCTCCTCTCCCGCAACGCCGTCGCTGCCATGCCGCCGAAGATGTCAAAAACGAAGGGGCTCAATAAGGGCCACATGAGACTTTCTAGAATCCTTGCAAGAAGCTAGAGGGGATTCCAGAGATGGAGTGGAACGATATCTACATGCGGCGAAAGTTTGCCACCGACCGAACGCAACACGCACCGCCGCATGGAGAAGGACGTTGAAGCAGCAGTGAAACTTTTGATAAGCCAAGGATTCTATTTAGGGAGCGACATCAAGGGAAGCAACTCATGAAGGACGTCAATGGCAACGTCATTGATGTGGACACGCCCACATCGGCCTCCCTCGGACGCCTCGACAGTAACAAGAAGGCCAAGGCAGCCGTTGTAGTGGTTGTAGCATCAGACAGGGTGCAGACGTCTATCGACAAGTGTCTCGTCAAGGTCTCATCAAGCTCGCTCCAGCGGCGGCAAGAATCAGGCTTAAGGTGGGCTGATGTCATGCAGAGGCAATACATGAAGCTCGAGCTCAAGTTGTTGAGAGTGGAGGTGAAGAAGAGGAAGGAGGATTTCACTCTCTTGACATTTGACATGTCGATGTATGATGACAAGGTGAGGGCGACGCATGACAAGACCCGCAACACCATCCCACTAGATATGGGCACTAGGACTAGGCCACCGCCAACATCAACACCGAGAGCAGTGATGCCACCATCAGAAGAGACGGTGACATGAACCATCGTCGAAAGATGCGATGCCACCACAGTCGAGTAGTTTTGGTACTATGCATTTCAATATTATAATATGTGGCCATACTTGGCGGCGTTTTATTGAGTGGGATTCTGATTGGCCGAGACTTTAATTTGTATTTTGATTTGAAATTGTTTAAAAAACATTTTATATTTGTATAGGGAGCCGCCTTTGGGGATCACGGCTCGGGAGAGGCACACCCCAAAGATGGGAACACGTGTCGGTGTGCCCCAATGGCACAATCCGACACTATTGTCGGACGCACTTTAGGGCCAGTGGATCGAGTGCTCTAAAACTATCTTCGTTGTGCCAGAAATAGTGTTCCAGCTATGTCTCCCAAACGACGCCCCAAAGAGCTATGGGGCATGCCGCGAAGAAAATCGCGCCCAACGGCGAGCCCCAAAGGCCTTTCTGTTCAGGAGAGGCCCAAAACCGTGTGCGACGTGAATGGTTTCGCAGCATAGTAAATCAAAAAAATTCTACGGATACGAACGGGAAAGCCAAGATCTAATCTAGGAGATGCAAACAACGAGGGGGAATAGATGAGATCTTCATACCCTTAAAGATTCGCATAGCGGAACGTTCGTGGAACGTGGGTGATGTAGTCGTACTCGCTTCTCCTCCTCGCGATCCGATCCGATCTAATACCGCAAGTGGCGATGCCTCCGAGAGATGCACACGCAAAGACTCGACGCCTCCTCCTTCCTCGTCCATCAAGTATGGTGGAGACGGATTGGATCTACAACGCGACAAAGACGGTGCAAGTGGTGGAGAGTTTCTGCAGAGGCTTCGCTACATGCAATGGGAGGGAGAGAGAGAGAGAGGAGGGCAGCAGGGCGGCTAGGGCTTGAGGAGGAGGTGTGGGAGGGGGTGCGCCCCCAGCCCTCTTTATATAGAGGGGTGGGCGGCCAGCCCTTGCCCCTCCCCCAAGCCCTAGTGATGGAGGGGTTAACCTCTTGGGTGGCCCGATCTTCACGGATCTCGTGGTCAAATCAATGGGAAAGCGAGGGGAAAGGGAGAAGGTAGCGGAAGCGAACACACACCTCGCGAAGAACACGATGAACACACGCAAAACTCACACGATACAAGGCCGATTGCTCCCGAACGGCGGCCACTGGTCCGATAGAATCCTCGCAAGGAAAGATCGGTCAACGTGCTCCCTCAAATCCACATCGGAGAGGGAAGAACACCTTGGGGAGGGTCTTGACAACTTGGAGACGAGACAAGATAACTATATGAGATAGCGCTCACAACGTTTGCTCGGAATCTACAAGGTATCAAATGTGCATAGCCCAAGCAATCATAAGAGGAACTAGTCTCAATAGGTGTTTGTTGCTCGCAAATATATTGGGGTTCACAAAGGAATGCAAGTGGAGAGAAGTCACGAAATGTTTATACCTTTCGTCGATCTTCACCCTTTATTGTTGGATTCAGCCTTGCTCACGGAATTTGGATGGAATAGATAGCATGAACAACGTGGATGATGATGTAGTGCTCCTTCTCCTCTTCGAAACGAGCTAAAGAACACCAAAATCCGAGTTCGAATGCAAAAGTTATGCTCAAACGAGCGGTCAAATCTTGGAATTGCTTTTTTCCGTTTCAGATCGGGGTTGTACCGGTTGCCCGAGAGGTAGTACCGGTTAAGTGCGGTAGTACCGGATTTTGGGCCCGGTAGTACCGTTTGGTCCTGGGACGCCCATAATTGACGCGTTTTCGCGATTTTGGAGCGATTTGGGCGGAAAATCTTTAAGAAAAATACCAAATCGAAGGGGGAAATCAAGGAATTAGGCTATGGGAACGCAAAGGAAGGTAGATCAAAAAGTTTACCAAGTAATCCACGGATCAAAACCTACCAAAACGCACTCAAATGACAAATCGATCCAAAACACGAATTGGGGCTATTTTTGGTGGAATTTTCGAATTTATGGGGAAAAGACCAAATCGATGAGAAATCCATGGCAACCAAAAGCTACTGATACCAGATGATGGAGGGGTTAACCTCTTGGGTGGCCCGATCTTCACGGATCTCGTGGTCAAATCGATGGGAAAACGAGGGGAAAGGGAGAAGGTAGCGGAAGCGAACACACACCTCGCGAAGAACACGATGAACACACGCAAAACTCACACGATACAAGGCCGATTGCTCCGACGGCGCCACCGGTCCGATAGAATCCTCGCAAGGAAAGATCGGTCAACGTGTTCTCAAATCCACATCGGAGAGGGAAGAACACCTTGGGAGGGTCTTGACAACTTGGACGATACATCGAACTCCAAGGCCTTGTTCAACGATGGATGCGTGATGCAAAGTACAATCGCGGTTGGTGACGATAGTCGGTCCCCTTGGTAAAGGGGATGAGGCAAAACTAGAGATTCCACAATGGGGGTTGTCTTTAGTCTATCATCTATGCCTCAGGGATACATGAGGGTGGGGCTCTATTTATAGGCCAGCCACTAAACAGGTAGTTTGGGGATAAACTAGGCGAATAGGTAAGTAAAGGGGATACGTGGTTGGTGGCCAACAAAGCAGACACACATGACCGTAGTACGACTTAGGACCCAGAGTACCGGTCATCACCCATTACCGCCTGGGACCGTAGTACCGCTATGGTCTTGGAGCATCCGTTGAGCCACAAGATGCGAAGTAGAAGGCGGTAATCACGACGGTAGTACGGCCGGACAACCGTAGTACCGCTTGGACCTGGCAGATGCCGACCTGTCTTCTTCCGTCTCCTCTTCCAAGCCTCCGTCTTGTCGGGCTTGATGTTCCAGGCTTCCTCCCTTGCCTCTGTACTGGTCGGTGTGAACCTATCATGCATATGTGACGAAGTATGAAGTAGCATACCATTCAATAGGGTAGGAAGTGAGCTTGCATAAAGGAACGGATTCACCTTTGGAGTCCATGGCGACTTGGCTTAAGTTGGAGACCTTGATGTAGTAACGACTGTAGGTCGGGCTGCATCATCTCCCCCCCCCCCTTCAAAAAGAGTCGTCCTCGACTCTCCATGTCCATCACGAAGTAGAAGAGGTCGAAGGACATCCTTGATCCTAGGGTTCACCATATAGTCTTCCTCGGGAAGATTGACTTGACAACACTTCAATGTTCCTTCACCTTCCATGAAGCCTACAAAGCTCACGACAAAAGAGAAGCAACACTCAAAGCGTAGCCAATTCATGAAGATTATAGCATGAGTCCTCAAGTAGAAGGAAGTCACCTTAGCTTGTAGAGATAGCTCGATGAAGGGTAGCCATAGGTAAATCTCTTCGTTTCTTCTTGTAAACACGTGGTTGGTAGAGGTTGACGTGTATGCACTTGTACCTACACACAACAAAGACCAAGCAAAATATTTTCGTGCGTGATAGTGGAGCATGTCAAATGTGGCATGTCCATTCTTCTTCACAACATTATTAGCATAATGCATGTATAGAAAATGGGATGCATATGTAAGGTCAAAGTGCATGGAAATCGTTTGAACATCATCCAAATATGGAAACTCAAAAACTCCATATAACATAGTAGTGGGGCATTCAAAGCATTGGATCCAAATTTCAAACAACATCTTTGATGCAAGAATAGGATAATTTGGCAAAAACACACAAGGAAGAATGTCCAAAGAAACATCATTATGTGTGCAAACCAACCATTGGAAAGAGAAATTGTTCAACATGTTGGATGTCACACACAAATCATCAAAAGCAAATTTCATGGGAGTATGGGTATCCCAAGTGGAAGCAAAAACGGCATGTTTGCAAACAAACCAAATGAAAGAGCAAGTGGTCCTTATGTTTATTGCAACAACAAGACGAGATTCTTGGAAGCTCTCATGACAATACATGCTCTTAATGGCATTATGGTTGCACACAAAACATCAATATCCAATAGCAAAGAAACATGAATGTCACAAGGTGAGATAATACCATCAACATGCTTGCAATCAAACCATAGGAAAGATCAATTTGCCAACATGAAAGATGCAAAGCATGCAAAAGGTATCAGAGTTGGGTTCGATCTTGAACTCACTTGTGGAATGCTCTCTAGAGCTCTTTTTGTCAACTCGTGCTCAGCCGAGGTTGACATTCTTGTGCGGGTACCTACACACATCATACACCAAAGGAATAACGTGTGTGCATGGTAGAGATACACATCATCCATCATGACGTATCTCTTCTTGTGCACATCACCATTAATGTCATTCAAGTATGAAATAGATGCATGGTGAGTATGTAAGTGGGGAACATGCTTATCATGGCAATCATCAAAATCTCCAAAAATTGAGAAAGCTATGGGGGCCATCTCATTATAACGCATGTGATTAATATTGTTGCAAGCAAAACAATTGATAGACAAATTATTCAACTTATTGCAAGCAATAGGAGAAATTGAATGACTAACATGACAAAGCATGTCCGAAGCAATTGGAGGATACACACAAGATGCATAGCAGGGCATGTTTATAGCAATAATATCGCAATCAAACAATTCCACATGATCAATATTATGCAAAGGCAAAGCATCACATGGGAATATGGATGAAGCATAAGTAATGTCACAAGTATCATCCATAACATGCATATACTCACAATTCATCATGTCCACTAGTGGGATCATGGCATCATCAACACCCTTATTGTTACCTTGGTCATACCTCTCATATGAAGTGGGTGTTGTGGAAGTAGTGGCCTCCTTGTGGACGACTTCGTCTTCTTGATGTAGCCATGGCATAGCATCTACCATGTACATCTTCTCCATTCGAGGCATCATTGCTTCATAACTTGGAGCGTCTTCATTCATGGAACCTAGCACAACATAAGAGAACACACTAGAGGTAGAGGGTAAGTCGTTAGAAATTGAAATGGCCTCACTTGACCTATCAACTACCACTCTCAACTCACTAGGAGTATCGCTCATGCCCTCCAAGTTGAAGCACTCAATCTCACATAAGGTGGATTCACTCATCTCACTCTTGTTCTCACTCAAGTGGGCTAAGTGGCTCTCATACTCACATGAGATTGGTACCACATCATCACTCAAGCATATGGGGGTAGGCTCGGTTTCCTCAACTCCATGCGCCTCCTTTGGTGAAGGGAAAATCCCATGCTCACCATTCTTGACCTTGTCGCCTTCAAAGTTGGATGCCATAAGATGGGCATCATCGCTATCCTCCATGGTCGAAGGGAAAATCCCATGCTCGACCGTCTTGTGGCCATCTCGTAGTAGTGGTGGAGGTAGGCTCATGCTATCCAACTTGGCAAAGTAGAGGTTTACATTTTCCTCGTTCGCGAGGTTGTGGAAGTCAAGCTTAGGCGTTGAAGCTTGACGGCGTGGAGGAAGGCTTGCTCTTGGTGCCATTGTGGTGGTGGCACGAGTAATTGAAGGTGCCCTATGATGGTGTCGACGGAGGTCATTGGCATGTCTTGCCGATGGTTGATGTTGGTGAAGCACTTGGTCATCCACATGACGCTCACGACGGTGATCATTTGCCTTGGCACTCTTCTTGTGCTTGTGGTGCCTTCTTGAGCTTGATTGAGCATTATGGTTGGTGCTCATCTTGAATTCTTCATCTTGGTGGCGATGCCTTAGACGATTTCTTGTATCCTCTTTATGGTGGCGATGCTCATGAGAGGATGTTTGTCGATGAAGATTCTTGTTTCTTGGCGCCTCTTGATGTATATGATGTTTGGACGCCACTCTTGTTTGGATAGGAGGTGGATCTTGGCGCCTTGGAGGTGATGGAGCTTGGCGCCTTGGAGATGGTGGAGCTTGACGCCAACTAGGTGGTGGTACTTGATGCCTTGTCGATGGTGGCGCTTGTCGCCTTGGAGGTGGATCATCGAAGTAGGTGGTGCCCTTTGGTGTGGCACGCTTGGCCTTGAAGGTCATGGATTCTTGATGATGCGCCTCCTCTTGCTTGGCGTAGTAGGCTTCCATCTCCACGCGGTGGATGAATTCTTCATGGCTCGTGGAGGAGCCATCAAACTCGATGAAGTTCTCTGTGTCCTCCATGCTCGGTGAGGCGTCGTCGATGTCGCACTCGAAGTCATCCATGCTTGGGGAGTAATTGTTGGTGTAGTACTCCATATCACCCAAGCATGTGGAGCCATTGTCGGTGTAGTGCTCCATATCCTCCATGCATGAGGAGCCATTGTCGACGTAGAGCTCCATGTCTTCCATGCATGTGGAGTCGTCATAGGTGTAGTGCTCCGGGTCCTCAAAGCATGCGGAGCCATTGTCGGTGTTGTGCTCCGTCATGTCCTCTATACTTGTGGAGTCGTAGTCATGGTGGCTCATCATGGATTCTTCATAGATATCATCCTCGGTTCCGGAGTCCCTAGACATGATTCACAAGACCAAGCGGTGTATATGGAAGTGGTAGTGGGAGTTAGGGATACAACGTCAAACCTTACTTTACCTTGGAAGATCGTATCGTACAAGTGGCCACACTTGAGAGCAATAAACCAAGCAAAGTGAAGTTCACGCAGAACACCAAAACCAACTACTAACCAAAAAACACACACACACAAGTCCTATGGTGGATAGGTATGGAAAGTGGCATGTCAAGAAACAATCTGAAATCAAGATATTGTAATGGCAAGTAAAGAACCACAATGATCACAAAGCAAACAAGTCAATCCACAAGATAGGAAATATGTACAAGGAAACACACACGGTGGGATAAATGGGAATTGTGCAACGGATAAGGTGAGCTAAGAACCAAATGATTACCTAGCGAAGACTATAAGCTCGTGTCACACAAGTACAAGGAGAGACGCTATTTCGATTGCACAAAATTGGTGGGCTACAAGATATGCACAAAAGTACCACCTATATGATGTTCATCGATCTTGCGCTTCCTATTCTATGAGGCACATGTATATTTCTTTATTTTCTCATTTCCTTTTTCTATTTTTTTTATTTCTATTTTTCACTTACCTCTTCCTTGTGCCAACAACTATACAAGATAACTATATGAGATATCGCTCACAATGTTTGCTCGGAATCTACAAGGTATCAAATGTGCATAGCCCAAGCAATCATAAGAGGAACTAGTCTCAATAGGTGTTTGTTGCTCGCAAATATAGTGGGGTTCACAAAGGAATGCAAGTGGAGAGAAGTCACGAAATGTTTATACCTTTCGTCGATCTTCACCCTTTATTGTTGGATTCAGCCTTGCTCAGGGAATTTGGATGGACTAGATAGCATGAACAACGTGGATGATGATGTAGTGCTCCTTCTCCTCTTCGAAACGAGCTAAAGAACACCAAAATCCGAGTTCGAATGCAAAAGTTATGCTCAAAACGGTGAGCGGCTGAAATCTTGGAATCTGTTTTTTTCAAGATCGGGGTAGTACCGTTGCGAGAGGTAGTACGGTTAAGCGATAATCGGATTTTGGGCCCGGTAGTACCGTTTGGTCCTGGGACGCCCATAATTGACGCGTTTTCGCGATTTTGGAGCGATTTGGGCGGAAAATCTTCAAGAAAAACACCAAATCGAAGGGGGAAATCAAGGAATTAGGCTATGGGAACGCAAAGGAAGGTAGATCAAAAAGTTTACCAAGTAATCCACGGATCAAAACCTACCAAAACGCACTCAAATGACAGATCGATCCAAAACACGAATTGGGGCTATTTTTGGTGGAATTTTCGAATTTATGGGGAAAAGACCAAATCGATGAGAAATCCATGGCAACCAAAAGCTACTGATACCAGATGATGGAGGGGTTAACCTCTTGGGTGGCCCGATCTTCACGGATATCGTGGTCAAATCGATGGGAAAACGAGGGGAAAGGGAGAAGGTAGCGGAAGCGAACACACACCTCGCGAAGAACACGATGAACACACGCAAAACTCACACGATACAAGGCCGATTGCTCCCGAACGGCGGCCACCGGTCCGATAGAATCCTCGCAAGGAAAGATCGGTCAACGTGCTCCCTCAAATCCACATCGGAGAGGGAAGAACACCTTGGGAGGGTCTTGACAACTTGGAGCAGACATCGAACTCCAAGGCCTCGTTCAACGATGGATGCGTGATGCAAAGTACAATCGAGGTTGGTGACGATAGTCGGTCCCCTTGGTAAAGGGGATGAGGCAAAACTAGAGATTCCACAATGGGGGTTGTCTTTAGTCTATCATCTATGCCTAAGGGATACATGAGGATTGGGGGCTCTATTTATAGGCCAGCCACTAAACAGGGGTAGTTTGGGGATAAACTAGGCGAATAGGTAAGTAAAGGGGGATACATGGGTTGTGGCCCAATAGGTGTGCGCAGGCACACATGACCGGTAGTACCGCTTGCGGTCTTGGAGCATCCGTTGGAGCCGTCAGTAGCGAGCGGTAGAAGGGGACGGTAGTACCGCTGACCGGTAGTCCCGGTTCCGACAACCGGTAGTACCGATTGGACCTAGCAGCTGCCGACCTGTCTTCTTCCGTCTCCTCTTCCAAGCCTCCGTATTGTCAGGCTTGATGTTCCAGGCTTCCTCCCTTGCCTCCGTACTGGTCGTTGTGAACCTATCAAGCATATGTGGCGGAGTATGAATTAGCATACCATTCAATAGGGTAGGAAATGAGCTTGCATAGAGGAACGGATTCACCTTTGGAGTCCATGGCGACTTGGCGTAAGTTGGAGACCTTGATGTAATAACGACCGTAGGTCGGGCTGCATCACCTAGGGCCGGCGGCCAAGGAGGGAGGAGTGGGGGCAAGTTCCCTCCTTCTCGAAGCTTCCCTAGGGTTTTGCCCTAGGTTGGACGGCTGGGCCCTATGGGGCCTTGTGCCCCTGTCCCAATGCATCCAGGGAACTCCCTCATAGGCCCATGCCCCCTCCCGGCAGGTGGGGCCACGTTGGTCCCCCTCCGAAAGGTTCTATAAGCTTCCGATACAATACCGATTAACTCGAAATAATTCCGAACTCCAAAAACTGCATTGCCTTATATGAATCTTATTCTCCGGACCATTCCGGAACCTCTCGTGATGTCCCGGATCCCATCCGAGACTCCGAACAAAAACTCATAAACCAATTATACAATCTATCCTAGCGTCGATACACGTTAAGTGTGTGCCCCTTCGGGTTCGAGAACATGCAGACATGATCTTCTATCAATAATCAACAATGGGTGCGAAACCCATATTGACTCCACACATTCATCGATGATCATATCGGATGAACCACGATGCCGGATTCAATCAATCCCATATATATATTCCCCTTCGTCTCGATATTTTACTTGCGAGATTTGATCGTCGATGCACTCATACCTAGTTCAATCTCGTTCACAAAGTACTTTACTGCCTGTAATCCGATATCACTTTGTGAGTAACTCCTTAATCACATGCTTGCAAGCGGTGTTGATATCGATTATCGAGTGGGACCAAGTATATCTCCGACTTGGGAGGACAAATCCCATCTTGATACATACAACCCAACAGTACTTTCCGATCACGAGAGACACCTTTATGATCACCCTCTCATAGGATGACGTTTGATGACCTCAAAGCTTTCTTCCGATACCAGGGAGTTGTATTATCTCATGGTCTAAGGAATACAATATTTGACATAAGAAAAGCTTCGCAAAGATGAATACTATGACACGATCTAATTGCTCCGCTTAGTTTGGGTATGTCCATCATATAATTCTCCCAATGATATGATCTCATTATTAATCGACAACTCGTGTCTATGGTTAGGAAAACTTAACCATCATTAATCAATGAGCTAGTCCATAGAGGCATACTAGGGACACGGTGTTGTTCATAAACCACACAAGTATTAAAGTTTCCGCTTAATACAATTCTAGCATGGAATATAAACTTTATCATGAACAAGAATTATAATAATAACATCCTTATTATTGCCTCTAGGGCATAATTCCAACAGTCCCCCACTTACACTAGAGTCAATAATCTAGTTTACATTTGGCAACAATCTCACACCCATGGCACTAAGGTGATGATCATGTTTTACACGTGGAAGAGGTTTAGTCAATGGATCTGCGACATTCAGATCTGTATGTACTTTGCTAATCTTCAGATCTCCATCTGCTATATAATCTCGGATTATATGAAACTTATGTTGATATGCTTGGTCTTTGGATGATATCTTGGTTCCTTAGCGAGTGCTATGGCGCCATGTTGTCATAATATCTCCAAAGGGTTCCAATGCACTTGGAACCACGCCAAGCTCAGTGATGAAGTTCCTGATCCAAACTCCTTCACTTGACGCTTCTGAAGCAACCATGTATTCCGCTTCTATTGTAGATCCCGTGATAACGCTTTACTGTCAGCTTCTCCAGCTCACAGCTCCTCCATTCAAAATATAAACATATCCTGTCTGAGATTTAGAATCATCCTTGTCGGTGTCTAAACTAGCATCGACGTAACCCTTTACGACGAGCTGTTCATCACCTCCATAGACTAAGAACATTTCTTTAGTCCTATTTAGGTACTTTAGGATGTTCTTCACGGCTGTCCAGTGTTCCACTCCTGGATCAATTTGGTATCTGCTCGTCAAACTAAGAGCATTGGACACATCCGGTCTAGTACACAGCATGGCATACATGATAGAATCTATGGCCGAGGCATAAGGCACTTTGCTCATAGCTTCTCTATCATTTACCGTAGCTAGACACTGAGCCTTGCTCAATATCTTACCTGACAACATAGGCACTGAACCTTTCTTTGCCTTATCCATTCTGAACCTTTTCAGAACTTTGTCTAGGTATGTACTCTGGCTTAAAGCTATCAGGCGTCTTTGTCTATCTCTATAGATTTTGATGCCCAATATATAAGCAGCTTCGCCTAGGTCTTTCATTGAAAAACACTTGTTTAAATATTTCTTCACATCGTTAAGCATGTTAATGTCATTTCCAATAATCAATATGTCATCCACATATAGTACCAGAAATGTCACTGAGCTCCCACTCACTTTCTTGTAGATACAAGCTTCGTAGCAATTTGGAACAAATCCAAAGCTCTTGATCACTTGATCAAAACGAAGGTTCCAACTCCGAGATGCTTGCTTCAGTCCATAAATGGAACGCTGAAGTTTGCACACTTTATCAACATCCTTAGGATCGACAAAACCTTCGGGTTGCATCATATACAACTCTTCATCAATGTTTCCATTGAGGAATGCAGTCTTGACATCCATCTGCCATATTTCATAATCATGAAACACAACAATTGCTAATAAAATCCGAATGGACTTAAACATCGCTACGGGAGAGAAAGTCTCATCGTAGTCAACACCTTGAACTTGTCGAAAACCTTTCGTGATAAGTCGTGCTTTATAGACGGTAACATTACCATCCGCGTCCGTTTTCTTCTTGAAAATCCATTTGCACTCAACGGCCTTTCGGTCGCTAGGAGGGTCCACCAAAGTCCATACTTGGTTTTCGCTCATGGATCCCAATTCGGATTTCATGGCATCTAGCCATTTCTCAGAGTCTGGGATCATCATCTCTTCCTCATAGTTCGTAGGTTCACTGTCTTCTACCAACAAGACAGTCAAGACAGGGTTGCCGTACCACTCAGGAGGGGCACACGACCTTGTCTACCTGCGACGTTCATTAGCAGCATCGTCCGAAGTTTCATGATCCTTGTCATTAGCTTCCTCTATTGTTGGTGCAGGCAGCACTGGAACAATTTCAGGTGCTGCGCTACTCTCCAACTCAAGAGAAGGTTCAACAACCTCGTATAGCTCTACTTTCCTCGCACTCACTTCTTTCGAGAGAAACTCCTTCTCAAGAAAGGAACCGTTCTTTGCGACGAACACTTTGCCTTCGGTTCTGTGATAGAAGGTATACCCAATAGTTTCCTTAGGGTATCCTATGAAGAAGCATTTCTCCGCTTTGGGTTCGAGCTTGTACGGCATCAACTTCTTGACGTAAGCTTCGCATCCCCAAACTTTAAGAAACGACAACTTAGGTTTAGCACCAAACCACAGTTCGTACGGTGTCGTCTCAACGGATTTAGATGGTGCCCTATTTAAAGTGAATGCAGCGGTTTCTAATGCATAACCCCAAAATTATAACGGTAAATCAGTAAGAGACATCATCGATCGGACCATATCTAATAGGGTTCGATTCCGACGTTCAGACACACCATTGCGCTGTGGTGTTCCGGGTGGCGTGAGTTGCGAAACGATTCCGCTTGCTTTAAGATGCGTGAGAAAACCATAACTCAAATATTCACCTCCACGATCAGATATTAGAAACTTAATCTTTCTGTTACGATGGTTCTCCACTTCATTCTAAAATTCCTTAAACTTTTCAAATGTTTCAGATTTATGTTTCATTAAATAGATATACCCATATCTACTTAAGTCATCGGTAAAAGTGAGAAAATAGCGATATCCACCGCGCGTCGAAACACTCATCGGTCCGCATACATCGGTATGTATGATTTCCAACAAGTCTGTTGCTCGCTCCATCATTCCGGAGAACGGGGTTTTGATTATCTTGCCCATGAGGCATGGTTCGCATGTGTCAAATGATTCAAAATCAAGAGACTCCAAAAGTCCATCAGAATGGAGTTTCCTCATGCGTTTTACACCAATATGACCTAGACGACAGTGCCACAAATAAGTAGTATTATCACTATCTACTTTGCATCTCTTAGCCTCAATGTTATGGATGTGTGTTTCATCCCTTTCGAGATTCAGAAGAAATAAACCATTCATAGCAGGTGCATGACCATAAAAGATGTTACTCATATAAATAGAACAACCATTATTCTCCGATTTAAATGAATAACCGTCTTGCAATAAACACGATCCAGATATGATGTTCATGCTCAACGCAGGCACATAATAACATTTATTAAGGTTTAAAACTAATCCGAAGTTAAAACTAAGGAGGCGTCGACGGCCATCACATCAACCCTTGATCCGTTGCCAACGCATCGTCACCTCATCCTCGAAGCCGCCGCTATTCCGTAGCTCTGTTTGAGTTACAAATATTAGCAACTAAACCAGATCAACTACCTGCACTACAACGAGGGCTAGTATGGAAAACATCAATAACATGTATATCAAATATACCTTTGATGGTGCCAGCCTTCTTGTCGCTAAGTACTTGGACGATTCTTCCATGACCCTTGTCCTTGCAATAGGAGAACTCGAGGTCGGCTTGGGTCGACTTGAGCTTCTTCTCAGCGGGCAACACGCTTGCCGCCCTTTCTTGAAGGGCTTCTTTGCACCCTTATCTTTCTTGAAGGTGGGGGCTTGTTGACCATCAACACATGATTATCCTTTTGATGTCCACCTCCAGCCTTGACTGCGAAGAGCTCGGTGATCGTGTCGATGGAACCAATCGATTATGAGTCACTACAAAACTTTTGTAGCTGGGAGGGAGTGATTGCAGAACCCTGTCAATCTTGAGCTCCTCTGGAATCTTGCAGTCCAGTTGCTCAAGGCATTGAGTGTAGCCCGACATTTTTATGGCGTTCTCACTAACGGAACTCCCTTCCTCCATCTTGCAGTTAAAGAATTTCTCAGATATCTCATATCTCTCAGAACGGGCCTGAGTCTGAAACATAGTTTTCATCTCCTCAAGAATCTCAAAGGGCCCGGGATAGTCTTCAAAACGATTTTGAAGGTCCGATTCCATAGCAAACAACATGGTGCTCTTAATCACACCATAATCATCTTTGCGCGACTGATAGACAACTTTCTCATTAGCCGGCGCATCTACTGAGGGCGTCACCTAAGCGCATTCTCAAGGACATAGTCCTTTTGACATGAGAGAATGATTCTCGATTGCGTAACCATTGGTGAATTTAGACCCATTGTTTCTAAGCTTTTCCTTCTCAGCAAAAAACGTTGAAGTTGAAGTTGGACTTAGCCATTTGATCTACAATGTTTGCAAGTACAAATTAGACTATGTTCATGATAACTAGTTCAACTTTAATCAAATTACTAGATGAACTCCCACTAAATTCAACATCCCTCAAGTTGTTTAGTGAACATGATCCAAATTCACCACACCTAATCCGATCTTCACGAGAAGAGATGTGGTTTCAATGGTGGACAACGAAGTGTCGATCATATCATTCATATGACTCATGCTTAACCTTTCGGTTCTTGTGTTCCGAGGCCATGTCTGTACATGCTAGGCTCGTCAAGTCAGACCCAAGTATTTCCGCGTGTGCAAAACTGTCTTGCACCCGTTGTATGTGAACGTAGTCTATAGCACCCGATCATCACGTGATGCTTGGACACGATGAACTTTCGCAACGGTGCATACATGGGGAGAACACAGTTTTATCTTGATCTTTAAGTGAGGAATCATCTTATAATGCTACCGTCGTGATCTAAGCATAATAAGATACATAAAAGGATAAACATCACATGCATATAACTTTATGTGACATGGTATAGCCAATCTTCGCGCAATGATCTCCATCTTGTGCGTGCCAGCTTGATCTCCATCACTCCACCATGATTGCCTCCACCACGAATAGCAACTACAACTATTGCTAACTACTTAGCGATAAAGTATAGCTATTACATGGCGTATAAGAAGTTGACACACATGTCATACACAATTATAAAGACAACCATATGGCTCCTGCCAGTTGTGTACTCATCGACATGCAGGTCGTGAAACATTACAAAACATGATCATTGCATACAACATACACATTACATCTTGGGCCATACCATATCACAGAAAACACTCACTGCAAAAACAAGTTAGACGCCTCTACTTTGTTGTTGCATGTTTTATGTGGCTTATGGGAGTAGCAAGCTAAGAACGATTCTTACCTACGGAAAGCCACAACGGTGATATTATGGTTGCCAACTCCGGTGTAAAACCCATTACAACTATAGTGAGAGAAACTGGCATCCACCAGCCGCATGTGTGGAACAAGCCACACGTCAAGTGCGGAGCCGGTCTCGCGAACGAGGTCGCGTAAGGTTGGCCTGGACCGCTTCGATCTCACTATCCCGCGTCATAAGAAGAACACAAACAAGAGGCAGCAGAAAACATCAACGCCAACAACCATGTTGCGTTCTACTCGTGAAACACATCTACGCATAGATCTAGCTCGATACCCAAGGGTTTCGCAGCATAGTAAATCAAAAAAATTCTACGGATGCGAACGGGAAAGCCAAGTTCTAATCTAGGAGATGCAAACAACGAGGGGGAATAGATGAGATCTTCATACCCTTGAAGATTCGCACAGCGGAATGTTCGTCGGAACGTGGGTGATGTAGTCGTACTCCATTCTCCTCCTCGCGATCCGATCTGATGTAACACCGCAAGTGGCGATGCCTCCGAGAGATGCACACGTGCAGCACCTCGATGTCTCCTCCTTCCTCGGTCCAGCAAGTATGGTGGAGAGACGGATTGGATATACAACACGACGGCGCGGTGCAAGTGGTGGAGAGTTTATGCAGCAGGGCTTCGCCTATGTGCAGTCGGGAGGGAGAGAGAGAGAGAGAGGAGGGCAGCAGGGCGGCTAGGTCTTGAGGAGGAGGTGTGGGAGGGGGTGCGCCCCCAGCCCTCTTTATATAGAGGGGTGGGCGGCCAGCCCTTGCCCCTCCCCCAAGCCCTAGGGCCGGCGGCCAAGGAGGGAGGAGTGGGGGGCAAGTTTCCCCCCTTCTAGAAGGTCCCCTAGGGTTTTGCCCTAGGTTGGCCGGCTGGGCCCTATGGGGCTTGTGCCCCTGGCCCAATGTGGCCAGGGCACTCCCTCATAGGCCCATGCCCCCTCCCGGCAGGTGGGGCCACGTTGGTCCCCCTCCGGAAGGTTCTAGAAGCTTCCGGTACAATACCGATTAACCCGAAACAATTCCGAACTCCAAAAATTGCATTGCCTTATATGAATCTTATTCTCCGGACCATTCCGGAACCTATCGTGATGTCCCGGATCCCATCCGATACTCCGAACAAAAACTCATAAACCAATTATCCAATCTATCCTAGCGTCGAGACACGTTAAGTGTGTGACCCTTCGGGTTCGAGAACATGCAGACATGATCTTCTATCAATAATCAACAGCGGGGTCTGGAAACCCATATTGACTCCCACACATTCATCGATGATCATATCGGATGAACCACGATGCCAGGATTCAATCAATCCCATATATGTATATTCCCTTCGTCTCGCGATATTTTACTTGCCCGAGATTTGATCGTCGGTACCGTCATACCTAGTTCAATCTCGTTCACAGCAAGTAGTTTACTCGTTTCGTAATCCGATATCACTTTGTGAGTAACTCCTTAATCACATGCTTGCAAGCGGTGTTGATATCGATTATCGAGTGGGCCCGAAGTATATCTCTCCGACTTGGGAGGGACAAATCCCATCTCGATACATACAACCCAACAGGTACTTTCCGATTACCTGAGAGACACCTTTATGATCACCCTCTCATAGGATGACGTTTGATAACCTCAAAGCTTTCTTCCGATACCAGGGAGTTGTATTATCTCATGGTCTAAGGAATACAATATTTGACATAAGAAAAGCTTCGCAAAGATGAATACGATGACACGATCTAATTGCTCCGCTTAGTTTGGGTCTGTCCATCATATCATTCTCGCAATGATATGATGTCATTATTAATCGACAACTCATGTCTATGGTTAGGAAACCTTAACCATCATTAATCAATGAGCTAGTCCATAGAGGCATACTAGGGAAACGGTGTTGTTCATAAACCACATAAGTATTAAAGTTTCCGCTTAATACAATTCTAGCATGAAATATAAACTTTATCATGAACAAGAATTATAATAATAACATCCTTATTATTGCCTCTAGGGCATAATTCCAACACGACGCACCGAGGCCAGCCCCACTACACTTGGACATTTGCGGGCGCGCCGAAAGGAAGCCGCGACCCTCGCCACGTAGGAAAAGGCAGTCGGGTACCACCTACTAGCGTTCGATCCATTATCAACACCCCATTCTCTGTTCTTTTGTGCCACACCTTCCCTCCCACCGCCCAAACCGCTACCACTGCCTCTCGTGCGAAGCTGGTAGTTCACATGTGCCTCCCTCCCAACATTCCCCCTCACCTCCGAATATCTCGTTATCTACAGCTACAAGCCACCAAGGCTCAAACGCGGTGGCCACTCTGCATGCCCGCCTTGCACGCAACCTGTTTGGCGTTTTCTTTGGTATTCCATGTTTTCGTAGTTCTTGCATATCTCGTCACCACTATTTCTTGGTTGATCGAAAAATTTCTATGTTGACTCATAGACATGGACATCGATGATGAGAATATGATCCACCAGTTGATGGTGGAGGATGATGTCGCTAACGCCGACGTTCGGGAGTACCTGTTGATCCTTCCTTGTTGAAAGGGCAAGTATGCCCCCATGTGTGGTTTTGGTAATTAATGACAATATCTATGGACTAATGTGTAAATTGAGTTTCACTTGTAGGTTTGTCCATTGGCATCGCTTGGGCCATGTGTTGGTCTCAAGGTTGGAAGATGAAGAAATGTCCAAGGGCTTTGTGCCCATTGGAATCATGAAGAAAGAAGGAGCTTGAAGGTCGATCAAGGCATGTGCAAAGAGTTGCATCAAGATGGATCAACCTCAAGTAGGGATGAAGAAGGACGAGCTCAATATGCGCCATCTCTAGAAGATCTCATGCTTGAAGCTTGCCATCCTCGTGCTCATGGAATGATGAAGACAAATTCAAAGAAGAGGTTTCCCCATGGAATATGGGGGAGCATTTTGCAAGTCTTCATCAAGCAAGAGCGAGCAAGAGCAAACAAGAAAGGTGGTCCCACTATAGAAGAACAAGACGGTCTACATCAAGTTCAAGTGGGACGCTCAAGGCAAAGTTATGTTGATAGGGCTTCTCTTTTGCCGGTCTCGTGTTGTTAGTTGGGAGACCGGGTTTAGGATAGATAACCGTTCTATCAAGAGGGGCTCTCAAGCGGGTGTCTCGTTTTCATCGTTCGGAGAGAGCTCAAACCTTTGCATTCATAGCATCATCTTTCTTGGTTGTTATTTGGTTCTTGTCCATGAGAGGATCTAGAGCTTGTGGTCATCATCATAACAAGCTCTAGTTCATCATCTAAGGATTTCACTTGCATATCTTATTGCGGTTTTTGATCTTGCGAGTTTTCCGGCTCCACACCTTGGGGGATACTTCACATATATATTTATGATATTTTCTCCCAAGGTGATACCCAATATTTCCGGCTCCACACCTTGGGGGATTCTATTCGTCGTTATCTTTCCAACAAAATTGGTTTCATCCCATTTGGAGTTCGGATGCAAAAGTTATTGCGTTTCTGGTTTTCTGGTTTCTGGAATTTCTCTGACCGGAAGTTTCGCTAGGGCATCTTTGCCGCTGAAAGTTCCGGTGGAAGTTCAGGGTCTTCTTCCGCTCACGCTCAGTAACCTTCTGTTTTGAAGCGTTCTATTTGCCGGAACTTTGTCGGAACTTGCTCGGAAGTTCACCAGAACTTCCGGTCTGTTTTGACCGAACTTCGGCTATGCTTCGAGCGGGCGTCAACGGTCCGATGACCGTTGAGCTGGCGGAACTTCGCCTGAGCCGGAAGTTCCGCCATGTTTCGCTTTTTCGCTCAGCATTCTGCTGGGTGCCACCGGAACTTCCGGCCTCCCACCGGAAGTTCCGGCCAGGTGTCGCGAATGCCCATAACGGGCAGATCTGGGAGCCCTTTAAAAGGGGCTCCTCTTCCCCTTCGTGTGTACTAGCTTTTCTTCTTGGTTCTTGGCTTTCTCTCCTCCATTGTCAACCTTGAAGACGCTTTCCTCTCCCTTTCCCTCCTATGATTCTTGCATCTTTTGAGGGATTTGAGAGAGGAGATCTAGATCTACAATCCCCCAAGCCAAAACCCTTCTTTGTGAAGGAATCATTGGGATCTAGATCTTGGAGAGTTTTGTGTTCTCCTCTTTTGTTCTTCCTCCCTTATTCCCCAATAGCTTTTGTAGCTTTGTTGGAATTTGGGAGAGAAGGACTGCCCTTGCATTTGGTGCATAGGTTTGAGTTCTACTCTTGTGTTCTTCCTCCTTATTCCCCAATAGATTTTGTAGCTTTGTTGGAATTTGGGGAGAAGGACTTGCCCTTGCATTTGGTGCATAGGTTTGAGTTCTCCTCGGAGATTCGCAGTTCAAGCTTGTGAGATTGTTTCTCTTGGGTTCCTTGGAACCCTAGACAGTTGTGGTTGGATTGTTGACATTTTGTGGTCTCGTTGACCTTTTGTGGTCTTGTAGCCTTTTGTGGCATTGTTGGCCTTTGTGGCATTGTTGGCCTTTGTGGCTTTGTTGTTGGGAGCCTCCAATTAAGTTGTGGAGTTAGCCCCAATCTTGTGCGGGTTCGGTGACCGCCTCAAGCGTCCCATAGTGGAGCAAGTGCCCGCCTTTGTGGTGCGCACTTGGGAGAATAGGGTGAGCCTTTTGTATGCGTCGGTGAATTGCATGCTTCCGCATCCGGGGTGAGGCCTTGTGTGGCGTTGGGTGTGCATCGAGCCACCACACCTCGAGGTGAGCCATTTGTGGCGTTCAGAGAGCATTGCGCCATCGCACCTCTCCAACGGAGACGTAGCTTCTTTGGAAGTGAACTTCGGGAAACAAATCTTCGTCTCCGCGTCCATCGGTTATCTCTCAACCGAACCCTTTACTTATGCACTTTACATTGTGATAGCCATCGTGCTTGAAGTATTTATACCTTGCTATCACCTTGTTGCTTGTTTTGCTTAGCATAGGTTGTTGGTGCACCTACGTGAACTTAGTGGCTAGGTTTTGTGCTTCATAAATTAAACGTTAGTTTTATTCCGCATTTACTTGAGCCTAAACCGTAATAATTGTAAAAGCCTATTCACCCCCCTCTAGGCGACTTCCTTTGTACTTTCACTTGTCTTCGACGAATGCAAATTGCCAAGCAGGACAAAGCTGGTCCAAAGCGCGGCGGTTCCAAGTTTGGGTGAACAAAAGGCGGGCCGGGACAGAGGATGGAGGGGCATAGCATGCTCTACACATACTATTGTGTTGGGAATGCAACATATACCCCCAAAGGATTTCAGAGGCGGTATATAATGAGCAAGGAGTTGTTTATGGAGATTATTCATGGTGTGAGAGAGTATGATGACTACTTTGTGTTGAAGCATGACACTGTCGATATGGTTGGTTTCTCATCAATTCGGAAATGCACCACTGCCATAAGATTGCTTGCATATGCAGCGCTTGGAGATTCAAAATACTAGTACTTGTGCATGAGCGAGTCCAAAGCCATTGATTGCATGTAAATATTCTTCAGAGTAGTCATGGAAAGAAGTTTGCCTTAAACTATTTGGAAAGGCTAAATTGGAAAGGCTAAATAAAGAAGAAACCAGTAGGATCATAGCATAAAATACAGCTAAAGGATTTTCTAGGATGGTTGAATGCATCAATTGCATGTAGCGGTCACGGAAGCACTTTCAATTTGCTTTGCAAGGTTTGTACAAAGATCATCATAGATATTGCAGTGTGGTTCTTGAAGCTGTGGCAGATCAAGACATGTGAATTTTGCATTTTTTTTGAATGATGGAATCGCACAATAACATCAATATGCTGCAACACACACTAAGATGTTTGCCAATGTTCCAGCCTACAACTATGAGATCACCTATATACTAAAGGGTGATGTCTAGCCGATGACAACTATCCAAGATAGGGAACGTCTGTGAAGAGAATCCCAATCCAATGATTCAGGCAAAGTGTCACATTGCTTCGTGCTAGGGGCCTACATGAAGGATATCGAACGGGTATTTGGTCTGCTCTAAACTCGATTTGCTAGTGTCACGTACCCTGCTCTTACCTTGTTTCAAATTCAAATATGGGAGTTGATGAATGATTGTGTGATCATGCACAACATAATCATCAAGAATAAATGCATGACTCCGGTGACGGATGTCGGCCCCTAAGAGTGAGTCCTCTTGCCCTTGTTGATCACCAGGTACCCGCAGATTTTGATTTTCTTGTCATGTATGGAGAAATCTGTGACGTCGATACTCATGATCAACCGCAGAATGATCTCGTAGAGCAATTACGGAGGATCAGAGGACAGTCAACCGCGCCCAAGGCTTGATCTAGTTGAACTATAATTTATTTGTATTGTTTGAATTTATTAGATCAAATTTATTTGTATTGTATGATTTTATTTGAATTGTTATGAAACACATGTACGGTTTGTGTGTTCAAATTCTAGGAGTGCAAAAATAAATAAAATTCATATTTGAGAGCCCTCCACGGCGGGGAACATGTGTGCTCCAATCACGGCATCTGCGTTGCCACGAGAGGAAACACAAGCTAGAATAGCCCGTGCAAAAAAAAAAAAGAAGCTAAAATAGCACTGAGAAGTCGTTGCATGACCCCTTGATGATCGCAAAAAAAAAAAAAGAATACATGGTCAGCTGTGGAACCGTACGTTTGTCCACTGTTCTAGCCGTTCCTGCCTAGTACATTGGGGTTGTTTATGTACGGTGCAGTAGCGCAGCGCTCTAGAGAAGCAAGCAATGTCGAGCCGGAGTAGCACGTCAATGGTGTAAGCATAGTTATGTTTGATGGAACACGACGAGGGTATTTACTAGTACTACGGCAAAACACTGCTCTACTAGTTCGGCGACATGACGGGCGGCCTCACTTCGCGGCTCACAAATTCAATGCTCCTCCGTTGGGACGGGCGTATCCAAAACCAAAAGGTTCTTCCTTGGTGAGCAGCGACCCATGGTTGTGAATGGCTCCATGCTCCAGCCGTGCAAGCAAAGCTCTGGCAGTATGCCCAAAATTGACCCAATTTTAAAAGAAATTTATAAACTAAACTCACGTTTAAAATTATTTTACCTCACTAATTCTTGTATGTAGCACTTCACACTACACAATATAATGTCTATACAAAAACGCTACTCCATCCGTTTCAAAATATAAGATGTTTTATATTTATAAAGAAGTGTATCTAGACTTGTTTTAGTTGTAGATTCATTCCAAATATGAGTGAATCTACATACTAAAATAAATCTAAATACATTCGATTCATAAAGCTGAAACATCTTATTTTTTGAAACGGAGGGAGTACATCCCTTGCCAGCATGGCACGCGGGTCGCAGGGCCGCTCCGGTAGCGCCTCACATTATGATGTTGCAGTATTGGAGCATATCCCTTAGGCGCTACACTTTGTACGGTAACGTCTTACTCCAAGATGCTATCGGAATGGCCCCTGTAACCTATGTGTCATACTTGGAAAGGGTGTAGCGTCTTTGACATAGACGCTATACTATGTAGTGTGAAGTCTTTCTGTACGCTATACAAAAGGATTAGTAAAGTAAAATAGTTTTGTCGCAAGTTTAGTTTGTAATTTCTTTTCAAAATTGGGTCAATTTTATGCATACTGCGCGCAAAGCTCACAGATCACAATGCTCGTGCTCCATGCCAGAACAGACAGAAGCAGCAGGCAGATCGTGTTGGTCTCCTTTACGCGAAGAAAATGAAACAAAAAAAATAGCCCCCCTCCTTTTTTTCATCAGTTTGCCGCGCTAGAACGAGGAAAATGAAGAGAGGCAAGAGCAGGATGGAACGGCAGAGAGCTAGCAGAGCACTGAGCAATGGAGGCGGCAGGTGGGGAGTCGGGACATGCATGCTGGCTACAGCTACAGCGGCTGTGCGCCCCGGCCAGCCGGCACGCGCCAGCCAGTTAACACCTGGTTGATCCGCAGCACAGTCAATGCACCGAACGCACCCACCCCAGCCCAAAATTTACCCAGAGGCGAGGCGAGGCAGGACAACTAGGGCCTCGGTTGGGGTCGTCTGGGATCCGAGCCCGTCGTCCCACGTGCCCCTCCAGCCTCCGCGGTCCACGCACGCCCACCAGGCCACCACTCCACCATGGCTTCCTTCCTTCAGCAAAGGGTCCCCCCTCCCTCCCTTGTCTTCTTCAACCAATAGCTACCGGAACCTCACATTCTGACCGCCTTGGATTTTCGCTGTTCCACTTCCACTTCCGTCCACGCCCCACTACACTTCGCGTCACGGTACAAGCATGCGACAAGCCCAGCAGCAAAATAAAAACAAATGTAAGCCAGGATCCTGCGCCGTCTCCTCCTTCCTTCCCCAGCCTTCTCTCCGCTTCCTCGGCCGATCGAGCTCTCCTCCTTTGGCTCCTTCCCCACTCCCCCTTCTGTTCCCGTCACCGTTGCCGCTCGCACACATTTCCCTCCCTCCACTGCGCGACGTCGTCCTCCCGCGCCAACCTCACCGAACGCCATAATGCCAGCCGAGTACGAGTAGTAGGTACACTCCGCCACTCTCGACTCTCGAGGGCCGGGCCGTCTTGCGTCCCCTCGTGTTCCTCGTTTGGTTGGCCCTCCCGCGCGCGCGCCATGGGCTGCAACGGCTCCAAGCTGGACGGCCAGGAGGCGGTGGCGCTGTGCCGCGGCCGCGCCGACCTCCTCGCCGCAGCCGTGCGCCATCGCTACGCCCTCGCCGACGCGCACGCCGCGCTCGCGGCCTCCTACGACTCGATCGCCGCGCCCATGCACCTCCTACTCCAGCTCCAGGCCGAGGCCGACAACTCGCCGCCGCACCTCGCCCTGCCTTCCCACCGCAAGGGCGACCGTGGCCGTGGCGGGCGTCCACCTCCCTCGTCCCTTCCGGACCGCCATTACTCCTCCTCGCACGTGCCCTGCGAGTCCTGCTCCTCGGGATCCGAGTCGGCATCCTCGCCGCCCGACTCGCCTACGCGCCGCTTCCTCCCCGACCAGCAGCGTCTCCTCCCTCCCCACCCAGACTACTTCGCGTACGCGCCCGCGCAGCCCGCGTTCGCCTACCCGCCACCCTTGCCGCAGAGCACGCTGCAGTTCTACTACGCGCGCAGCCGCCCGCCCCCGGCGTCGGTCGCCGTCACGCAGCGCGCGCCGGTCTCTTCGCGAGCGCGCTACGGCGCGTTCGACGCGGCGGGTGCTGGCGGCTACCCGCAGTCGCAGTACTACGCCTACGGAGGCGAGCCGCCCGCGCCGCCGCCGCCGCCGCAGCAGCAGAGGGCACCTGTGGCTCCACCGCCGCCTCCTAGGGAGAGCTCGTGGGACTTCCTAAACGTGTTCGACAACTACGACGACTCGTACGAAGGGTCCTACTACTACAACCCCACAACCACGGCGGCCGCCGCCGCCGCGTACACGCCGAGCCGGAGCTCGCGGGAGGTGCGGGAGGAGGAGGGCATCCCGGAGCTGGAAGAGGACGAGGAGGAGGTCGTGGTTGTCAAGGAGATGGCCAGCGAGTACTCCACCGTTGGCAGCGGCCGCGGCCGTCGCGGCTCGGTCGGTGCTGTCAATACCATCGCGGAGTTCGACAAGCCGAGGAACGCACGACGGCGGCCACCGGCATACCGCAACATGGCCGCCGCGACAAAACCAGACCTGCCGGCGCAGAGGGTCTTCGACAATGCGGTCGACCCTGCAGGTGCGATCAAGATGCAGCTCGTTCGAGTGGCGGAGGCAGCCAGGGAGCTCGCGCCGCTGCTCGAGGTCGGGAAGCCGAGCTACCAAGGACGCAGCTCGGTTTACCATGGTAAGCTACTGCTTGGTCAATGGAAATGCTAGTCTGAATTTCTGATCTAGTAACTCACAGTTGTGCAAGGTGCATTGTTTGACTCTCTGTTTCATTGTTTGAAGCTGCTTCATCACGGATGATGTCTGCGATCTCTGTGCCGCATCTGGGGTGCAAGGACGTGGACACGTTGGGCATGGGAGTTGGTGAAGAAGGCAAGGTGGTGGGCTCGTGGAGCTTATCCTTGACACTAGAGAAGCTATATTTCTGGGAGACGAAGCTGTATGGAGAGGTCAAGGTATACCCACATTCTGTTAAGCTCCTTTCTAAGAGTTGAAATGGTATCTGATCTTGTGCTAAGTGGTTTTAGTTAAGAGTTATTCATGGAAATGTGCAAGAGAATTTAAATGCGAATGCTTGTAGTATTTTTTAATTTTGTTCTAGTAGCAGTGAGTTGATGAAATAGAGAGGTAATGTACATTAGGTTACGGTGCTGTCGCTAAAAACAGGGTCATATATGTTGTTTAACCTTAATCTGAATAAATCTTTAGTAGCTCTGGGCTTCTCTATTTTTAGCTAGCATTTATAGTCTAAGGGCCTTTCTGTTTCATCCAAAAGCTACTTGAGCTGAATAATGGAGTGGGGATCCTACTAAAGAAGCTTGATCTTTTCTGGGGGGAGATGTATGTTAAGCAAAAAGTGGCGCAAGTTTTCAGTATCCACAAACTGAAAAGGCAAACTAGTTGATTGATTCCGGTCCTCAAGCAGCCTGTTAGAATTTTTGTGTGCACTTTAGGAGTCTAGGTGATCCTTGCATGCTAATTAATCAAACGTCAGAAGCATAATGCTAATGTTTGTGAAGTAACTTTCTCAAAGCCTAATGGCCAGATATGAAAGAACTTGCACAGAACAATTGAGATTAGCTGTGCGTAATTCGTTTTTCTTGATTTCCCCTCCTATTTTGTATGCTACACTAGAAATTTACTATACTTTACAACTTCATTATCAAGGTCATTCGTGTCATAGTATGCAATCACCTTTTTGTGGATTGGATCTGCCACTTTATTGGAACTGCTTTTGTACCATTCAGTAGGGTAATGGCCCATATGCTTCTAATTAGTAGTTCAGTAGATTATGTATATACATTTACTCACCAAATTACCCTGCTTACACAGTATTCTCTCTTTTGTGTGGCATTTCTCTTGTAGGCTGAGGAGAAAATGCGCTTACTTCTCGCCAAGAATTCTAAGCGACTGAAGCTTTTAGATCAAAGGGGTGCTGAAGCTCATAAAATCGATGCAACTCGAAATTTGCTCAGGAAGCTGTCAACAAAGATAAGAATTTCTGTGCGTGTCATTGCCAAGGTTTCAAAAAAGATTAACAAAGTAAGGGACGAGGAACTTGGGCCACAAGTTAATACCTTGATCCAAGGGTATGTCTCCTTTTTAACTGGACAATGATTGCTCTAATTTTTTCACCGTGCTTTCTAGTTTGTTTCTAGCAACATGTTCTTATCTGTCAATCACAGTCATAAGAAAATTCTCAACTGTTACTTTCATGTTATGCATTGCGAGTGAATAGTCAAAGAGTTTGTCTGACTCTTGCACAATCAGTGTTGCATCATGGTAATATGGTATTTGCCGAAGATAAAAGTTCCTGATTGCACTTCTAATATAGTACTTTATTGAATTATATCTATTTCTCAGTAAGTGCTAGCTATTCCTAACAAAGTAATCACACATTTTTCAGGTTTGCAAAAATGTGGCAAGACAAGCTACACTCGTACCAGATTCAGTTTCAAGTGATGTCAGAAGCCAAAAACTTGTCGCCAGCAATATCGGGTGGAAACGGCCGTGATTTGGCAATGGAGCTAGAACTAGAGCTGATCAAATGGATCATCAATTTTTCCTCTTGGGTGAGCGCGCACAGGAACTTTGTAAAGGCACTGAACGGATGGCTGGCACTCTGCCTCAGCTACGAGCCTTCGGTGGCGCCTACTTACTCGCCTAGGAGAGTAGGGGCTCCATTGATCTTCGTCATCTGCAACAAATGGTCTCAAGCAATGGACAAGATTTCAGAGAAGGACGTGGTCAATGCGATGCAAGCCCTCGTGTCCAATGTGCGCCATCTGTGGGAGCAGCAAAATCTTGATCAAGGCGAACGAATGGTCGCGGTTCGAGAAAGGGAGAAGTGGATCAAGATGTTGGAAAGGAAGGCGGTAGAGATCAACAAGGAAGCCGACGAACTAAACAGGAAGCTGGCATTGGTGCCGGGCCGGCCGAGTTTCCAAAGGTGTCCGACGGTACAAACGTACGAGGCGCACCGCATCGAAGCAAGCAGCGTGCACATGAACCTGAGGCTGGTCTTTCAGGCTCTGGAGAACTTCGCTGCCAGTTCCCTCCAAGCTTTCCAGGAGATACTGAGAGAAGCAGAAGAGGCGACGAGGCCGTCAAGAGAGAATTCGAGGGTACGGTGAGTAGAAGAGAAGTTTGAAGTGCAATTCCAGCTTGTGAGATGTAAGCCTATGACTTTAGATGGATATACTATGTAGTTTCATGCTGATTGTGGCCTGGTAGCGTTTTGGTGTGAGGTTCGGCGATGATGCCGGTATCCTCTTGTAATTAGCTTTTGTCTCACTGAAACGTTTTTGGGCTGCACACCTGTGTAAGATATAGCTATGGCAGTAGTATGGTGGTTTCTACTTTTCTAATGGAATGATGGAACTGGGTTATCGTGCCGTGGTGTTCATTATTACAAAAATGTCAACACCTCCTCGCTAGGTGGAAAGCAGAGACAGCTGCCACGAAATTATATACTATGATACAGAGGTGGCAGCATGGTGGTGGCATTGTAAATTGGATGCTTGATGGCTCCTAAACCTTCAGACCAAGTAGTCTGATGGGTGGTCTCTTGTGCAGAAGATCGATGAGCTTGGATGGGGCACTGTGTCGTTGACAATGTGTCGCCTCAGAGCTTTGGAGGAAAGCTTTGGAGGAAACGAGAATCATCGGAGTTTTTCAGCATAAAGTTCTGACTGAAGGACCTTGGTCCGCGTTGCGTCTATCTGACTTGTTTGGTGCTGCAGAAAGTCATTTTCAAGTGCTGTAGATACCTTTCTTGTACCGCAGCAAAACTGGAACATGACGTGATCTAATCTAGTACGAACAAGTTTACAAGGCAACGATCTAGGCTCTGAATGTGAATTTTAGGCAGATATATGCGTATTTGGGGATCTGAAGTTCCGAACACTCTTCATTGAGTAGGAGGTTCATTAAGTGAACAAGCATATAAGTACCTAGGAGGAGCATCTCAACTAGCGATGCACTAAAAAAAGGCCGATATAGCGCTCGAGCACCCCTCTAGCAGGCGTTGTATCCGGGCACGCGCTGTAAACATTTAGCGTGGCGCGGCGTTTTGCGCTATCCAGGGCCGAATATTTGGTGCGTCGACTACAGCGTGCGCTATCGCTAGCAACGCGTGTAACATCCTAAATTCAGCAACATTGTTAAGTTGTCCAGAGTGCAAACATCTGGGAAAACAAAAAAAAATCTTGTTTAATGATGCAGTGATTGTTTGCTTGTTTTAAACTTGTGCAACTAAATGTGTAGTATATGTGATACTCCTTTACCTTCCCCTCGGTTAACAAAAGCTATTTGGCAAAAAAAAAGTGTCTTGGCTTATTTCACATATTCTTAAATGTTCTGACATTTCAAAAACCTAAGCCAAGATGTTTTAGCAACCATCAATATTTTAGCAACCATATCCTTATGTTTTTAAGACAGCCTTCAACTGAACCTTACCTCTTGCCCAAAAGCTTTTATAAAACTTTTGACCTCCACTCTTGGTAGAAGTACCAAGAGACTCCCATCTTCTTCAAAACTCAAATCTTTCAAAACACCTCTCTATACCTTAAGCCATGCTTGATTGTATCCATAGTAATAGCTTGAAGATAGAGACAGGATGAGTTGTCTTGATCTGCTTAGATAAATTGTCTTGATCTGCTTAGATGAATTGCCTTGATCTGCTGGTTAGATTAGTTGAGCTAACTCAAGAACTCATCTCCCAAGAAATAAACCAAATCAACAAGGCAACCTCTAGTCTTGAAGAGAAGATCACCAAATCCTAATCTAAGGACTACCTCCCCTCATGGTTATTTCCACTCTTGATAAAACCCTATTTTACCACCTTTCCATCCCATCCCTAGGAAATGAGCTTATATTACCCATTCTTGGGATGTGTCCTAACATCCCCAACACTTGATATAGGAACCCATCCACCTAGATTCCCAAGCTTATCCTGATCACTAGTCACTATTTTGATCATCCGTTTCCTCTATCAGATTCAATTCCGAGACACCATCTTTTTCAAGCTCCCAAGGTAGTAGAGACCAACTCAAGCCATTGATCTCTTCTATGTAACCTACCCTTCAACATCATCGAATTTATGATGAGTTTGGAATCATGCATCCCCTCAAAAACATCACCGCTTGTGTCCTAGTCAAAAAACCCAAAACTGCCAAATTTGACCAAGTCTGGAACCCTTATATGGATTCCATTTTTGAGACTCCACCTATATTAACCCATGTGATTTTTTGGAAATGCACTTGAACCATCTTATAAATAATCATAAGTACTTTAAAATACCACACTTATCCTTGGATAAACCCCTCTTGGATCCACTCATCCTTGATGGTTTAATAGGCAAGAAAATAATCCGATTCTGCCAATATTATCAACATGCCTACTTTGAAAGAAGCACCCATCCTCATGCTACCTCCTTTGATACAACTCTTTGTTGGTTTGTGATATACTAAACATGGTCTATCCACCCATGTTTCACGTGTTTCTATGGGATCCTTATGCTACTCACACCAACCCTGTTGCTGAGGCTAAATGATATTCTGTTCTGACACCATTATTTTCAACCAACTTTGGCTTCATTTCTAAAAAATCTCAACCATGCTCAACCTCAATCTTCTGAACCATGTTGATATATATATCACTTGGTCTCTCTAAACATATGCCCCTCAAACCAGATGTATCCCTAGATCATACTCTAGAGCTTGCCAAAGGTGGTCTGAAAATATTCAAACTCTAGATCTTTCAAATCACCTAAACCCCAACTTTCTCAAAATAAACTAGTTTCAAAATACAACAAGTGAATTTCCCTAACCCCTCTCTCATGTTTGATCTGCCCTCACCCTTGCCCCATCATATGATCTTGTGGTTTGGGAAATAACTCAAATAGGAACAATAATGCACATTAGTTCAATACTTACCAAAATTCACCAAACCATCATACCCTATGGTCAGTAATCACTCCAGCACTCACCACCCCTCCCTATGGTCAAGTGCATCAGCTAAGCACACCTTGTAGCAAACCCTTCTCCTTGTCCTCACATGATTGGACAGAGAGTGACATGCCCATTTAACAAAAAACCTTGTAATAAATAAGCACATTAGCTCCACCATCCCTCCCTGCCCCTCTGCATCAACTAGGACCCCACCCTACCTCCTAGAACTGCCCCTCCTTCCCTATCCTCGAGCACACCCCTCCCCCATGATCTAAATGGACTAAGTCCCCCATGGACCCAACCCTCTCGGTTTTAAGATCCATAGCCAGCCCCTGCCTCCACACTCCTCTCATTTGCCCCTGTCACTCCCATTTGTTCTCCCCGAGCTCCACTACCTCTCCCCTGCTCTGTACAAGCCAGTAGAAGGGAAGAAAGACCGCTCAACCATTGCCTTGATCTGATCTTGGTTCTCTCCCTTATACTCATGTCTCGCTGCGTGTCACTCCCCCAACCTCGCCTCCACCTTCTGCATCTAACCATCTCTCTCTTCTTGCTCGGGAACGCCCCTAGCAGTCGTCGTTGTCGAGCTCCGACGAGCTAGTTTCAGTCGCCATTGCATGAGGCACCTCCTGACGTTGAAAACCCCTTTACCGCCCCTTGTTGGAGTCGCCATCGTCAACCGCGTCACCTCGGCGCATCCTCGTGGCCTCTCGAGCCCTCAGGTGAGCTCCACGCGCCCTTCCCGGCCGCCCTAGGGTTTTGCCCTCGTCCTCTTCTTTTCTCGGAGATGATGACGGAGGACCATCTATTGGGATTAGATCTAGCGGCCCTCATTGCTCCATACCTCTTCGCCCTCTCCCCCTCGCTGACCCTGGGACCCGCCGTATGATTTAGAACCCTAGTGTCTCACGCGTCGCCTGTGGGTCAGATCCACTGGTTTGGCCCATCTCGGTGCAAATCTGGTCCGTGCGAGCCCCTCCCCTTTTATTTTATTTTAAAGAATTCCATATCTGAATTTAACCACTTGGTTTAATTCTCAAATAAACCGCAAACCTATAGGAAATGACTACATTCTAATTTTGGCACATGCACCACCTTTTTCTCTAACATGCAGAGAAAGAACTCACCCAAAACATTACTTAAATATATTCTAATAATTAGTATACCAAGAAGTTCCTTTTTGGCTAACTAATTTCTCTAAGAAGTTTGACAAATCTAAATGACCTGAGACCACTTGGTACTATGGATACCTGGTTTGTCCTCCTGGCCCAACTCCTAAATCCCTCTGCTTTGCCTACAGTAAAAATAACAAAACCATCTCATATCTACCTTTAGAAAATTGTCTAGGTCAAAATATACAAGCTTCTGAACTAATTTCAACTCTCAGTACACCTACACTACCATACTAACTAATCCTAAGAGCCCCATATCTACTAAGCCTGGTTGATTTTTAGTGAACTAAACTCTTTTGCATATAGTTGATTCACTAGATAAAACATTTCAGGAGCTTTGTAACTCCAAAAGTGGTGAATACAATTTCTGCAGAAAGGTATTTAAAATACCTACCATGTGTCCCTAGATTCATCTCAAAATATCATGTAGATTAAATTTGGTGAAATGGACAAAAGCTTGCAAAACTGACTTTGGGATTTTCTCAAGGGTATTCTGGTAAATATCTTGAAGTGAAACCAACTCCCAGTGAAGCAGTACATCAATTCCTTACTAAACCTAAGGGGAAATTTTTTTTTTGGACCTACAAAACTTTTCTAGTGATTTATTCACTAAAGCTAGAGCTATTTTCACTAGAAAATTCCTAACAAATCAAGGAAAACTGATAAAATAATGAAACCACTTGTGATTGTTTTGTTTGGTCAATACATATCTGATGATATCATTTTTGTACATTGATATCATACAGAACCTAGCCTTGGTTTAAAACCCCTTAGTTAAGTAGTAATTAGTATTTAAATCATAAGAGAATCTCCACAAATGCAAATAAGATAATTCCTTTTGTATTGAACTCAAAACCTCAACACCTACTTAAGTGTATTGATCAATTTCCTGTTGTATTGTATTGGTTTTTGTATGCTTTGTGATTGATCATGGTATCTTGCTTGTTTTCATGTTTGTCTCGTGGCGATGATAGTTGCGATTGTGCTGACACCAAGAAGAAGGAATCATCTTATTCTTGGTATTCTCATAAGTCCAGGGACACATTACTGATCACAGGAAATCCACCATTCCTAAATTCCGATACATGTCCTACTCCTTTTTATTACCTTGTTGTATCTCTTTTATAACTACACTACTACTTGTATGCTTTGTTTTACTACTACTACGTTAGTAACTTGGCTCCTCCAAGTTATGAGTGAGTCTCCAGTAGGACACATACTCTTATCGACACCTACTATTCCCTTTAGACCAAAGTTATGACGGTTAGCATCCTACCTCCTTGGAAACCTCGAATTTTGTGAAATAAAATTGTTTTAGGGGTTTCCCCCCTACTACAACTGTTTCAAAAATTCTTTTGAAAAATCCTTGGGAAGAGGCATCGTTTCCAAGTAGATATTTCGAAAGAATAAAAGGACAAGTGTGATTATTAAGGACATGAGAAAGAGAAGGGATGTTCTATATCTTTATCGGACCAACTTATCTGTGTAACCACATTACCCCAGGAGCTGGAGCTTAACTCGTAGTTTGTTCTCTTTAGAGGGGTCGTCCCTACATGTTCTATAGGGGAGAAATCCCCCGAATTTTGAGTTGTTCCCTGCAAGGCTCCACGAAGCTAGGGATGGTAGATGTCTTAGACACGGGTCGATGCAACAATTGGGTCTCCCGCGAATGGTATGACTTAGGAGTATGGAAGGAAGTAGCACAAACTAAGGTATTTCCCAAACTAAAGGTTTGGGTATACGCGTGTATGGAAGGGAGGATTATGGCACCGAGAGCCACACATTTGTTTCAGCGGTGAACAAACCCAAAAGTGAAAGGCGCATTTGCTAGGGTCGACAAATGAAAGGTTATGTTTGATTATCCGAAACCCCATGTACTTTGTATAACGAGCCATGGTTGAATTCCGACGGATGTATTGATTCTTGTGGGGAAAGTGCATAAATCTGCAGAGTATAATATATTCAAATAGCCGTGTCCATGGTCAAGGTCGATTGAAAAGGTGATTGCTAGGAGTACCCAAGTGAAGGATTTGAAAAAGATAAAAAGGATGTGGCTTGGACACGAAAAACATGAGGGTAAGTTTTTTTTTACCATGGATGGTCTAGGATGTTTAAGAATGTTTTCCAACAAGGATATGGAGATATCCCATATTTTGAAAAGGAGACATGTTTTTAAAGTCTTTTTCAACAAATATATAGAGATGCCATATCTACAAAGAAACTACGCTTTTCAAAATAACTATAGCTAGAGCTATCTCGCCACAGTCAAATTGCATTATCTTGTTTACCTTATCTTGGTGGTTTTCGAGTACATTTAAAAGTGCTCACTCGCATTGTCCCTGACAAGTTACTTGTCCACACTTTCAGAAGCAAGAAGAATGATGGAGATGCTAACGTCTATACGGGATAGGTCCTCCTCGCAGTCAGTTGTCTGTAGGTTAAGACTTGACATGGGCTCTATGTTCGATGAAGATCTGATGCTGATGTTTGTATCGCCAAAATGGAAACAATGTAAGTTTTGTACTCGTTATTATATGGGTGTTGTAATGATACTTGTCGGTTATGCTCACGGCTCACTGATAATGGGAACGTGAAATGTATGCATATCAAGGATTCTCGTATTGTCAATCTAGGGGCCCCACAACGCGCGCGAAGAACCAACCGCCCAAAAATCACTCGCACTCGCGTGACTCCATCACCCTCTCCCTTTTCGCATGGCCACCGACGCAATTCCGGTGATGGATGGGACCTCCGACACACCTTGCCCCCTCCATACTCTGTCCACCCCACAGCCATCGCCGGTTGGCCGCCTCCACCAAACTCTAGTGCCACCGCCGTCCGCGTCCTATTCGTGCCGCCGCGGCCCAACGCCGGTGCTGGCTCTGCGCAGCTGCCGCCAATCGCGCCGACGAAGGGAAGTATCCTTGCTCCCAAGTGCCAAAGTGGCACAAATGATGTGGATAGGGCAAGTATTATATTGTGTTAGTGTTTCATTTTGATATTGAGATGTGTTTCTTGTTGTACATGACTCATTTCTTCTCTTTGTGTCCACAATATAGCTTAGCATTGGTCAAGGCTTGTACCGAGATGAGTGAAAAAGGACCAAGAAGGAAACAAAGATTGTGACAAATGATGTGTTTGTGTTTGTTTGAGGCTTATTTGTGATTAAATTGTTTTTTGGAATTGTCCTTTGTGTTTGAACTGTGTCATTGATTTGAACTATGCTATCTAGGTTAAGATTTAAATAAAGTAGAACTATTCGTTGTTGAATTTGTTTGATTATTTTGATCTTCTTGACATAGTAGATGCTTGTGATTGTTGTTTGCTCCAGCACCACGTGCCCAAATTTGCGCTGCAAAATGGAGCCTTCGACGGAAGGAGCGCACTGCATTCGAGTTTTACAATGCTGGATTATAGCGCCCATGGTGAAGATGCTCTAAACGTCGGTGCAAGTGTAGATTGCGGCTATCTTTCTATTGATTAAAACACATGTACAGTAGATGATTCATTGCAAGCGAGTTACCTTGACTGTGCTCGATCACCAATCTCCTAGCCGTCTTCGCCGTCACAAGGATAACTCTGAACACGACTCGAAGACGGTATCAGACTGCAAAATGACTTTCATAAGGATTCCGATTACCCAAAAAAATATGGACGATCGAGATCGCAGAGGGGTGTACTCCTCGCATCGGGATCCTGATCGCGGCTCGAGGTTTTAGCCGTCTTATATCTGGGGTGGCTAGAGGAGGGTGGGAGAAGACGGTGGTGCGATTACAGTTGGAAGAGCGATCGCGTCGATTACACTGGTGCGCGACGCCGTTGTCAGGCATATGGCGAGTATTAGAAATAATTCATACGGATATATGCGGTCCGTTTCCTATGACATCTGTGGATGGCTATGACTCTTTCATAACATTCACGGATGATTATTCGTGTTATGGTTACATTTATCCTATTAAAGAACATTTAGAAGCATTGGATAAATTCAAGATATTTAAGGCTGAAGTTGAAAATCAGCATAGTTTAAAGATTAAAGTAGTAATGTCCGACCGTGGGGGCGAATACTACGGCCGACATACCCCATATGGCCAAGTTCCTAGACCCTTTGCAAGGTTTCTACAGGAACATGGTATAGTCGCCCAGTATTCAACACTGGGCGAGCCTCAGCAGAATGGAGTAGCTGAAAGAAGAAACCGTACCTTGATGAATATGGTGAGAAGCATGTTAAGCTACTCCACCTTACCGATTTTTGTGTGGATGGAAGCGTTAAAAACCGCCATTCACATACTTAATCGAGTTCCCAGTAAATCGGTGTCTAAAACACCATATGAGTTATGGACTAGTCATGAACCTTCACTCAATTATTTGCGAGTGTGGGGTTGTCCAGCTGAGGCAAAGCTATTCAACCTAAGCCTTGGAAAGTTAGATCCCAAGACAGTAAGTTTCCATTTCATTGGCTATCCAGACAAGTCAAAAGGTTATCGTTTCTATTGTCTAAACATAATTACTAAGTTTGTAGAAACGAGACACGCGGTATTTCTAGAGGATCAGATGATCAGGGGAAGCACGGTATCCCGAGAAATCAACCTTGAGGAGAAGCGGGTGCATGCACCCACTCCGATGATTCAGGAACCATTTTTCTCGATACCTGCTGCTGCACTGACACAGGATAATGTCGATGTGACACCCGTTGTTGGTTCTCCTATGGTAACACTGAATGAAAATAAAGACCCTGTTACCACACATGAGGGAGAGTCGCAACAGTCCCACACAGAGAATGTGCCATAAGGCGAGACCCTTAGAAGTTCTCAAAGAACTAGAAAGCCAACTATTCCTAATGATTTTGAGATCTATGTTAGTGAAGAAGTTCAAATGGAGGGTGATCCCACCACATTTGAAAAAGCCATTAAAAGTCCTCACTCATCGAAGTGGCTTGAAGCCATGGAAGATGAAATGAGATCCATGAGTAGCAACAAAGTCTGGGATTTAGAAGAAATTCCTAAAGGAGCCAAAACGGTCGGCTGTAAATGGGTCTACAAAACAAAATGTGACTCTAGAGGGAATATTGAAAGATATAAAGCTCGACTTGTTGCTAAAGGATTCACCCAAAGAGAAGGAATACATTACAATGAGATATTTTCTCCAGTCTCAAGCAAGGATTCTTTTAGAATCATAATGGATTTAGTGGCACACTACAATTTAGAATTGCATCAAATGGATGTAAAGACGACATTCCTAAATGGAGACTTGGAAGAAAATGTTTACATGGAACATCCCAAGGGTTTTGTTGTGGAAGGAAAAGAACGTATGGTATATCGTTTGAGGAAGTCCATTTATGGATTAAAATAGACCTCCAGGCAATGGTACTTAAAGTTCCATGAAACAATAAGAAAGTTTGGGTTCGATGAGAATGAAGAGGACAATTGCGTATATGCAAAGTTCAAGAATGGGAAATTCATTTTCCTTATCCTGTATGTGGATGACATTCTACTCGCTAGTAGTGATGTTAGTATACTATTGGAGACAAAGAAGTTCTTGTCCTCGAACTTTGATATGAAAGATCTTGGTGAAGCTTCATTCGTTCTAGGAATCGAAATTCACCGTGATAGAGAAAAAGGGGTTTTAGCGTTATCGCAGAAGGCATACTTAGAGAAGATTCTGAAGAAGTATAGTATGCATGCGAGTAATCCTACGCCTGCTCCTATAGTCAAGGGCGATAGATTTGGGAACTTTCAGTGTCCCAGGAACCAATATGAGATCGATCAAATGAAAGCGGTTCCATATGCTTCTTCTGTCGGAAGCTCGATGTATGCTCAAGTATGTACACGTCCTGACTTAGCTTTTGTTACCGGGGTACTTGGCAGATTCCAAAGTAATCCAGGTATAGACCACTGGAAAATGGTGAAGAAGGCATTGCGTTATGCAAAAGGCACAAAAGGCCTCATGCTGACATACAGAAGAACTGATTCCCTTGAGATAGAAGGGTATTCAGATGCTGACTATGCGGAAGATGTAGATGAAAGAAAATCCACGTCAGGATATGTATTTACTCTCGCAGGTGGAGCTATATCGTGGAAAAGCTCCAAGCAAACCATCACGGCATCGTCCACGATGGTAGCTGAGTATGTAGCATGTTATGAGGCCACGGGGCAGGCAAACTGGTTAAAGAAGTTTATACCCGAGTTGAGAGTGGTAGACAACATTCAAAGACCACTCAAGATGTACTGGGACAATGATCCAACAGTATTCTATGCTCACAACAACAATTCAAGTGTTGCTGCCAAAAACATTAACATTAAGTTTTATGTTGTGAAAGAAAGAATCCAGGATCATACCATAAGTTTAGAGCATATAGGTACAAAAAAAATTCTCGAGGATCCGTTCACAAAAGGCTTACCACCCACTGTGTTCAGAGAACACTTAGCCGACATGGGTTTAAGGAAAAGCCTATAATACCTGGATAATAAGGGCCTAGAACAAGAATCTGTTTCAAAATAGAGAGGTGTATAGTGGTTGTTAAATCTATGGTGCGTAACTGACCATTATGACGAGACATGCTCTATATGTTGATCTATGATGAAATGGTGCCAAAGTATAAGTCTGAAGTATAAGTTGAATGAAAGAAGAGATCAAGGGGAAAAATGTTAGGTTGATCTCCCGTGTTGGGCCCAACGGCCCGCACACCTTGGACTCGCGTCCTGATCGGGGGCGCCCAACGTCACAATCGTTGGTGGTCCCCCGTCGCGGAGCGCAATAAATAGAGGTGGGGGCCGGGGGCACGAACGCCAAGGTTCGTCGTGCCCACTCTCTTCACCAAAAACCCTAGACCCTAGCCACTGATCCGGCTTTGCCCTGTAGCGGTGGGAATCACCCCTGACCGCCGCCACCACTCCGACGAGCTCAATGGCGAGCTCATCGTCGACCCCGAAGGCCGATGGTAAGGATCTCTAACTCGTATACCCCTAGATCTACCCCTAGAGGTCCTAGTGGTTCTATCACCGTTCTCTCGTGTGATCCCTCTAGTGGGTACTGCATAGTTCTCCGGATACACTTCCCGGATAATTATCTTTCTTATGCTAGGGTCGGGGACACCAAATGGACTTGGATTGGCGCAAATGAAGATTCTGGAGGTATCAAGATATACTTTATGACAGTGGTGATGGTCTGTTTTACGGCGTTCGCGGTAGGGGTGAGATCGACTCTATTGATCTCAGCGGACCTTCTGCTGAAGTGAAGCTGATTCTCAAGCCAATCATATCCTATCAAGCACACAGCAGATATATTGTTCGGGCGCCATGGGGAGATTTTCTTCAGATACGGAGACACGATAGATATAATAAGGAGAATGGGAAAATGGAGCGAGTGACAGACAATTTTTTTGTGTACAAGGTCGACTTTGTTGAGCAAAAGCTCGTGGAAACAAATAGCCTCCAAGACCACGCGTTGTTCATTGGTTTCAACAGCTCGTTCATGCTTCCGGTGAAAGATTTCCCTACGTTGGTTCCCGATAGCATATACCACACGGATGACTTGATGCACTATATCTTTTGTTACAGGTTTAGTCTCAGACAGGTTGTTGTCTATAATATGAAGGATAACAGTTTCCTTGAGTTATCGCCCCCTAGTTCGAATTCAAGATCGAACTGGCCACCCCCAGTTTGGATTCAACCATCACTTACTTGAGGTTAGTAAAACTTACTGATACAAGACATATGTCACTTTTTGTTTGTTTTATGTTTTAATCTTTTTATTTTATGTATCAATACATAAAAAGGTGGCTTGCCGTTATTTGATCGCTTTAGCTATATAAAAGTTTTTAATGATAATATTTTTTCTCTTATGCAGGTTCTCTACCAATGTGCCCATGCACTTCATTTTGGCCGTCTCTGCAACGTGTGGAGAACCACGACACAGTGATACTCCATCCGTTCGCAAATAGGTGACTTAGCCTTTAGTAAATACATACATATCTAGACAAAGCTAAGTTAATTATTTCTGGATAGAGGGAGTACTTCAAATTGACGTGATGTAATAAAGTACTATATAATTAAGTTTACACGCCAACGAATGTAAGCTCTAGATAAGAATTTGAGACCGATATATGAGTATTCGCGGGTCTGAAGTTTCTAACACACTATTCATTGAGTAGGACGTTCATTCGATGAATCCTCACATCTACCTAAACGAGCATGTGGAGATCGAGGACAGAAACTAATTAAGCGGCGTCTAAATATATCTAGACAAAGCTAAATCAATTATTTGTCGAAAGAGGGAGAACTTAAAAATGACGTGATCTAATAAAGTACTATATGATTAAGTTCACACTCCAACGAATGTAAGCTATGAATATGTATTCGAGGCCGACATGTGCGTGTTTGTGGATCTGAACATTCAAACAAAATCTTTGCCGAGTAGGATGTTCATTCGGTGAATCTTTATACCTACCTAAATGTCGACGCAAGTGGAGATCGCAACCCGAAACTAATTAAGCGGATGAAACCCGCATGCAGCGAGTCGGTCCTGGCCTGGCGATCGATTGATCGATCAATTCTGCCTCGATCTTCCTAGATACCTTCTTTGTTCGGCAACTATACCGACACCATCCATGCACATGGCGCCACTCTTCCACGGAGTTCATCGCGAGTTTGTACTAGAGTATCTCCAATAGCGCCCCTCAACGGGCTTTGGGGTTGTGGCCGAAAACTGCCAGCACAGTCAACCCCAACCCATGCCGACAACATGACACGTCTCATCACCAACGGTATATTTTCACGACTAGGGTTTCGGTGAGAGAGAAAAGGGGGTTCAGTAAGAAGAGGAAACTTGGGGGAGAAGAAGGATAGGACAAGGATCAACTTCATTCATGCCTCTTGTTACACGCTACAACCGTTATATCGATAATCTCCTAGACAGGCATCAGCCCAACCCAGTCCACATATGACACAACCCACAACACTCGGCACACACACACACGCACGCACGCACGCACACGCACACACACACGCACATGCACAAGCACACGCACACACACGCGCACACACACACACGCACACACTGGTACGTCGGAAACATATCTATATTTTTTGATGCTCCATGCTTGTTTAGTATCTACTTTGCTATGCTTTGTCTACACTTTGAGGTATTTTTATATCTTTTATAGAACTAACCTATTAACAAGTTGCCACAGTGTCAGTTGACTGTTTTCTTCTGTTTTTTGGTTCCAGAAAGGCAGAAAATTAATATTCTTGAAATTGGACGGGACAAAAGCCAAAGTTAATATTTTACCATGGGGAACACGAATCCAGAAGATGAGATGGGGACGCGAACCAGGGCCACCACACTCCCCAGGTGCGGGCTAGGGTGGACCCCCGCCTGGGCAGGGTGTGGCCCCCCTGGTCGCCTCCCGGCGTCGCCTCTTCGCCTATAAGAAGCCCCTGATACAGATACCCTAAGTACCATCAGAACTCCACGAAACCTTCTGTAGCCGCCGCCACCGTCGTCCCTAGAACGGGGGGATCTGAAGTTCTTCCCGGCACCCTGCCAGAGGGGAGATCATCCCGGAGGCCTTCTCTCCGGTATGATGCGTGAGTAGTTCCACCTTGGACTATGGGTCCATGTAGTAGCTAGATGGTTGTATCTCCTCCTTGTGCTTTCATGTATAGATCTTGTAAGCTCCGTTCATGATCAAGATCTAATCTATTTGTAATCATGCATGTTGTGTTTGCAGGGATCCGATGGATATTGAGATTATTATGTCAGTTTGGTTAATGGTTTTGTCTTTATGATTCTATCATGTCTGTGTTGTTTGTGATCTTGCATGCTCTCCGTTGTTAGTAGATTTCCTTGGCCGAGTAGTTGCTAGTGACTTCAAGAGGGGGTATTTATGCTCGATAGTGGGTTCATGCCTCTAGTTTCCAAGGGAAGTGAAAGAAATCTTTTCGGTTGTATATGTGATATTGCTACTAGGGAGAAAACAACGGTCTCTTATTCATGGAACAAGTGGATTGTTTACCTTACACACTTTGCTTAAAGCAGTTGTCTGTTGCTTGCAACTTAATACTGGAGGGGGTTCGGATGATAACCTGAAGGTGGACTTCTAGTCATAGATGCAGTTGGATGGTGGTCTATGTATCTTGTTGTATGGCCCAATCGAATTTCATAGGATCTTTCTGATTAGTATTGCATTGTTATGCCTTGCTCAGTTCATGTCAATTGCTCTACTGTAATTTGTTTATCCTTCATGCCATGTTGTTTATCCAAGGAGAGCACCTCTAGTTAACTATGGACCCCGGTCCAATCTTTACTATTGATACATCTTCCACTATTATTGTTTACTTGCTGCAAACCACCTATACCTTCCACACCATACAGTTAATCCTTTGTTACAGCAAACTGGTGAGCTTGACAACCTCACTGATTCGTTGGGACAAAGCCTTGAGTTTGTGCTGTGCAGGTCTCCATGTTGTTTGCAACACCTGTGTGACGTTTCCTTCCTCCTTCTGGTTCGATAATCTCGGTCTCTTCTGAGGGAAACTTGCTGCTATGCTCATCACACCTTTCTCTTGGGGTTCCAACGAAGTGTCCCATGACAACATTGGGTGCACACATCAAGGATTTCTGGCGCCGTTACCGGGGAGGCTAAGGACGTCTTCACAAGGGGAGTCCTTCACTTACTTTCTCTTTACTTTGTTCCTTTTGCTTGGTTTTTTTGCCTCTTTTAAAAAAAAAAACCAAAAAATTTAGTCTAGTTTGGTTTGCTTGCTTTATTCAAAAACACAAAAAATTTAGTTCCTGCTCTAGTTGTTGGTCTGTTATTGCCTTGCTTTGTCATGCTTTCTATCAATGGATGGTTCTTTGAAACTAGTTCTTATTAGAAAGGTGGGTTCACGGAAGAACAAAAGTATTATTATAAGGAACACCGTTTGTCTCAAAAAGGGAAACACTTATAGGCACAAATTGATAAATTGAATAGTATTGATAGAGAGGCGTGGTCTACTTATAATGTTACCTATTGCTTTAACAAAGCTTGTTGCTGTAGGAGGTACAAACACCTCCCTTTTTAATGTGAGTATAGTGATAATGTTACCATATCCTGTTATGTTAAAGGAAATTATGACTTTTATGATGTGGAACAAATTGAAGAATTTATTGCCTTCAAGGGTGCATTTGAACTTGCTAGTTTGCTTGAAAATACTAATGATGCACCTTATGAATATGAGGTTTATGAGATACTTAAATTTTGCTTTGATAATTACAAGGAAGAAAATGACTAGATTCTTGAATATTTTAATAGATGCTTTCCACAAATGGAAGAGTCTAAAGCCTTGCAGGAGCCTATGGAAGAAGAAATTGTTGAAACTGGAAGCTCATTAGATGAAAAAGAGGAGGAGAGTGATGAACAAAAGAAGGAAGAATGGATCTACCCATGCCTACCTTCTAATGAGAGTAACTCTTTATCCCTTACATTATTTAATTGTCCCCCATGCTTACCAAAGGAGGATGAATGTTATGTTCGTGTGGATCCTTTTGAAATATCTACTTTGGGTAAAACCCGTGAAGGTTTTAATCCCACCATTTTTTGAGCTTGATAGAAATTATGTGTTTATAGATCATGAAAAGCATGATTTATGTGATAGCTATATTGTTGAGTTTATTCATGATGCTACTGAAAATTATTACGAGAGAGGAGAGTATGGTTGTAGAATTTTTCATGGTACTGAAACACCTCTCTATGTGTTGAAAGCTTTGAAGTTACTCTTGTTTTATCTTCCTATGCTTGTCACTTTGTTCTTTGTGAATTTACTTGTGTACAAGATTCCCATGCATAGGAAGTGGGTTAGACTTAAATGTGTTTTGAATTTGCTTCTTAATGCTCTCTTTTACTTTAATTCATATTTCTTATGTGAGTATCTTCTTACTTCTTGTGCCTAACTTAAAGGCGTTAAAGAAAAATACTTGTTGGGAGATAACCCAAGAGTTTACTTGAGTCTTGGAAGTTATTACTTTAGTTATGACCTCTACTTATCCTTTTTGTTTGCTTTTTGTGCCAAGAATGACCTCTAATGAGAGGGAAGTAAGATTTGGGGAGTTGCTGTCCTGAAACAGATTTCTGTCCTGCACCCAAAAAATTCGTGAGGAGTTTATATAAGTCGTATTGAGCTCAAAATTTACGAATAAATCCCCCAGTATGTTAGCTAACGTTCGTTAGTTCAACACTTTTTGATTTGAGCAACAGAAGATGTTCGGAAAAATCGGTTTCTACCTGCTGGTCTGTTTTAACAGATTTCTACCATTATTTGCATTTGCTTCTTATCCTTTTTGAGTTCTCTTTAGGTGAATTGAGCTTTTTGAAGGAGTTGCTACAGTAGATTGTGTTTTTAGTGAAAAGTCTTGCTGTTCCAAAACTTTTCCAGAGGTCTAATATCTTTTGAATACACTAATGTTGCTAATGAAGATTGTGTGAAGTTTTGTATGAAGGAAAAATTTCAGGTGTAGAGGGAGAATGATGCAATGAGATGAAGAATTGACAAAATCTCAATCTTGGGGGTGTCACCCCGGTGTCACCCCAAGAAATATCCAAGAGGTACAAGCGTCAAAGCTTGGGGATGCCCAAGGCATCCCCTTCTTCATCAATAAAAAACCCAGTCCGCTCTAGACACTGCTTTTACCGTGTCATGCAGTTGTGTTGTTCTTAGAGCCTTAGTTTTCGCTTGCTTTTCTTAGGTTGTTTAGTTTGCTTGAATAAAGTAGTTTGGACCCCCGTTCTCGATGTGTTGTTGCAAATAAGTTGCTTGGTGTTGTAAAGGAGTAGTAAGTTCTTGCTTATAAGTGCAAGAGGAGCTTGCATTGACTGTGACTTAGACTTTAGCATGACATGCTAGGTGTTGTTTTGACCTTATGCTTAGTGCTTATTGTTGTAGCATGTCTTGTTCCAAACAATTGGGATTGCTTAGTGTGACTTGAAAAAATTATGCGTTGTTTTAGCATGCAAACGCATGGTATTGTGGTATTCTCCTTTGATGCTTTGTTTGGGTTGACTTGGCACATGCTCACACCATGTTATGACTATGAACAAGTCACCATAGCCTCTATGATCATTTAGTCCTTGACTTGTAGTACCACTCTATGCTTTGATTAGTAATGTTTTGTTGCTCTGCATGATTATGGCCATTATGCTCTCTTAGTTGGTTGCTCCCAGTCTTTTGCTATCCTCCACTTGTATGAGTAAGATCTACTCATGCTTCCAACTCCCAAGAAACCAAGTTTTTCCAAAGTGTCCACTATAAACTCCTATGCATGGTGTGTTACACCATTTCAAGTATATTCTTTTTTTCAGCTATCTTCCAATTAAAAACTATTTTGTTATGTGAAAACTTAGTGATTAAAGCCCTCACAAACTTGATGGCACACTTTATATTTTTTGCCCCTAATAAACTTGAACCATTGTGTCGTCTATGTTGTTTATTCTTGCACTTATACGTTGGAATTAGCAGAACCATGCTTTCATGGGGAACGTTTTCAACATTGCATTTGTACTTTGTACTCAGTTGATATCATGCTCTTTTATCTATGGATGTCACTGATGTGAAATAAAGAGGAAACTTGTAAGTCCATGGAGTTTGTATTTTGTGTTAGATAAACGACTGGGCCGCTAGCCTAAGCCATGCCTAATCATGGTGGAAACTTGCAGCATCACCATAGTGAGCTATCTATGAAGCATCCTCAATAAAAAGTTATACATATAGTAAATAAAAATATCGCTGAGATGCTCATTGTCTGCTTGCCTTGTCATTTTGGTTATGGGATAGCTCTTGTACCATGTGCAAGGGATACCCCGTTGGCGGTTCTCTATGATACACATGTACTTACAATGACAAGAACTTGCAAGTGACTGAAGTTGAGTAGCATGAGGTGTGGCCCTCGTATTCAAGGGACTTAAGATTGCCAACTTATACCATGTCAAGCATATATTCCATAGTTTGTTCAATTTAACCTTAATCACTTCAAGATGCTTATGATAGGGGCAATGAGGGCTGAAAGCTAACAAGTACCATAATTTTTCGAAGCTCCTTTTGAAACTTGAAATCCCTGCTTCCTTTATAAAAGGCCATTCTCCCACCATTATTTGAGTCTCCACCTTCTACCTTTAGGCACCATTAAGAGAGCATAGTTGTCATTATGTGTGCAGTGTTCCAAACCTTATTGATTGATGCATATTGTGATATTACTTATTCTTGTGCTACTTGTTTCTAGTCACCCTTGTGAACTTTGAAGGTGTCCAATGCATCTATTTGCTACTCTATGAGGGACAAGACGAATGCCACTATGCCATGTTTTCTATATGTGAAACAAACAAACGTTTTTCAATGCATGTTATTCATGATCTTTGTTTGTAGCCTTTCATGTTGCATGTATAGTTACTATGTCCTATTGTTAGAACTCCATCTTTCATGCACATGTTTAGAGTTATTTGTTCCCAGTTTTCAATGCTTGCAAATGGTTTCATCTTGGTTTTGATGGTGCATGTCACCTCAAAAAATTATTCTTTTTATCACTTACCTACTTGAGGACAAGCAGAAGTTAAGCTTGGGGATGCTTGATACGTCGGAAACGTATCTATAATTTTTGATGCTCCATGCTTGTTTAGTATCTAATTTGATTTGCTTTGTCTACACTTTGAGGTGTTTTTATATATTTTATGGAACTAACCTATTAACAAGTTGCCACAGTGCAAGTTGCCTGTTTTCTTCTATTTTTTGTCTCAGAAAGGCAGAAAATCAATATTCTCGGAATTGGACGGGGACAAAATCCAAAGTTGATATTTTACCGTGGGGGACACGAATCCAGAAGACGAGACGGAGACGCGAACTAGGGCCACCACACCCCCCAGGCGCGAGCTAGGGTGGACCCGTGCCTGGGCAGGGTGTGGCCCCCCTGGTCGCCTCCCGGCCTCGCCTCTTTGCCTATAATAAGCCCCGGATGCAGAAACCGTAAGTACCCGATCAAAACTCTACGAAACCTTCTGTAGCCGCCGCCATTGTCGTCCCTAGATCGGGGGATCCGAAGTTCTTACCGGCACCCTACTGGAGGGGAGATTATCCCGGAGGCCTTCTCTCCGGTATGATGCATGAGTAGTTACACCTTGGACTATGGGTCCATATAGTAGCTAGATGGTTGTATCTCCTCCTTGTGCTTTCATGTATAGATCTTGTGAGCTCAGTTCATGATCAAGATCTAATCTATTTGTAATCATGCATGTTGTGTTTGTGGGGATCCGATGGATATTGAGATTATTATGTCAGTTTGGTTAATGGTTTTGTCTTTATGGTTCTATCATGTCTGTGTTGTTTGTGATCTTGCATGCTCTCCATTGTTATTAGCTATCTTGGCCGAGTAGTTGCTAGTGACTCCAAGAGGGGGTATTTATGCTCGATAGTGGTTTCATGCCTCTAGTTTCCAAGGGAAGTGATAGAAATATCTTCGGTTGTAGATGAGTTGTTGCTACTAGGGAGAAAACAACGGTCTCTTGTTCATGGAACAAGTGGATTGTTTACCTTACACACTTTGCTTAAAGCAGTTGTCTGTTGCTTGCAACTTAATACTGGAGGGGGTTCGGATGATAACCTGAAGGTGGACTTATAGTCATAGATGCAGTTGGATGGCGGTCTATGTATCTTGTTATATTGCCCAATCAAATCTCATAGGATCTTTCTGACTAGTATTGCATTGTTATTGAAAGAACAAGTGGGCCCCCATGTGTGGTTTTGGTAATTAATGACAATCTTTATGGACTAATGTGTGTATTAAGTTGTACTTGTAGGAATTGTCCATTGGCATCGCTTGGAGCATGTGTTGGCTTCAAGGTCGATGACATGAAGAAGAAGATGTGTTGTGCAAGCTCAAAATGCGCCATCTATAGAATATCTCATGTTTGATGCTTGCCATCCTCGGTGATCATGGATCGATGATGAGGAATTAAGAAAGGCGTTCCATCTTGAGAAGGGCAAGACCGTCTACATCGAGCTCAAGTGGAATGCTCAAGTCAAAGGTATAATCTTGATAGGTTTTCCCTTTTGCTGGTCTCTTGTTGTGTCTAGGATACCGGGTTTAGGATAGATAACCGTACTATCAAGAGGGCTCTCGTATGAGTAATTCGGTCACATCGTTCGGAGAGAGATCAAACCTTTGCATACTTGCATCATAGTATTTGGTTGTTATTTGGTCTTATCCATGTGAGGATTTAGAGCTTGTGGTTATCTCCATAACAAGCTCTTGTTCATCAAAATCGGATCTCCCATATGTATCTAGTTGTGATTTTGATTTATGCGGCTTTTCAGTTTCTCACCAAGTGAGGTATCTCACATTATTCTACTTGATACTTTTTATTGGGAAGCCCTTGTCGTCCTCTATCCAACGCAATTGGAATCAGGTCAACCGGAATTACCAATCAAAAGTTATCACCGTTTGTATTTTGCTTTATTCGGTTTGAAAAAGAAAACGTAAAAGAGTTTGGCTGGGCCGACCGGTACTACCGTGGGCCAGTACCACTCGCGCCTGGCAGCGCGCTGCAGCCCACTGCCTCCCCCGATTGCTGGGTCCGACCACTGCCTGGCCCGTAGTACTGCCGGGTGGGCCGGTACTACCGCCGCCTGTAGGTTTGTTTCTCCCTTGCCACCCACTTTCAGGCCGCTTGTCGCTTATGCCTCGTCTGCTCGCCGCTAAGCTCGCCTGGCCAGGGCCCAGCTGGCCGCCACACAAGACCGCCGCTTCCTCGATCAGCCAAGATCTAGCCCCGCCGCCACGCGTGTTACCGCTAAAGGGAATACGCCCGAGAGGCAATAATAAAGTGGTTATTATCGTATTCCTTATTTATGATAAATGTTTATTTTACATGCTATAATTGTATTAATACGGAAACATTAATACATGTGTGTTTAATAAACAAAAAGGAAGTTCCTAGTTATGCCTCTCCCATAAACTAGCTCGTTGATTAACAAGATGATCAAGGTTTCCTGATCATAGACATTGGATGTTGTTAATAACGAGGTCACAACATTAGTGTAATGATGTTATGAACATTCATCCAAAGTATAGCATTACGATCAAAGTCATTGAGTTTATATTGCTATAACAACTTACGAAATGATCCTAATCCTTAGACCATGAGATCATGTCAATCACTAACACGGGAAGAGTTTCTTGATAACATCAAACGTCACACCGTAACAGGGTGATTATAAAGATGGGTTCAAAACTACTAAAGTGTTATGTTGAGGCCCATGGATCAAGAGTGGAATTTGTTCATCCCGATGACGGATAGATATGCTCTGGGCCCTCTCGGTGATATCACATTGATTAGCTTGCAAGCAAGTGATTTTATCACTAGAATGTTATATCACGAGAACGAGAAAAGAGTGCATGTCGGTAACGAGATCAAACTAGGTATGGAGATACCGATGATCGAATCTCGGACATGTAATATATCGCGAAACAAAGGGATTAAGATACTAGCGTAAAAGGTTCCGACGATCACAAGAAAGTCATCGTTGAATGTGTGGGAGTCAGTATGGGTCTCCCGATCCCACTTCTGATTATTGATCCGAGAGGGGTCTCGATCATGTCCGCATTATTCGCGAACCGTAGGGTGACACACTTAAGAGACACCGACATCCATTTGGAGCAAAAGTTTCATGCCGAAAAGAATAACAAGCGCAGGAATTTCACTAGATACCGAAACGGGTTTTTGGGTGAAATTGCAGAAAGTGTTTCTGCATGTTTAATGAAATACTATCAAGGGGTTATATGAGAATGTTTGTCATTAAAGTAATTGACAAAATTCTGAATAAATAAAAGGAGTTTTATTTAATGAGAGTTTGCATTAAATTTGGTGGAAATTTAATGGGAATTTGAGTGGATTTTTGAGTGGAGGGAATTGAAAGGCATTTGAGTGAGTGGAATGTCCACACACATGAATGTGGAAGAGGTGGGGGCAGCCCCATGGCTGATCGCATGGCCCCTTGGGTGCCCCCCTCTCCCTATAAAAGGAGCCCCCTCCCTCTCTCTCTCACTCACACCTCTTCGTGAAGGATCACTCTCTCCCTCTAGAATTTATCCCCCATGGTCTCGGACTAGCGAGATACATGTTCCCGGTGGCTATTCGGCAAGAAAGAGTTGTGCTTCTGCTGCATCGCTGGAGCGAGGAGGCGGAGGTTGCTCGGTGCCTCGAACGTGTGTGCGAGCACGGATGCGCTGATGTTTTGCGGGGCTAGGACTTCCTCTCGATCTTGAGATCGGCAAGAGATCGTCTACATCAACCACGAGTTTGGACTCTTTAAGCTTTGTCGGTCTTCAAGGGTATGTTCTCTACGGATATACATCCGCCCGTTGTTTGTATCTAGTAGATAGATCTTGGTACATAGTTGTTTCCATCGTAGGAATTTTTTTATTTTCTATGTTGCGAACCCTACAGTGGTATCAGAGCCGGATCTATGCGTAGATACTTTGCACGGGTAGTACACATATGAGTATGTGGGCGATGATGATCATTTTATTACTTCTTAGTTGTACTTTGGATATTGGTGGCATAGTGGGATGAAGCGGCCCGGATAAACTTTACATGTCCTCGCACATGAGACCTGTTCCACGCTTGACATGCAACTAGTTTTGCATAAGTGGCTAGCGGGTGTCTGCCTCCTACTATAGTCAATATCTAATTTGCAACGAGTTGTCAACAATTTGGTTATCCTCGTTGTGGTTCATGTTCGTAGGTAAGAACGGTTCTATCTTTGAAAGCCCTAAGCCACGTAAAACTTGCAATGGATAAATTAGAGGCGTCTAGTTTAGATTGTTCTTTGGGTCTAGTGTTATGATATGGTGATGTTGTAAGTAGAAGTATAAGATGATACTCTTACAACACACATAACGGTAGGTTCCATAGACCTTGTCCTTACACATAGAGGTATGATGAGATCATACCACGATGCACATGATGGAGATCAAGTGCGGAACCATATCATTTCACTTATTAACATGTGATGTTTATTGCATCTTATATTGCTTGTTTGGCGCTTTATTAGCATAATAAGATGATCCTCATTTAGATATCAAGATAAAAATATGTTCTTCCTTAAGTATGCACCGACAATGTTTCGTCGCTTCAAGACATCACGTGATGATCGGGTGTACTTGAATCCACGAGCATATCTCGTGTAAGATGCTACACACGCCAATACAAAGGTTCTTACTTGAGCCTAGCATGTGCGTACATGGCCTCTAACACGGACAAAGTTTAAGCATGAGTCATATGTTTTTGATATGATGACCATATGGATGCTCGCCTTTGAAGCTACAATCACTCACGTGATGATCGGACTTGGTGTAATGGATTTGGTTCATGTAATCACCAAAAGACACGAGGGATGTCGTTTTTGAGTGGGAGTTCATTTCTAATTTGGATTAGTAGAACTCAATTTATCATAAATTAAATCAAAGTGAATTTGCATAATTTGTTGTAGTCATTGGCATTCGTTCACTACCTTATGCATAGTTGTAATTGAGATAATAGAACTATAGAATTCTGGATATTTACTTTACGAACTGGTATCGTATTATGTTGAGTGTCAATCAAAGTTTAAATTCCTATTGCAAACTTTTAGCAAACTCTATTTACTCCGTGAAATTTAATAGTTGGTATTAAATCGAGAGTAACAATTCCAGTGTTAGTATCTTAAGTATCATGTTTGCCTCCATGATTCTTGATTGTTTTAATATCAAGTTTATCTAGGAGCTGAAAGAATTGTTTCAGAAACCATCATGTGTGGCAGATATAACGATATCTAAAACAATTTTTTGGTTGCAATATGATAGAGTATAATATATGTTCTCATATTGGATGAGAATTTACGAAGGTTGGAGATGCTAGACATCCTAATCGTCCAAAAGGGTTTTGGAAAGTAATGTTATACTCACGATTCACCTTTATAAGCTACAGTATCTTGATCATGAAAGTCGCCATGATAAGGATGAATAGAATATGTATGTAAAGTGTTTACTACACTAAAAGATTACTAAAGAATGGATTTTTAAAGAATACCGATCATTTTGATGATGGTGATCTACTTCAAAGTGCAAGTACAAAGGTATTATTATTTGAATATACACGCTTTGGACTATGTGTCATGCATATGGCACCACTTTGATGTTGATAGATTCTTTTAAAAGGAAAAGGAAATGCTGAAAGAGAATCTATAAAATATATTTGACAGAAAAGAAAAGATTGGAAATATCCAATTTAGGTATATGGATGATATACATGTTATGGTTGTATTCTTTGCTTGTTAAACAATGTGGTTCTTGGGTATTGGATACCGAATTGGTTGGTATGAAATTTCATGTAATCACGCAATTCATGAACCATAATGGCCTAAGTAACTAGCAAGAGAATATGTGATGATGTTCATCGAAAAAAAAAACAAATTGTTGTTTGTATTTCTCGTTGACATCAAAGCTTGACTTTAAGATTTGTTTTAATAATTGTTATTTAAATCAGGTATTATGAGAACAAAGGTTGTTCAAATAATTACCATATTCCATATAAGATGGATGATTTACAAATCTAGTTGGAGAAATCACATCCATAAAGCCTAATGCTAAAATGTTGCAAGACAAATGATTGAAAAATCACTTATGAAGTGACATCGCTGTTTAAATTATATTGGAAATAAAACATGAAGAAACTCCATTTTCATGGATTTTTTGAGTCTTTGATTTGATCAAGTGACGCTTGTGAGACTTTCCTCGGGATAATTAAAACTTCGTTCAAAGGCCAAAGAAGAACAAACGACTAAAATATTGGAATTTATACATATCGATGTATGTAGTCCATTATGTGCAGTCGTAAGATATGGGTTTCGACTTCATATACTTTCTCCGGAAATTTGAGTGAATATTCACTTAACGAGAAAGAAGTGTGAAATATTTGAAAATGTTCAAAGACTTTCAAGATGAAGTGAAAATCATTGTGACGAGAAAATAAATGGTTTATGATTTTATCATAAGGGATTTATTTGAGTTACAAGTGTAACAAGAAAAATAAATGAATTATGATTTTATCATAAAGGGATTTATTTGAGTTGCAAGTTTAGCAAAACACCTAGATTTACATATCCCAAAACACCACAGGAGTATGGAGTGTTTGAGATTTGTAATGAAACCTTGTTTAACATGGTTGGATCAAAGGTGTTATTTATAAAACTGCTATTATGTTTTAAAAGATTAAAAGCTTTAAATACTACCACTTTTTCACTGAAAAGAGCTCCATCTAGATCCATTGAAATGACACCATGGAAGTTATGGTTTGGGGTAAAACCTAAATTGTCATTTCTTAAATTTTGGTATGCTAAACATAAGTAAGATGTTTACAACCAAAGTCGGATGAGCATGTCTTTGTAGGTTATTTTGAATAACAATTGGTTATTCCTCCATAACACCAAGGATAAAAGGGTTTGTCGCTTGAAATGTGAAGTTTCTTGAAAAAGGAATTTTTCGCAAAAGTTAAGTGGGAGGACAATAGAACTTTGATAAGGTTAACGAACCTTAGCTAAATGTGCTGAGTCACAAGCACCGTAAACGCTCCAGGGTGCCATAACGCTCATAGCTTATGTGCCTCAAAGGTTGTGGTCATAGAGATCTAAAGTTCCTATTGAACCAAGTAGGTCTGATAAACAATCAAATGCTAAGGTTTGAGTTATTGTTTGACAATGCCGAATCGACTACATGCAAAGAAGCGATGATGGGCCCCCGACTCAAATGCTTAAAGCCATAAACCGTGATAGTTCCATACACGAGAAATCAAGTTTTGAACTTGGAAGACCCTCCGTAAAGGTGTAAAAACCTATCAATGATTTGGATCTATAAAGAAATGCATGGATGTTTCACATCTATGAAATAGTCGACATGTCGTAAAGTATTTTATGATAATGTTCAAAGAGTTGACTATGATAAGATTTGATCTTTCATAGCGATATTTAGTCTAGACGGATTAAAGTAGCAACCACTACATATAATTTGGTATATGGTAAATGAATAAACAAAACAAAATTCTTCTAATAGAATGGTTACCTAGGACGTGTACAAGACACGGTCCAAAGGATTTTGTTAAATTCAAAGGATGCTAAAAGGGCATGCAAACTTCAATGGTTGAAGTAAGCATCGCGGAGTTGGAATCTTCACCGTGATGAAAAAGGAGTTTTCATCTGGAGACGATGAAGATGCTTGCATTTGCAAGAAATTAAGTGGGAGCACTGAGACATATTTCTAATACATTATGTGGAGGACATCTTGTTGATTAGAAATGATGTATATTTTATTGACAATGGTTAAGAATTTCATTTCGATAAAAGACTTAGGCAAAACCTGAATATTTAGCATGAATGTCTATAGTGGATAGACGGTGACGCTAATATGGTTATGCCAAACGTACATATATGAGATATTGAAGGAGTTTAATATAGAAATGAAAAGAAACAGTTCTTGTCGCATGGAAAGATAAGTGAAACAAGATTCAAGTGTTTTGACACTTGATGAGTGAAATCACAAGAATGTTTTGATCAATCATACCATGATATGTACACATCCAGATATGTCCTATGATCTAAGTGTTATGAGCATATACCAGAATGAATCATAAAATGATCATTGGACGATAGTAAGGATATTCTTATGATCTTTTGGAAGAACTAAGAATATATTTGTGTAGAGGTGACAAACAATTATAAATAGTTCATTGTAAAGCGTTACATTGATACTAGTTTTGTCACAAGATACAAATTAAGTTTATCTCAATTTAAACTATGGTCGCACAATGAAATGGAAAGAAAGTTTCCATGATGGATTTGGATGAATTCCAAAGTTAAGACATTGTGACGGATACTACAACAAAAGGTTATATATGACCGCTATAGTAGCAAAGAAGGAGGGAATTTGTGTCAAGTAGTTTGTTATCAAACTAGGTGTGGTTCGCAACGGGCTAACACTAAAGATATATTGTATGACAATAGTATCGACGTGTTTTAACCCCAAGGAACTAAAGGTCTCACCGAAAGACCAAATTTATACAATGCCATCTCATTAGAGAAATGAGTGATGCGTGAAGACACAAAGACATGCAAATACACACGGACCTGAAAGTGTCAGATCCATAGATTATGTTAACCACTTGCAATTGCGTATATGGAACACCGAAAATCCATAAGTGATTAATACGCAAAGTTTTCAAACTAGATTATTTCTAGTAGTGCAGGAGTGGGAGGAGAAATAAATATGAGGGCATAATAAAGTGGTTATTATCGTATTATATTATTTATGATTTATGTTTTTTTATTATTTACATATTAATTAATATAAAATACGTAATACATGTGTGTAATAAACAAAAAAAAGTTTCTAGTCTAGTTTCTCTCTCTCTCATAAACTAGCGTTGATTAACAAGATGATCAAGGTTTCCTGATCATAGACATTGGATGTTGTTAATAACGAGGTCACAACATTAGTGTAATGATGTGATGAACATTCATCCGAAGTATAGCATTACGATCAAAGTCATTGAGTTTATATTGCTATAACAACTTACGAAATGATCCTAATCCTTAGACCATGAGATCATGTCAATCACTAACACGGGAAGAGTTTCTTGATAACATCAAACGTCACACCATAACAGGGTGATTATAAAGATGGGTTCAAAACTACTAAAGTGTTATGTTGAGGCCCATGGATCGAGAGTGGAATTTGTTCATCCCGATGACGGATAGATATGCTCTGGGCCCTCTCGGTGATATCACATTGATTAGCTTGCAAGAAAGTGATTTGATCACTAGAATGTTATATCACGAGAACGAGAAAAGAGTGCATGTCGGTAACGAGATCAAACTAGGTATGGAGATACCTATGATCGAATCTCGGACATGTAATATATCGCTAAACAAAGGGATTAAGATACTAGCGTAAAAGGTTCCGACGATCACAAGAAAGTCATCGTTGAATGTGTGGAGTCAAGATGGGTCTCAGATCCGCTCGACTATTGATCCGAGAGGGGTCTCGATCATGTCCACATTATTCGCGAACCGTAAGGTGACACACTTAAGAGACACCGACATCCATTTGGAGCAAAAGTTTCATGCCGAAAAGAATAACAAGCGCAGGAATTTCACTAGATACCGAAACGGGTTTTTGGGTGAAATTGCAGAAAGTGTTTCTGCATGTGAAATGAAATACTAGCAAGGGGTTATATGAGAATGTTTGTCATTAAAGTAATTGACAAAATTCTGAATAAATAAAAGGAATTTTATTTAATGAGAGTTTGCATTAAATTTGGTGAAAATTTAATGGGAATTTGAGTGGATTTTTGAGTGGAGGGAATTGAAAGGCATTTGAGTGAGTGGAATGTCCACCCACATGAATGTGGAAGAGGTGGGGGCAGCCCCATGGCTGGGCGCATGGCCCCTGTTGGAATTATGCCCTAGAGGCAATAATAAAGATGTTATTATTATAATTCTTGTTCATGATAATGTTTATATTCCATGCTAGAATTGTATTAAGCGGAAACTTTAATACTTGTGTGGTTTGTGAACAACACTGTGTCCCTAGTATGCCTCTATGGACTAGCTCATTGATTAATGATGGTTAAGGTTTCCTAACCATGGACATGAGTTGTCAATTAATAATGAGATCATATCATTGGGAGAATGATGTGATGGATGCACCCAAACTAAGCGAAGCAATTAGATCGTGTCATCGTGTTCATCTTTGCGAAGCTTTTCTTATGTCAAATATTGTATTCCTTAGACCATGAGATAATACAACTCCCTGGTATCGGAAGAAAGCTTTGAGGTCATCAAACGTCATCCTATGAGAGGGTGATCATAAAGGTGTCTCTCAGGTGATCGGAAAGTATCTGTTGGGTTGTATGTATCGAGATGGGATTTGTCCCTCCCAAGTCGGAGAGATATACTTCGGGCCCACTCGGTAATCGAATTCAACACTGCTTGCAAGCATGTGATTAAGGATTTAATCACAAAGTGATATCGGATTACGGAACGAGTAAAGTACTTGCTGTGAATGAGATTGAACTAGGTATGACGATACCGACGATCAAATCTCGGGCAAGTAAAATATCGCGAGACGAAGGGAATATATATATGGGATTGATTGAATCCTGGCATCGTGGTTCATCCGATATGATCATCGATGAATGTGTGGGAGTCAATATGGGTTTCGCACTCGCCGTTGATTATTGATAGAAGATCATGTCCGCATATTCTCGAACCCGCAGGTCACACACTTAACGTGTCTCGACGCTAGGATAGATTGGATAATTGGTTTATGAGTTTTGTTCGAGTCTCGGATGGTATCCGAGACATCACGAGGTTCGAGTGGTCCAAGAATAAGATTCATATAAGGCAAGCAGTTTTTGGAGTTCGAATTGTTCCGTTAATCGGTATTGTACCGAAGCTTCTAGAACCTTCCGTAAGGGGACCAACGTGGCCCCACCTTCCGGGAGGGGCATGGGCCTATGAGGGAGTGCCCTGGCCACATTAAATAGGGCACAAGGCCCCATAGGGCCCAGCCGGCCAAGAGGGATAAAACCCTAATCTAGACCTTCTAGAAGGGGGGGGGGGTTCCTTGCCCCCCACTCCTCCTCCTTTGGGGCTGCCGGTTTGGACTTGGGGGAGGGGAAAGGGCAGCCGCCCACCCCTCTATATAAAGAGGGCTGGGGGCACACCACCCCTCCACACCTTCCCCTCCAAAGCTAGCCGCCCTGCTGCCCTCCTCTCTCTCTCCCTCCCGACTGCGTGTAGGCGAAGCCCTGCTGCAGAAACTCTCCACCATATACACCACGCCGTCGTGTTGAAGGTCCAATCCATCTCTCCACCATACTTTCTGGTCCGAGGAAGGAGGAGACGTCGAGGTGCTGCACGTGTGCATCTCACGGAGGCACCACCACTTGTGGTGCTAGATCGGATCGGATCGCGAGGAGGAGAAGCGAGTACGACTACATCACCCACGTTCCGAAACGCTCATTGCAGCGAATCTTTAAGGGTATGAAGATCTAATCCAATCTCTCGTTGTTTGCATCTCCTAGATTAGATCTTGGCTTCCTCTGCTCGCATCCGTAGAAAATTTTGATTTACTATGCCGCCAAACCCTTCTGGTATCGAGCTAGATCTATGCGTAGATGTGTTTCACGAGTAGAACGCAACATGGTTGCGGGCATTGATGTTTTCTGTTGCAAGCCTCTTTTTGTGTTCTTCTTATGACGCGGGATAGTGAGATAGAAGAGGTCCAGCCAACCTTACGTGAAGTTCGCGAGACCGGCCGCACTTGACGTGTGGCTTGTTCCACACATGTGGCCGGTGGATGCCTTTCTCTCACTATAGTTGTCATGGGATTAACACCGAGTTTGGCAACCATAATATCACCGCAGGCTTTTCGTAGGTAAGAATCGTTCTTAGCATCTACTCCCATAAGCCACGTAAAACATGCAACAACAAAGTAGAGGCGTCTAACTTGTTTTTGCAGGGAGTGTTTTCTGTGATATGGTATGGCCCAAGATGTGATGTGTATAATGTATGCGATGATCATGTTTTGTAATGTTTCACGACTTGCATGTCGATGAGTACACAACCGGCAGGAGCCATATGGTTGTCTTTATAATTGTGTATGACCTGTGTGTCAACTTCCTATACGCCATGTAATAGTTTCACTTTATCGCTAAGTAGTTAGCAATAGTTTTAGTTGCTATTCATGGTGGAGGCAATCATGGTGGAGTGATGGAGATCATGCCGGCACGCACAAGATGGAGATCATTGAGCGAAGATTGGCTATACCATGTCACATAAAGTTATATGCATGTGATGTTTATCCTTTTATGTATCTTATTATGCTTAGATCGCGACGGTAGCATTATAAGATGATTCCTCACTTAAAGATCAAGATAAAAACTGTGTTCTCCCCAAGTATGCACCGTTGAGAAAGTTCGTCGTGTCCAAGCATCACGTGATGATCGGGTGCTATAGACTCTACGCTCACATACAATGGGTGCAAGCCAGTTTTGCACACGCCGAAATACTTGGGTCTAACTTGACGAGCCTAGCATGTACAGACATGGCCTCGGAACACATGAACCGAAAGGTTAAGAATGAGTCATATGAATGGTATGATCGACACTTCGTTGTCCACCATTGAAACCACATCTCTTCTCGTGAAGATCGGATTAGGTGTGGTGAATTTGGATCATGTTCACTAAACAACTTGAGGGATGTTGAATTTAGTGGGAGTTCATCTAGTAATTCGATTAGAAGTTGAACTAGTTATCATGAACATAGTCTAATTTGTACTTGCAAATATTGTAGATCAAATGGCCAAGTCCAACTTCAACTTCAACGTTTTTGCTGAGAAGGAAAAGCTTAGAAACAATGGGTCTAACTTCACCAATTGGTTCTGCAATCTGAGAATCATTCTCTCTGGTGGTCAAAAGGACTATGTCCTTGGGAAAGCGTTAGGTGACCCCTCACGCAATGCTACGGCTAATAAGAAAGCTGTCTATCACCGCCAGAAAGATGATTATGGTGTGATTAAGAGCACCATGTTGTTTGCTATGGAACCTAACTTCAAAATCGTTTTGAAGACTATCCTGCCCTTTGAGATTCTCAAGAACCGAAACCATGTTTCGCACTCAGCCCGCTCGAGAGATATGAGATCTCTGAGAAGTTCTTTAACTGCAAGATGGAGGAAAGGAGTTCCGTTAGTGAGCACGCCATTAAGATGACGGGCTACACTCAACGCCTTGAGCAACTGGAATGCATGATTCCAGAGGAGCTCAAGATTGACAGGGTTCTGCAATCACTCCCTCCCAGCTACAAAATTTTGTAGTGACTCACAATCAAATTGGTTCCACTGATACGATCACCGAGCTCTTCGCAAAGTTGAAGGCCGCGGAAGTGGACATCAAAAAGGATAATCATGTGTTGATGGTAAACAAGCCCACCTTCAAGAAAGGTAAAGGTGCAAAGAAGCCCTTCAACAAAGGCGGCGGAAAGCGCTGTTCTCGCCGAGAAGAAGCTCGTGTCCGTCCTAAGCCGGACATCGAAGTGCTTCTATTGCAAGGACAAGGGTCACCGAAGCGAATCGTCCGAAGTACTTAGCGGAAAAGAAGGCTGGCACCATCAAAGGTATATTTGATATACATGTTATTGATGTTTTCCTTACTAGCCCTCATTGTAGTGCCTGGGTATTTGATACCGGTTCAGTTTCTAATATTTGTAACTCGAAACAGGAGCTACGGAATAGACGGCGGCTTGCAAGGGATGAGGTGACGATGCGTTGCTGGCACGGATCAAGAGTTGATGTGATGGTCGTCGACGCTCTCCTTACTTTTACCTTCGGATTAGTTTTAAACCTCAATAAATGTTATTATGTGCTGCGTTGAGCATGAACATTATTTCGGATCTTGTTTATTGCAAGACGGTTATTCATTTAAATCGGAGAATAATGGTTGTTCTATTTATATGAGTAACATCTTTTATGGTCATGCACCTATTTTGAATGGTTTATTTCTTCTAAATCTCGAAGGAATGAAACACACATCCATAACATTGAGGCTAAGAGATGCAAAGTAGATAGTGATAATACTACTTATTTGTGGCAATCGCTGCTAGGTCATATTGGTGTAAAGCATGAAGAAACTCCATTCGATGGACTTTTGGAGTCTCTTGATTTTGAATCATTTGATACATGCGAACCATGCCTCATGGGCAAGATGATCAAAACCGCTTCTCCAGATGATGGAGCGAGCAACGAACTTGTTAGAAATCATACATACCGATGTATGCGACCGATGAGTGTTTCGACGCGCGGTGGATATCGCTATTTTCTCACTTTTACCGATGACTTAAGTAGATATGGGTATATCTATTTAATGAAACATAAATCTAAAACGCTTGAAAAGTTCAAAGAATTTCAGAATGAAGTGGAGAACCATCGTAATGTAAAGATTAAGTTTCTACGATCCGATCGTGGAGGTGAATATTTGAGTTCGGTTTTCACGCATCTTAAAGCAAGCGGAATCGTTTCGCAATTCACACGAACACCACAAACAAGAATGGTGTCGAATCTGGAATCGAACCTTATTAGATATGGTCCGATCAATGATGTCTCTTATTGATTTGCCGTTATCATTTTGGGGTTATGCATTTGAAACCGCTGCATTCACTTTAAATAGGGCACCATCTAAATCCTTTGAGACGACACCGTATGAACTATGGTTTGGTGCTAAACCTAAGTTGTCGTTTCTTAAAGTTTGGGGATGCGAAGCTTACGTCAAGAAGTTGATGCCGGACAAGATCAAACCCAAAGCGGAGAAATGTGTCTTCATAGGATACCCTAAGGAAACTATCGGGTATACCTTCTATCACAGAACCGAAGGCAAAGTGTTTGTCGCAAAGAACGGTTCCTTTCTTGAGAAGGAGTTTCTCTCGAAAAAAGTGAGTGGGAGAAAAGTAGAGCTAGACGAGGTTATTGAACCTTCTCTTGAATTGGAGAGTAGCGCAGCACCTGAAATGGTTCCAGGTCACCAACAATAGAGGAAGCTAATGACAAGGATCATGAAGCTTGACGATCTGTCATCGAACGTCGCAGTCGACAAGGTCGCGTGCCCCTCCCGAGTGGTACGCAACCTGTCTTGACCGTCTTGTTAGTAGAAGACAGTGAACCTCACGAACTATGAGGAAGCGATGATGAGCCCGGACTCGAGAAATGGCTAGAAGCCATGAAATCCGAATTGGGATCCATGAGCGAAAACCAAGTATGGACTTTGGTGGACCCTCCTAGCGACCGAAAGGACGTTGAGTGCAAATGGATCTTCAAGAAGAAAACGGACGCGGATGGTAATATTACCGTCTATAAAGCACGACTTGTCGCGAAAGGTTTTCGACAAGTTCAAGGTGTTGACTACGATGAGACTTTCTCTCCCGTAGCGATGTTTAAGTCCATTCGGATTTTATTAGCAATTGCTGCGTTTCATGATTATGAAATATGGCGATGGATGTCAAGATCGCATTCCTCAATGGAAACATTGATGAAGAGTTGTATATGATGCAACCAAGGTTTTGTCGATCCTAAGGATGTATAAAGTATGCAAACTTCAGCTCCATTTATGGACCAAGCAGCATCTCGGAGTTGGAACCTTCGCTTTGATCAAGTGATCAAGAGCTTTGGATTTGTTCCAAATTGCTACAAGCTTGTATCTACAAGAAAGTGAGTGGGAGCTCGGTGACGCTTACGGTACTATATGTGGATGACATATTGATTATTGGAAATGACATCAACATGCTTAACGATTTGAAGAGTTATTTGAACAAGTGTTTTTCAATGAAAGACCTAGGTGAAGCTGCTTATATATTGGGCATCAAGATCTATAGAGATAGACAAAGACGCTGATAGCTTTAAGCCGAGTACATACCTAGACAAAGTTCGAAAAGGTTCGAATGGATAAGGCAAAGAAAGGTTCAAAGGCCTATGTTGTTAGGTAAGATATTGAGCAAGGCTCGGTCCCACTACGATGAAATGATAGGGAAGCTATGAGCAAAGTGCCTTATGCCTCGCCATAGGTTCTATCATGTATGCCATGTGTACTAGACCGACGTGTCCAATGCTCTTAGTTTGATGAGCGGATATCAAAGTGATCCAGAGTGGAACATCGGACAGCCGTGAAAAACATCCTAAAGTACCTAAATAGGACTAAAGAAATGTTCTTAGTCTATGGGGTGATGAACACTGTCGTAAAAGGTTACGCCGACGCTAGTTTTGACAATCACAAGGATGATTCTAAATCTCGGGACGTGATACGTGTATATTTTGAATGGAGGAGCTGGAGTCGGAGAAGTCGCAAGCAAAGCGTGATCGCGGATCTACAGAGAAGCGGAATACATGGTCTGCCGAAGCGCCAAGTGAAGGAGTTTGGATCAGAACTTCATCATCGAGCTTGACGTGGTTCCAAGTGCATTGGACCCATGGAGATATTGTGTGATAACACCGCCATAGCACTCGCTAAGGAACCAAGATATCATCCAAAGACCAAGCATATCAATCAAGTTTCATATAATCCGAGATTATATAGCAGATGGAGATCAAGATTAGCAAAGTACATACAGATCCGAATGTCAGATCCATTGACTAAACCTCTTCCACGTGTAAACATGATCAAGACCTCGATTGCCATGGGTGTGAGATTGTTGCCAAATGTAAACTAGATTATTGACTCTAGTGCAAGTGGGAGACTGTTGGAATTATGCCCTAGAGGCAATAATAAAGATGTTATTATTATAATTCTTGTTCATGATAATGTTTATATTCCATGCTAGAATTGTATTAAGCGGAAACTTTAATACTTGTGTGGTTTGTGAACAACACCGTGTCCCTAGTACGCCTCTATGGACTAGCTCATTGATTAATGATGGTTAAGGTTTCCTAACCATGGACATGAGTTGTCAATTAATAATGAGATCATATCATTGGGAGAATGATGTGATGGACAGACCCAAACTAAGCGAAGCAATTAGATCGTGTCATCGTGTTCATGTTTGCGAAGCTTTTCTTATGTCAAATATTGTATTCCTTAGACCATGAGATAATACAACTCACTGGTATCGGAAGAAACCTTTGAGGTCATCAAACGTCATCCTATGAGAGGGTGATCATAAAGGTGTCTCTCTGGTGATCGGAAAGTATCTGTTGGGTTGTATGTATCGAGATGGGATTTGTCCCTCCCAAGTCGGAGAGATATACTTTGGGCCCACTCGGTAATCGATATCAACACCGCTTGCAAGCATGTGGTTAAGGAGTTAATCACAAAGTGATATCGGATTACGGAACGAGTAAAGTACTTGCTGTGAACGAGATTGAACTAGGTATGACGATACCGACGATCAAATCTCGGGCAAGTAAAATATCGCGAGACGAAGGGAATATATATATGGGATTGATTGAATCCTGGAATCGTGGTTCATCCGATATGATCATCGATGAATGTGTGGGAGTCAATATGGGTTTCTGACTCCTGTTGATTATTGATAGAAGATCATGTCCATATTCTCGAACCCGCAGGTCACACACTTAACGTGTCTCGACGCTAAGATAGATTGGATAATTGGTTTATGAGTTTTTGTTCGAGTCTCGGATGGTATCCGGACATCACGAGAGGTTCCGAGTGGTCCGAGAATAAGATTCATATAAGGCAAGGCAGTTTTTGGAGTTCGAATTGTTCCGGTTAATTCCGGTATTGTACCGAAGCTTCTAGAACCTTCCGAAAGGGGACCAACGTTTCCCCACCTTCCGGAGGGGTCATGGGCCTATGAGGGAGTGCCAGATTGGGCCAGGGGCACAAGGCCCCATAGGGCCCAGCCGCCAAGAGGATAAAACCCTAATCTAGACCTTCTAGAAGGGGTTCCTTGCCCCACTCCTCCTCCTTTGGGGCCGGTTTGGACTTGGGGAGGGGCAGGGCAGCCCACCCTCTATATAAAGAGGGTTGGGCGCACCACCCTCCACACCTTCCTCCAAAGCTAGCCGCTGCTCCCTCTCTCTCCCTCCCGATCGGCAGGCGAAGCCCGCTGTAAACTCTCCACCATATTCACCACGCCGTCGTGTTGTAGATCCAATCCGTCTCTCCACCATACTTGCTGGTCCGAGGAAGGAGGATACGCCGAGGTGCTGCACGTGTGCATCTCACGGAGGCACCGCCACTTGTGGTGCTAGATCGGATCAGATCACGAGGAGGAGAAGCGAGTACGACTACATCACCCACGCCCGACGAACGCTCACGCATGAATCTTCAAGGGTATGAAGATCTAATCCAATCTCTCTCGTTGTTTGCATCTCCTAGATTAGATCTTGGCTTCCCTCTGTTCGCATCCGTAGAAAATTTTGATTTACTATGTCGCGAAACCCTTCAGCCCCTTGGGTGCCCCCCTCTCCCTATAAAAGGAGCCCCCCTCCCTCTCTCTCACTCACATCTCCTCGTGAAGGATCTCTCTCTCCCTCTAGAATTTATCCCCCATGGTCTCGGACGAGCGAGATACATGTTCCCGGTGGCTATTCTGCAAGAAAGAGTTGTGCTTCCACTGCATCGCTGGAGCGAGGAGGCGGAGGTTGCTCGGTGCCTCGAACGTGTGTGCGAGCACGGATGCGCTGCTGTTTTGCGGCGCTAGGACTTCCTCTCGATCTTGAGATCGGCAAGAGATCGTCTACATCAACCACGAGTTTGGACTCGCTAAGCTTTGTCGGTCTTCAAGGGTATGTTCTCTATGGATACACATCCGCCCGTTGTTTGTATCTAGTAGATAGATCTTGGTACATAGTTGTTACCATCGTAGGAAATTTTTTGTTTTCTATGCTGCGAACCCTACACTGCCTCCCGCTGGGCCCGCGTTGACCCGCGAGCCTTGCTGATTCCTTTTGCGCATCGCTTTGCCTCCATGGCGCTTGTTTCTTGTCACAAGGCTAGCCGCTTTGCTGCCGCTTGCCTTGGACCCACTGCTGCTTGGCCTCACCAACATGCGTGCAGGCTTGCCCCGATTCCTCTGATTTTCTCTGGTTGTGCTTGCAGGGTCCGGTACTACCGGTTAAATCCGGTAGTACCGGACCGTTCCGAAAAACTGCCCAAACGGCTAGATTTTCTGGGCCTTCTTTATAAGCCTTTGCCCGTTTTCAGTTCCGGTAGCTCCTCTCTTATCTATTAGGTTAAACTTTGTTCACACTTGCTCTAGATCTTGAAGCTTGCCTAATATTTTCCCTTCGATGATTCTTGCCCATATTTGAGTGGAAGAGAGAGGAGATCTAGACCCACGTTTTGACCTAACTGATTCATCTCTTTGTGAGTGTATCTTTGGGGATCTAGATTTTGGGGGATTTTGTGTCTCTCTTTGAGTCCTCCTCTATTGTTCCCCCAATAGCTTTAGTAGCTTTGTTAGAACTTGAGAGTGAGGGATTTGAGCATCTTTGTGGTGTTCTTGCCATTTGCATTTGGTGCATCGGTTTGAGTTCTCCTCGGAGGATTTGGTTTGAGTTGCTCATTGGAGCTTGTCCCTCTTGGGTTCTTGGAACCCTAGACGATTTTGTGGCCTTGGTGGCATTTGTTGAGGCCTTTTGTGGCGTTTTTTGGGAGCCTCCAATTAAGTTGTGGAAAAGTTCCCCAACCTTGTGAGAGGTTCCGGTTGCCACCGACAAGTGCACCGATAGTGGAAGCATGGATCGATCCCGTTGGGGTGAGATTCACCGGAGAATAAGGGAGGCCTTTTGTGGCGTTGGTGGTTTGATATCACCCCGTCTCCAAACGAGACGTACTCCATGTTGGGAGGAACTCGGTAAAATATCGGTGTCCCCGCGTGCCTCGGTTATATCTATACCCGAGCTCTTTACTTATGCACTTTACATTGTGATAGCCTTCGTGCTTGAAGTAATATATATCTTGCTATCACTTTGTTGCTTGTATTGCTTAGCATAAGTTGTTGGTGCACATAGGTGAACCTTAGTTGTTCTAGGTTGTGCTTAACAAAGTAAACACTAGTTTTATTCCTCCTTTGTTGAGCCACTCTAGGAAAAGTTTTAATCGCCTATTCACCCCCTCTAGGCGACATCCGTATCCTTTCAGTTATGCCTTGCTCAGTTCCTGTCAATTGCCCTGATGTAATTTGTTTACCCTTCATGCCATGTTGTTTATCCAAGGAGAGCACCTCTAGTGAACTATGGACCCTGGTCCAATCTTTACTATTGATACATCTTCGACTGTTACTATTTACTTGCTACAAACCACCTTTACCTTCCACACCATACAATTAATCCTTTGTTATAGCAAACCGGTGAGCTTGACAACCTCACTGATTCGTTGGGACAGAGTCTTGAGTTTGTGTTGTGCAGGTCTCCACGTTGTTTGCAACACCTGCGTGACGTTTCCTTCCTCCTTCTGGTTCGATAACCCCGGTCTCTACTAAGGAAAACTTGCTGTTGTGCTCATTACACCTTGCTCTTGGGGTTCCAACAAAGTGTCCCACGATAACATTGGGTGCACGCCTCACACACACACACACACACACACACACTAGTTCTACCGTATCGCATCAGGCGCACTGCTAGTATATGTTACACCACCTCTCCCGTGAAGAACGAGCTTGCTCCCCAAGCTAGTGCATGTGGAAAGCGAGCTCGCAATACATCATAGTCTTCCCAAGTGGACGCATAGACTGGAAGATAAGACCATTTCACCTTGATCTACACATATGTTGCATTCCCTTTCTTACATAGGCATTGTTCCGGGATTTCTTTAGGCTCAACGTCTTGGACATCTAGTTGTACCTTAGCAGGAAATTCATGATATGTTGCTGTGAAATCTGGCTTGAGTGGCTTTAGTTTTGACACATGAGATACTGGACGAATCTAACTTGATGCAAGTAGCTCCATCTTGTATGCTACAAACCCAATCTAAGACAAGATCTTGTAGGTCCAATATAATTTGTATGACAGGTTAGGGAATTTCCTTCTCACCATTGATCGTTGCACATAAGGCCGTAGTTTTAGGAACACAGAGTCTCACACCTAAAATTCCCTAAAAGATTCATTCTTGTCAGCATAATGTTTCATTCGCAGTTGTGCTTTCTCTAGTTGATACTTCAACATCCCAGAAGCAGACTGCCTCTCAACCAAGAAGTCTTTTACTTCACTATTTTTAGTTGTGTGCGGTAATGTGGTTCTTCTTTGTACAAAGCCTTGAAATAAGAATAGCCAATGTTAGAATGGTGTGAAGTGTTGTACCAAAACTCGCCTAGTGGCAACTAGCCGTAACATTTCTTTGGTTCCTCATTAGCTGCACACATCAAATACATTCCAAGGATTGATTGACCCTCTCCATTTTCCCATCACTCCAAGGATGGTATGCACTACTCATGTGTATCTTGGTATCAATCATGGCAAACAACTCCTATAAATTACTAGTAAATACTCTGTTTCTATCAGACACAATAGAAATAGGCATGGTATGCAACTTAACCACATTGTTGAACACAACTTTGGCCATTATATGAGTAGAATATGGATGTTTGAGGGGATGAAATGTGCATACTTAGTAAATCTATTAATAATTACTAGGATCACATCATAGCTAGCAGATTTAGGAAGCCTATCGATGAAATCCAAGGAAATCTCCCGCCATGCTCCTTGAGGAATCTTCAGTGGTTGCAACAAGACATGGGTTTTGCAATGATCATGTTTTGCATGTTGACGCAATGCACTGTTTCAAATAATCTTGCACTGCTTACTTGAGACCAGACTAGTTAAACAACCTATTGATTTTGTGATAAGTAGTTTGAATGCCAGAATTGCCTCCTAGAGCACGGGCATGAAATGCCTGAATGAATTTAGTTTGGAGTCCTATATTTGCACCAATCCATACCTTCCCATGTAACTTAATGAGCCCTTAATTCCCATGTAAATCAAAAACAAATTCCCATCAACTAGTTCTTGTAACAGAAGTTGGACTTTGTTCTCCACAACATAAGAGTTCAATACATCATGTATCCATACCGGTATACCAGCTGGAACTAAATACAAGGATAAAGCATGGCTCACACATGACAAGGCATATGCCACTTTGTTCCCCCTATCTTGTACTGGAATGTGAAATTAATCCCCACCAATCTTTCATTGCCTTCTTCTCTAGATCAGTATGTATGATCTGATCCTCCGGGTGATATAATCTCTGTTGCCTATTGTTGATCACAAAAGGGCCTCTAGACAAATATGGTCTCCAACAACAACCATCATAATTGCTAAGAACTATTTTTCATAGATAGCAATTTTCTTGTTATTCATACTGAGACCCTTGCTATAATATGCCACCGGATGCCCTTCTTGCATGAGCACAACCCCAGTTGCAGAATCACATGCATATGTCTCAATCCAGAATGATTTAGAGAAATCTGGAATAGCAAACACAGGTGTCATAAACATGGCTTGTTCCAGAGCATCAAAAGCATGTTGGGCTGATGTATTCCAGTCAAAAAATTTGTTTTGAAGTAATATCATTAGTGGATTTTTTTTTGTAAAAGAGTATATATTAATATCACATGGGATACCAATTACACCCAGCATCTGCAACAACGCATTGCCCTAGCGGCCCTACGAATGCACACAACCCAGAAAAAAGAAAGAAGAATTACAAAAAAAGAAAAGTCCCGCTACAGAGAACTAATCCCCAAGCAACAACACTGACACCACCAGAACAACATCAGTAGTCCCCACTCCAATAACGATGCCGTCAAGAAGGAAACAGTGCCCAAGCGCCGCCGTTGCCCGATCAAAGATCATAGGTTTTCACCCTGAAGAAAGTCCTTGCTCACAAAACAATGCCTTCAACAAGGTCATTGCCAGACACAACCAGTTAAGGCCAGACCTTGGATTTTCACCCTGCAAGATAAGACTAGGAACTCCCCATGTGTTGTCTTCCCGGACCAACAGTCACCGCAATGAGTCCCAGATCACGTAGTCAGATCTCCGTCGCCACAAGAACAAAAATCACCATCGCTACCCTCATATTTCCGCTCTGCTGACATTCTCCGCATCTGACTTCACCATGGCTCTAAGAATGGCACTTGGTGGGAACAAACAACAGAGCTTCGCAACGCTCCCGCTGAAACCAAACGGCCAGAAAAACAAGGTGCACACGACCGAATACCTTCCGATCCAGCAATCTCCAGGCATGATACGCCCATGGGAGTTCGCCGATGGAGCCTTCCGGAACCCTCCTCTCCAGATCAGATCAACGAGGGCATACATCAAGCAGAACTTCGTCTTTGTGCGAAAGAAACCAAAGGACCACCACCATTATTAGATCCGACACAGCGATCCTCACACCGCCGACCGGTTTCCGGAGAACGGATCGAGCAGGAAACTAGGGTTAGAGAGCCGATCTAGGTCTTCCAACGGAACCCCATTGCCGGCACCTCCTCCACCAGATCGCCCCACTCTGCCGCCCTAGAGGAACGAACAAGCCGCCAGCACGGGGGACGGGCGGCCGCTGCACGCCAGCACTCCGGACGGGCCTCCATGCCGCCGTCCTCCTTGCTGCCTCGCGTTGCCGTGCCACCTTACCCGCACCGCCGCTGCCTTCCCCGCCAAGGTTCACCGCCTCTCCACGCTACACCCTCACTACCCCTGTGACGATCCGCCTCCGCGTGAAGGGGCCCCATCGGGGGAGCGCCTCCATCGCCCGCCGCCTTCGACGGCCAGGCGCGGCCGCCACCGCCGGCGCCGGTGGCGGTAACGGCCGAGGGAGAGGAGTTAGCGGTGCCTCTTTTTCTAGGGTTTGGCGCCTCCGAAGCCGCCCCGCACGAGGCGACCTGGGAGGAGTTTCGTCTATCCACATACATGATACATCCATCGTTAGTGGATTTGCAATAATCCCATAGCTCTTGACAAACTTCCTATAGTAGCCAACCCATAAACCCCTTGAGTTTAGTAACATTAGATTGCACGGGCCATGCCATGCATGACTTGGGTTTTCTCAAGGTTATTTGTCACATCTTTGTCTGATATAATATGTCCCAAGTATTCTAACTTTGGTTCAGCAAAAGAGCATTTACTTTTCTTGGCAAATAGCTGATTTTCCAGAAGAACCTAAAATACCAATTACAGATGATGAACATGCTCCTCAATAGACTTACTGTAGACCAAAATGCTATCCATGAACACCAGCACAAATTTTCTGAAAAAAAGAGCAGAAACATAGTTCATCACACACTAAAAAGTTGTTGGGGCATTGCAATCCCAATTGACATTACTCTGAACTAGTATTGACCATTATGAGTCTTAAATGTTGTCTTCAGTTCATCTGCCGGAACCATCCTGGTTTGGTGGTAACCAGCCTTCAGATCCAACTTAGAGAATATCTTTTGTGCCTGCTAGTTCATCCAATAACTCATCAACTATACAATCTTTTGTATTCTCTACAAAATCTTCTTGTGTCATCTTTTTTCTTTACTAGCACCCGATCCATAATAAGTGTGCTAATTTAGTACAAAGTTATACCAAATCAATGACATTAATCATGGATCTGATGGAGTATTATTCATGTCGGGCTTTCAAAGCCTGGCCCAGGGTATTATTCATGTTGGGCTCAAAGCCTGGCTTAGAAATTGCAAGTTCACGTCACCCTTGGCGTGGTTCGTCAAGGTCTTTTTAGAGGTTTTCAGTGTATTCCGCCTAAAAAATGTGGTGCGCCAATTGTAACTTCCATTTAATTTGCCTAGGAAAAAGGCATCGCTTACTCTGGTTGCTAGAGAAAAAGAACATGTACTAGCTTTGAGAGTTGACACGGAGTAAGAGCGGTACAATACTCTGCAGATTCTGGATCTAATGGCGTAGACATGAAAAGAAAACAAGTGTGTCCATTTAAGGTGTCAGGTGGGATCCCGTCTAAATCCCACTTCTAGTTCATTTCTCAAAATCTAGTGTAAATTTTTGCTCAAAATTTACACTAGAATTTGGCAAATGAACTACAAGTGAAATTTAGGTGGGATCCCACTACACCCTATGTCCATTTCAATTCCAGCTCGACGGGGATGAAACACCGCAGTCACAGCACAACACACCTGACCCCCATCTCACTTGTTCCATCCACAGCAAGGCGAACAATTTCATTTAGATGGAGAAGTCAAAAAGCATACACAAAACCAGCCACAAGCATAAGCATATACAGGTGCTACTACCACACCAACGTTCAATTAAAACTCAGGTTTCCATCACATGTCCACAGCTCTCAGGTTCATTTATGCACTGCAGTACGCTTATGTTACAATCAAAAGTTAATCTTTTGCCAGTACAAGCCACGACACTCCAGAAGATTAGCCACACATGCCAGCACTAACCACCAGGCTTCAATACTAGTCGCTGTCCGTGCTATCGCCATCTGAACCAGGATAGTCAATACAGGTGCTACTACCACCACCGTATGCTTGGCTGCTTGGGTGAACAACAGGCCGGTAGTTCACGCAACCATAGCAATGGCCTGGAAAAACATAATAAAGAGTTAGCCTAAGATTAAAATCAGAAAGAATATGAGACCATGATTAAAGTATATATGAGACCACGATTAAAGTATATGAGATTGATGCAAACCTCATGAGCAATAAGGAAACATGTGAATAGCAAGGAAGAAGTAATATGGACTGTCAAGAAAATAGTACCATATGGTATATGGATGAAGCCAAAATAAACAAGTGCGTACCTGCGTCATTTTCCCCAACTATACAGCACAACAACACATCTTTCTCATTCCGAAAAGAGTAGTCAACTTCAGAGAAGAATAGCTTGGTGCTGCCATCCTCGGGCTGCTTAGCTGTGAAGTTGTAATGGATGCAACCCCCTCCAAACTCAAAAAATATCGAGATTACTCGTATCTCCACCAGCTCAAACTGAAAACAAAACAAAAAAACACCGTTAGGACTATCAGGTTCGAAACCTAAAATGCTCGCTTAAATGCATGATAGTTGGACAAAAATCCTAACACAATATGAACATTATCACCAAACTAGGTCTAGACACCATCCGATTATACAAATACCGGATTGTCACACCTCAATAGTGAAAGAGAGAAAGACAGAAAGATAGAGGAAGACCTTCGTGTTGTTCGCTCTGTTGTATTTAAGCAGGGCTACCTCAGCGTGATTACGTGCAACCCTTTGTCTGGCCGCCACTCTTCTTTCACGGAGCGCGTTCCTCACCTCCGGAGGTTTCCTCTTTTTCAATACAACTGGAGGTCCAGAGAAAATTTCCAGTTCCAGGGAAAGGTCCTGCTCCTCCATCGGGGGATCAGGGAAAGGGAACTGAAACCTATGAGCATGTTGCTTCAAGTTGATACCTTCAGGAGTGCTCCTCTCCTTGGACATCCAACCAGCTCTACTCCTGATCCAATATGGTTAACAGATTGTTATGTCATAGAAAAAGATCAAATACCGTGCCATAAGTCCACGAAATTTAGCACTACCTCCGATCCATAATAAGTGTCGCTGATTTAGGGAATACCATTTACCCAGTTGTTTCTCTTTTACAATGAACGTGCATGCAGAGTTCATGAAATATGTTTAAAAAATGTGAAGCTTGTTTTGGAATTCAAATTTGACATGATGAATTGAATAGCAGCATAGCAGAAACAGGCAAAGAATATAACTTAACACAATGCGAGGAAAACATGAGCGGTTGTGACATTATTTTCTTAGAACGAACTGCTGAGTTTTTCAGTAAAATTCTTAACATGTCGTCTATGCAACTCGTAGTGTAGAATGGTTTTTAAAAAGGAACAAAATTCAGCTAACCATTCGGGAACAGGAGGAGCCGTGTTATCCATTTCCATGAAAATAAGTTAGAAATATATACTCCCTCCATCCCAAAATAGATGTCTCAAATTTATCAAAATTTTGATGAATCTAGACACTATTTAGTATATACATTCATCCGAATTTTAAAAAACGTAAGACATCTATTTTGGGACAGAGGGAGTACAAAATAGACGACAACTACCCGTAGCCATAAGATTCGAGTTATCAATCTTGCAATGAGATTTCAGAATACGAATAAAGATGCACAATAGTGTTGGATAGAGAGAAAAAAAAGATAAGTAAAGAGGCTAGGAGTTTTAACTTGCATACCTCTGCTTTGAAACGGCGCATGGAATGGCAACTTCAGAACGATGCTGTTGCTTTGTCATATTCTCCTTAAACCTGAACCAGAACACATGGTTTGAATATAATTCCAGTGAAAGGAAGATGAGTTGTCAATTATTCAGTAAAATTCTCCGTCCATCACTTATGCACCTTGGGAGTGTGTAACATTTTTTTTTCTAGAACACAATCCGGCTAGCCATACGGGGATGGAAGAATTGTATTAACCATTCCCAGGAAAAGAACAGTTTGTAATATGAAGAAAAATGGACAAATTAATACTGAAACCTGAGTATTTGAGTTACCAATCATGCAATCACATTTCAGAATACTGAATGAAGATGCACAATGGTGTCCAGCAGAGAGCAGCTCAAGAGAAAAATGAAGAGGTTAGGAGTTTCACCTTGCATATCTCCCCTTTGAAGCGGCACGTGAGACCCCAACTTGAGAATGATGGTGTTGCTTGGGATCCTCTGGCGAGACGAGCAAATTGTCCTTATACCTTGATGAAACAGAGCATATGATTTATTCAGAATCACAGTATGTCAACTCCTCGAGTCACAATAATTTGTTCTCGGATACATTACTAGCTTCAGCAAAAAAAAAATAACCGTAAGAATTTGTTCTTGGATACATCTCGAGTTTCCGCAAGTTTTAGAACCTTATGAATCCCTTCTCAGTTGACATTTCTGATTACAGTCAAAATTTTACAACTATGATAATTAGTTCTCTCGTATAGTACATTTCTAATTAGCTTTCGTTCAACAAGGGAATACGACGGAGATAAATTGCGTTCGTGTGTATGCCGGAGTAGAGAACTTACGAATCCTCCTGGTCAGCACGGTTCTGATCCGCCATGGTGGACTGGTTCCACGATCGATTACCACGTACGCCCACGAACCCACTGGATCGTACTTATATATGTGTAGTGGTTTGCAGTTTCAATCTGAAGATGCGAGATTAGAGTACCGCCTCTGCTGGACGTTATATGAAGCGATCGAGGGCTTCCCGGCCGGATCCGAAACGAATACGGTTCCCGATTGGTGCGCTGTACGGTTTGATTTGATCTGATCGATGCTGTGTCGAAGAGTGTCTTTGGCACAGGGTACGGCTCTCATGCAGGAAGCCCTGCACGCACTATTGCAAGGCATATAGATCGGAGCCGCAAGGCATATAAATTCTGTAATTCCTTCCGTTTACTGATGTAAGATATTATTGTCTTCTCTATCTCTACTATCTAAAAAGAATTTTGGTGTTCCGTTTTCTGCCACTATGTTCGGTCTTTCGTCGAGCAAGCACTCGGTCGTCGGCCTAATTTAGCGCCGTATGCAGTCATTTGCATATTTTAAAGCACGCACGCAGTCATCGGCCTAAATCCTGAATTATCGCGGCAGTTATTTGTTGGCTCTCCTTTATTCTCGCCTTGTGACCAAAGAATCCGGGTACGCCTTCTTCTCCTCCGCACTCCATCGCACACTGCTCAGCTACCACTCGCCGATGTCTCTCCACCATGTATCTTTCTCCGCCTGACGGCAACGCCGCTACACCGAGAGGTCACCTTCGTATACTAACAGCATGAGGCGGCGCGGGGCACTCGTGGAGGTGAGCTGCGGACGGGCGCCGCCGGTGGAGGAAGACTTTGCTGGGAAGGCCTACATGGTGTGCTAGGGGAGTCAAAGTAGCTTCCGATGGGATGCAATTAATCGTGTCACCGTCACACAGGTGATGGCCGTGCTCTCCTCCTCTGGTCTCCGCCGATTCCCACCTCCACCCCAAATGTGGGAGCTCACTGAGGCGGGCCAGTGCTGCAGTGAGGAACCTATTGGACGGATCACCTAGGTGTCCCGGCTGCTCCTCTACCGTCGGTGCGACGCCACCGCTGACCTTCTGCCCTTGCCTTGCTCGATATCATCCCGGCGTAACTGATGTACTACCTGTTTCCTCTCCATTTTGTGCACGCGGAGCGGGACTGTAGTATTTTGCCGGGCCTGATATCCGCCTCTTAAATCCTCTGTCGTCTTCCTCGCTGGTCCCGCAAGATTGAACTATCCTTGGTGCAGTATGTCGATTCGTTTGTTCCAAATGCGCGGCAGGACGAGAGAAACACAAAGCCATGATCAGTTCGTCTCCTCGCATACCGATCTGGCAGAATTTCAGCCGTCGGTCTTTCTCGTCTGCAGCCAAGACCACTGCCTCTGATATCCCTCCTGTGTAAGCCGGTAAGGCCAGGTCAAGTCCTTTTTTATTGTGCAACCTAATCCTCCTTGACGTTAATTCTTCTTTACATAATTTAAGGTTGAAGAATCGAGAGTCTGAAACTCCACAGCCTATGCACACACACCAGATCTCCTTGACGTTAATTCTTCTCAACAGAATTTATGGTTCTCAACTGAGTGTGGCTGGAATAGCACGATCCCACTGTATGTTTGGTTGTCACCCTCTCGTCTCATTTTCATTGTCTACCTGTCCCCTTGGGCACAACATGTAATTATTTGTTACACTGACATAAGTTTTGATTGGAACTAAAATGCTTAATTGTACTACTTAATGATGGCCTTGTTCCTCCTCTTCAACTATTTCAAAATCAAATGAGGCTAGGATAAAAACCACCTTTCAGGCTTCTGTTAACTTCTTGATGTCGCCTTCTTTATAAAGAAGTGTAACAAATGGAATCAACAAGAGGATTCTCAACATTATTTAATTCCCAGTAAATACCACCGCATGTTGTGATTTGAAAACATAAGACTATTGTTATAATAATAGGGGCACTATTGTGATTGTTCAGGACATTAGCCGCCAGCCACTCCGATATTTTTTTGTTTTGTTTTTCAGCATTGTTGGAAGTTTGTTCCGGATAAGAGATGTGTCCAACAATTCGTACGCCCCTGAATATTTACATAGCTGGCATTACAGATCCGTTCTTGCATATCCGATTGCTTAGACTCATGGGTACCCTGGGTCAAGGGAATGCAGACTGCAGCGAGCATGGAAACGATATTCTTGCCAGGATGATCTGTTAATCCGCAGTTTAATATGCGCAACGAAATTTCAGTTACGCTTCACAGAGGTTTGTGAGGAAAATGTATCTAGACTTCTTTTAGTGTGTAGATTCACTCTAAACCTGAGTGAACCTACGTACTAAAATAAGTCTAGATACATTTGCTTCACAGAGCTAAAACATCTTATAATTTAAAACGGAGAGAGTACATATTTAAACACTGCCCACCTGATATACAAAACACGGTCTCTCTCTTTTAGTTGAGCAACAAAATCAATCTAATTTAAGCATACAACAAATATATAATTTATGCAGAGCAAAATTTGCTTGCTATTTGTGGACTGGATCTATTGCTTCGTTCATTCCTCTGCATCTGACTTCACTTTCTGCACCGATTTGTTCATTCCACTGCATTTGTATTGATTCCTTTTTGTAATATGGACACCTGATAAATTAAAACAGTAATCATACTTTCTAATAATTTAATGTTATTAGACGTCAATAATTTTGTTTATTGGCTTATACCAACACGTTCTTGCATCTCAGGTTAATTTAGTCGGTGGTTATCAAGAATTAAAGAGACAAATTTGTAAGGCAGCACTGGTATACTCCAGTTATTTCAGTCTTGTACATCTATAAATAAACGTTTTGCTCCACTGTTGTAGTACTCTCAAATGTAAGTGCTATTTCTCAAGTAAGTACTTAGCATCCGATCAGCCTTTTAGCCCTTAGAATATTCAAGGAAATACCTTTTGTAGCATCCTTCTTTAGGTTAATTAGTAGTACATGGCATAGGTCATAAACAGAAATGACAAAAGTTATTTTTCGCCTGAGGGTCAATTTTTACCGATCAAGCCATTCTATTGTTTTGTTATACACATGCGTCATAGTTTCATGAAAATAGGAACTTTTCGCAGCAAGCAATTTTTTATATATTTACGCGTCTCCTTTTCTTCTTGGTGGCCCTTCCATGCTTGAGCAAACAAAGCCTAAGAAGAATGTGCCACACTGTATGACTATTCTTATATTTTTTGTAGAGTCATATCATTAAAGTATTAATTACTATAGTTTTCATTACATGTAATCCTTCCAATACAGATTATCCAAAGTTTGTACTATTGTTACCTCCGTTTCAAAATGTAAGCCTTTTTAATAGTTCAATTTGAACTGCTAGAAAGGCTTACATGATGGAACGAAGATAGTATGGTATTAGGAATTGTGTTACACTTATTTTGGTGGCTTCAAAATTTAGGTTGATGGCTATACATGCATTACCTCTTAGAATTCTGATGTGAGGTGAAGAAATATATTTTTTTATCTTATGAACGCCCGATAGATATTAAATATGGACACCATGAAGGCTTGAGGTAAACATATTTTCACACTTACTATGAAGTTCATGCCACTTCTATTAGAACTATTTGTGGGTGGCCAAGGAATATATGTCTTTTGTAAAACTGATTTATGCTTTTGCCGGTATGTCTTTGGTTCGACATGGGTCCGGCTTTTCTGGTAGACCTCAAAGTCACAATCATATATTTCAAGGAAGTTAGTGCTCCACTGCTGCGAGTAGTGAATTATGTACACATGACGATGGATCAATAGTGCTTTGCTAAAATGAAGCAACAACACAACGTCGACGAATCAGATCACAAAGGTGATGAGTGAACACGGAGGGGTTAATATGACACCTTATAATGATGTACTACTAATGTATGTTGTATACTTGTGAACTTCGTAACCATTATTTGAGCTAATAAAGTTATCTTCCATAAAACCAATCTAAACTGGTATTTGGTTGTTTACAAAATAGGGAAATACATTGTGGTATTTTATTGTGTTCTTTATGAGTTAGTTTAATCCAAAGTTAGAACGTTTCTTATGAATTGAACTCTCACTTCCCATTGCTATGCTTAAAGAAATAAGCGGGATGACAACATAGCCTCCTTTGGGGCTATCTGACCTTGGTTTTTTCTTGGAGAACTTTATATATTTTAAAACTCCCAGGTGAGAGTGGAAATCCCACCATGATTACTATTGAACATGGATGGTGATTGTTGCAATGGGCTATGGGAACGAGTATGGCGATTCTCCAGCGCTGGAGAAAACACCTGCGTGTAGTGATGAGTGACTAATTTCATTGGAATAGGGTAAATACAAAGTATAGTGTCAGTGATGTTGTAGTGGTTTACTAGGAAACGCAATAACTAACGGTGTAATGGTGAAAGATGTTAAACCAATGGTCTGGTTGAAAATAAAGGCATGACATATGCAACCTTATCACGACTTTGTGATTTTATCCTAAATAGCATGGACTTTTAGTTTGAGTAAAACAAGATGGTGTTGACGTTAAAAAATGTTGAGTCAAAGTGTGGCTTAGTTGGGACCACGATGTTATGCTAAAGGGAAAAACATGAGAACTCGTGGCAGCTCACGTGTGTAAAATTAATAAGTACTCCCTCCGTTTCAAAATATAAAATGTTTTAGATTTATGAAGAAAGTGAATCTAGACTTCTTTTAGTGTGTAGATTCATTCCAAAGTTAAGTGAACCTACATACTAAAACAAATCTAGATACATTTACTTCACAAAGCTAAAACATCTTATATTTTAAAACGGAAGGAGTAGAAGAGTGCTAATTTAGATTACAACTGTTTCGAGGTGTGGAGATGAGCTCTATGTAGATACAGGGTCTCTGTTGACGCATTGGCTTAAAGGAGGATGGTTGTGAGATAGGACTTACTTTTTGCGCCTCCAAGACCTCAAAGACATATATTTTGCTCTCTCTCGTTGCAACAATTGGTTATAAAATATGACAATCAATTTATTATTTTTTCTATTTTTTGTTCCGCGGCAGCGCACGGGCATTTTACTAGTTTTCTAAAACGCACATATATAGACATGTTTCACGTATAGATTCGTTCATTTTTTTTATATCTAGTCCACTTTAAAATGTCTAAAATGTCTTGCATTAATTAACGGAGGGAGTAGCTGATTTGATGGAGATTAAATGCAATTTTAGAGATGCGCTATGTTATTTGAGAGGTGAGGCCTAGCAGGACGAATGTCCCCGATCTATTGGACCTGTAGGAAAGTGCGTGCATGCCTCCATACGGGAAGCCGAACCTCTGCAGGGTCAGGGAGGAGGGCGGTGCCTTGGGGGATCTGCAGGGTGCGGTACTAGACACGCGCCTAGTTATCCAGGTAGGCGGCGACACTCTCGTTGACCTAACTACGCCCAATCGATTCTTCTGCTTGCCGCAATTAGGTTATGGTGGGACAGCGTGGCGGCGACTGTAACACCCTCAGAATTGGACCTATGCAAGTTTCAGCGATTCCCGCCAAACCCGCATAGAAACGATTCAAAGGTGCCCACCAGGCACTTTCGTGCGGGTGGAAAACGAAGTAATAACATTACACAACAGTCCTCGATGGGACCCACAGAACAGATATATATAACAGCGACTCAATGAGCCAAGAATACAGATATAATATACAAAGATCCAAATCACCTTGAAAACGATAGAGCGTCCGGCTACGGACAAGATGCAAATGGGGCTAAGAGCCCTGAAGAATAACCAATGGCGTCCATAACCCTGCCCAGGCCAAGCCGGAAGGGTAACCCTGCTAACGACGTCGATCTCAAAACCTGCTTAAACAAAAGGGGTGCCGACATCAAACAAACCCATCCTGGTGTTTCCCCTTCGAGACCAATCGAGGAAGTCAACCGAGGAACTCACACCGTTGGCATTTTTATTTATTCAGTTATCGTTACAGCAATTACTAGTCAAGTATAGATAGTCATCCTGATAAAGTAAGCAGTGGGCACTTTTAGTTAACCATTCCGTTATAGTTACGACACTTACTAATCAGATACAATTAGCATGAGATGATAACCCCAAAACCCAGCAGTTGTTGGTACTTTTATTTAGCCATTCCGTTATAGTTACAATATTTACTAGTCAGGTACAATGGTCGCAAGCGACACTCCAAACAAGCAATTGTGGGCAGTATTATTTAGCCATTCCATTATAGTGAAGCTGATTACTAGTCATTATAAAGTCAAATTTATAGCACTACTTTAGTTATAGTTGTCTATGATCGAGATACTGTGCTCCAAGTCGTCCATAACCGCGGACACGGCTTTCAGAAAGTTTTACCCGGTCGGGGTGCACCAATAGCAACACACGCTCGATCAACCTCGGAAAAACCAAATCAAAACCCAACGAGGCCTTCACGACAAAGCAATCACAGGATTCAGAAATATTTGGGGGCCACCCTTGAGTACACCAACGAAGTTAGCTGACTTGAGACGGACCCGAGGTTTGTGGGACCCGAAGCGATCGGGAACCCAAACTGGCTTGTCGATACAGCGTAACGGGTCACAATTCCTAAACAAACAGTGTGCTCCTCGCACAATCGTAAATACGTAAGTAGCATGGCATAAGTATAGGATAGTAAATAAAACCTCAAACTAGTTTGTGGCCCCAAGAAATAAGACCAATCAAGCTCGCTCGGGGGTCCCATAATCCTCCCGGATGTGGATAGCGCGATAAAACAAGGAACATGTATCAAGTACTCGGGGTCCTACGGGACACAAGTGGGCGTTCGGAAACCAAATATTATCTATCACCCACCGATGCCTCTGCTTACTTCAATTTTAGTTGTTAAACAGTAATTAAAGTGAACGCTAAGTAAAGCCATGATCATCTCCAACATCAACATGCGGCAGTACACTAACAACTGTGGCACTTGACGACACGCAACATCACTTGAGCAAGCGACTACGACGCGCAAGTCCAGCTATCTACCAAACAACAGGTAATAGGATGTGTCCAAGGCAATATAAGGCTGCAAGGGATATCGAGGGTACGAAACTAGAGCATCGCAACACAGATAGCAATAGGTCAACAGGAGGGAATAAATACTATAAAGTAAGATAGGTAGAAAGGGGGGAGGTGCTCGCCTGAAAACATTGTCGAAGGGTTTAACCGAAGATCGGGTCGACACTCGCATCAACTCAACGGCCTTATCCACGAAGAAGCAAAACACTAGAATAAACACCGGATGCACTATTTAATACTACGGCAAAAGATCGGCATGCTTATGATATGATGCATGGCATGGCAAAGGTGCGATGCAATTAGATCATATTAAGCGGAAACGGGGTCCCGACATTCAATTAGGTGGTTCATGTTGTTTAGAACCCCGCAATTCAAATGTTGTTTTAGCATGGCAAAAGATAGCACCGGTTCGCTACACAAATTTAAATGAGGCCAATATGAGACTGGATTTGCCCGCATATGGGCCCCATATTTAATTATGAGGTGAATCGGCCTAAGGCCCCCAAACCAATGATATGCATGCGAGATGAATGATTAATATGCGGCAAGTTGTATTATGTTATAAAATAGGGTTTCGGGAAGGGGTTCACACATTAGGGTTCGGCAGATCTTGAGGTTCCGGGGTTCGGGGTCGGTCTCAGGGTTCGGATCTGGGGTTCGGTCTCGGCGGGGCCGTTCTCAGATAACGGCGTAGATCTTGTCGCCTTCGTGGTCTTCGGGTCATGTCGACGGTCGTGGCGTTCGGGATGAAGTACTTGTCGCCCCGGGGTCTCGGGTCGAAGAACTTAGCGCGCCCGAGAAACGATCTTGTCGCATCCGCGTCGACCACCTGGGCGTTCAGGGAGTAGTTCTCGGTGTTCCGTGAGGAAGGCCGCGAGGGTTCAGTGACGGAGATCTTGACGGGTCCGAGAGAGGAACTTGGGTCGGCCTCGGATCGGTCTTCCGGGTCTCCGAACACTTGCATCCATGTAGGAGGTCTTGGCGTTCCGCGAAGAAGTTCTTGGAATGTTAGCCGGTGGTCTTAGGTCGCACCAAACCAGAGTATCTCTTGTCCGTCCTCCCACTATCTTAACATTTGTCGTGTTTGGTGACGGTAATGCAGTCTTCAGAGAGCCACGAGGACACACAAACTATGTGGCCAGCAGGAGCACGGTTGAGGTCGGTCAGCGAGGATGCGGTGTCGAGCGGGCGACGAAAACGTGCATTCTCGGCGACGGAGCACCTGGCAACGGCGCACACACGAGTCAAGCTTGGCGAGGCTTGAGTTCGCAGGCGGGCATGCAGGAACCGCGGTGGATCCGCGAGCTGGCTCGGCGAGCCGGAGGCGAGGTCGGCGGAAGCGGCCCGACGGTGGCGGCGCGCCGCGGCCGTCGGGGAAGCTGCGCGGGCGCCGGGCGCGGATGCGCGGGCGGGCGGCTTCGCGGGCAGAGGAGGAGAACGCGGCGAGGCGGCGCTGGTCGCCGGCGAGCCGCAGAGGCGGCCGGAGCGGGGTGGCGGCGACGAGGGGCGCCTGCGCGCGGCTGGCCCTCGGGTGGTAAGCCGCGCCGACGCAGCGGGCGACGCGGGCGCGGAGGAGGCCGGGCGATGGGCGGTCGAAGGCGGAGGAGGAGGCGGGCCGGGCGAGATGCGGGACCGGCCAAAGGCGGGCGGAGCACTGCTAAGGGAGGAGGACGGCGAGCGGCCGGGTGGAGGAGGTGGACGGCCGGGGCGCCAGCGGTGAGGAGGCCGGAGGAGCCAGGGCGGAGCCTGGCCGGAGCAGGGCTCGGCGACGCCGGAGAGGAAGCCATGAAGGAGGGAGCGAGAGAAGGAGAGAGACGCGAGGCTGAGGAGAGAGGACTCGGCACGCGGAGGACGCGTTGGGCTCTTGTCGGTGGGACCAGGCGGGGGCAGCTGGGTGGGCGTGTGTGGGTGGGTGGGCCGGGTGGGAGTTAGTGGCTGAGGGGTGGGCCGCGGGGCCAGGGGTGGGGCCGGGTGCGGGGTGCACGCGGGTTGGGGCTGTGGGGCCCGGGGGTCAGGGGGTTGACCGGTTCAGGTGGGGCCAGGGGGAGGGCCCGGGGGAAGAGAGAGAGGGTAAGATGGTGAGGGTGAGAAAAGGAGAGAGGGTGGGCTGGTGGATCGGTGAGGTGGCGTGTGGGTAGGAAAAGGGTGAGAGGGTGAGGTGGCGGCCTGCGGTTGGTGGGTAGGACAGATTTGGGTGGGGATAGGATTAGAGGGGGCTGGTTTAGGATGTGTGTTTGTTTGGGTTTTGTTTATTTTAAAACAAGACAACTTTGCAATAGTTTTTAGGGAAATAAAATATCCGATACGCTCGGGGTTTTTGCATTTGAAATAAAGAGGGTATCTGTACAAAGCAAAACTAGGCTTTTTGAAATAGTTCAGGCAAACAATGCATGATGATGACGATGCAATGCACAAAAACAATGCGATTTTCTAGTAGTGGTTTTGCGGGATGCCACAGCGACTATGCCTCGGCAATGTCATTCGGAGATGTACGTCGTCTAGAACTACTATCTGAGCACAATCTTCTTCTTGTAGCCACTTCTCGAACCCTAACCCCTCCCGACCCCCATGTGGTGGCACCCGCGCCGCACAAGGGTGAAGCCGCCAACCACCAAGAAAAACTCCGCCCTGCTCCTCCCCCAACCCACTGCCACCGGCTTCGTCGCCAGGCAAAGCCCCGGCGGCACGGTGGCGGCGGACGTTCCTCGTGTCCGAGACTTGGAACGACGGGCAACGCCCACGCCTCGCTAAGGATGGTGATGGCGACGACGGCGGCCGCCGCCTAGACGGTCAAGCGGAGTTTTTCGGCAGGGCGCGTCGATCCCTTCTCGGCCTCATCCTCCATTAGATGGTGATGGCAGAAGAAGGAGATGGCCACGAGCCCGATCTCGACCGTTTACTGTTAGATCTGTCGTCGGCGGCGATTCGTGGTGGCTTATGGGTTCGTCCGGCTTCACGAGGTCACCTGGGGCTACGAGCCCGGGCATGGTGGTGTGGCCTTCTCTCCCATCAGAGTTGGTCGGACGATCGAATAAAGTTGGCTGACCTAGGGTTCCTCTTGTGCGAAGATGAACACCTTTCGAAGGCCAGTCCTTGATCTCGTCGGAGTGGGGAGTTCCAGAAGGCTCCGTCAACAAATGTAACAACGCTCCTATGCCTGCAGTTCGCTGGATCAGGTGGTATTTGGTCGTGCGCACCCATGTTTTATTTCGACCGTTTGATTCAGGAGGGAGCGGCACGAAGCTTTGTCCTTTATTGCCACCAGACGACTTTTGATCCATGGTGAAGTTAGAGGCGAAGAATATCATGCAGGATGGGTTGGAGGTCTATCAATAGAGGTTCTAGTCGTCGCACTATTAAGGAACTTGCTTGGTGTTCTGGTCTTCACAGAAGCAGTATGTAAATGGGGGTGGCAACATAGGTGAAGTTTAGAATCTTACCTTTCAGGGTGGAAATCTATGGTCTGGCCTTAGCTGGTTGTGTCTGGTAATGGCCTTGTTGAAGACATTGTTTTGAGACCGGCGATTATCTTCAGGGTGAAAATCTAAGATCTTTGATCGGGCACAATGGCCTTGTGCACTGTTTCCTTATTGGAGGCATCGCTTTTGAAGAGCCCAGAGTTCAGGTGTTGTATTGGTGGTGGTTGTATTGTTGCTGCTAGGAACAGAACACTATAGCGGATCTTTTATTTTCTTAGTTTTTTTTCTCTTTTATTGGATGTGTGCATCCATAATGCTAATAGGGTATTGCGTTGTTGCAGAGGCCGGATTTAACTGGTATTTCTTGATATTAATATATGCTCTTTTTCAAAAAAAAACGTCTAGTCGCGGGGCCCCTTATTCAACACTAAACACGGTTGTGTGCACATGAGGTTCATCGTGACGAGGTTCAAGTGGTGGCACAACCACATCGGATTATCCGCCTTCGAGTACACACCTTGTCGGCTGGGTTTTTACCATGGTGCCAATGGAGGTGGGCATGTCAAGGTGGATCGAAGGTAAAGGATTTCCACACTCATATTGAGTGAGATCTCTAGGTGATGGCGGTGATGTAAGAAGAATATTGGATTGGCCTGATCCGGAGAAGTATGATATCGGAGGAGGACTGGTGTGTTGCAGTACTGATCTCGACAAGCGGGGGCAGTGACACTAGCAAACTTTTTCCTTGGCGGTCTCTATTTTCATGGGTGAAAACCCTAGATCTAATATTTGGTGGTCTTACCTGGCAACGGTGGCTTCCCACTTGTTTTTCTTGATAAAAACATTGTTTGAAGATTAGACCTTCTCCAGGATAAAAACACATGATCTGCCTATGATGATTGGACCAGGTGCCAATGACGTTTATGCACTATTATCTTCTTTTCTTGGAGGCTTTGTTTTTGGAGTCTAGTTGTTGTCACCACCGGCGGTGCTCTTGCTGTCGCGAGACACTGATTTCTTCGATGGGGCCTCTTTTTTTTTCCTTTTTTTGATACGTGCTTGGTTGATGCCTAGACTTATTACTATGGACATTACGTTGATACACAGACTTGATATGGGCTGAACTAAGCTGGCCTTGGTCGCTCTTAGCTCGGTTGTCGATTCAATGGACGAATCATGTATGAAGTCGTCGAAGAAACGAAGAGCGGGGACAACGGTTGAGACAAAAGTAAAGGTGATTTTATCGATTGTTTATGTATAAGACTCAATCGACCGTCACCTCTCACGTATATATGAGGTAGATGGTCTTCCCGTGGAACCTAGGATATGTTATACACGTTTATAAATAGGAATTAAACTCCTAATTCTAGCCCTAAACTAGGTAAGTTTTATCGTCAGCTTTGTAATGGAGCCGGACCCATGTGTCCATTGCCACCTTCAGCATCAAGTTGTCAGTGGCCCTTTCTTGTTGGAGTAGAACCTTTCTTCATCCTTGTGCTGTAGTAGATGCTGATTCGTGGGCTTGCAGGCATAAATCATTGTCAACTAGGCCAATTGGTGAATTTTGGTGTAATTGGATTGGCAAGAAACCGTTCTAGGCTATGCATAAGGCAGCAAGTGTCATCGCATGTTTGGATATATTGGAACGTCTTTCGGATCCAGGGGCGGGTCTGCACCCAGGGCAGCCCGGGTCTTAGGGTCCAAACTACACTAGATTTTCTTTAAAAATTGAAAAAAAAAAATATATAAAGTAAATAAATGCCTAAACAGAAGGGCCAGCCCGGGGCTTAGCCCATTTCTTGGTCCGCCCCTGTCCGGATCCTTCTTCTGCACCTGGTTGACTTGCTCCTTGACTCTATCATGATCTGGCTCCAAGCTGAATTCTTCCATCAAGCCCGTCTTCGAGAACAGGCCTTCACTATCTCGGTATCAAGCCAGTCCAAAATGGGTGACAACAGTTGTTTCTGGAGATCTTTTCGGAGTATAGTTGTTGTCACCACTAGTGCTGTTGCTGCCTCGAGCCTCTGATTTCTTCGATGGGGTATTTTTTTTCTTGTTTTCTTCTTTCTTTTTTTAGATGTGTGTAGCGTTGATTGCTAGACTTGCTCTGGACGTTACGGTCGATACAGAGGCAGGTATAACTGATATCTTCTTGTTATTAACATATTTTGTTTATCAAAAAAACGACATAGCTCGATAGAAGAACGCGTTCACAAACCATAGCAAGTACGGCGGGCTGTTTCATATATATTAGCCAGCAGCCATCCAGCGGTTCCCGTTAGCTAATAAGACACGGGATCCTTGGGTTTACGTATCCGTATGTGTCCCCCTGCGCGTTCCGGCAGCGGGCCTCGGTTGCTCGGCCGTCCGAAGCCGTGATCGCGACGTACTTGACGTGGATCTCGGTGCAGCTGCCCATGCCGCTGCAGTCGAAATCCACGGCCGTCTTCTGCCTCGAAGTCCCCTGCAGGTTCGTGTACGTTATGTTGCTCAGCGCCACCGCCGCCTGCAATCAGCGAAGAAGATATACCAACATTTTACTGCCAGCTAAGCGTAACCACGGCGGTGCGTTGTGAATTTGCTTCGATGGTACTGTATGATTTATCTACGCCATTGGTTACCATGTTCGGGAGGCCGCGGTCTTGGTAGAACTGGTCGATGATCACCGGGTTGTCCACGTTGGTGAAGTTTATGTTGGTGAAGGAGATGGATTTCGCGTAGCCTCTCCCGCCCGGCCACGTCTTGATCCTCGCCCCGTTCATCGTGTTGATGAAGTGGACGTTCCTCACGTCGACGTGCTCCACGGACTCCATCGCGCCGTTCTTGCCGAGACTCCCCACGCTGCAGGCAAGAAAAAAACAAGACCAACCAACCATTACAACATCTCATCTCCGAGTACTTGGGCAATGCATCATCGTTTTGTTACCTCACGCCGTGGCCTGGTCCGCACACGATCCCGTCGACGGTGACGAACCGGCAGCCGGGGCCGATGGAGACGCAGTCGTCGCCGGTGCCGATGGTCGATCCGGTGATCTGCACGTTTTCGCTCCGGTCGATGTGGACGCCGTCGGTGTTGGGGCTGTCCCCGGGCGCGGTGATGGTGAGCTGCGTCACGCTGACCGTCCTGCTCGTGATCACGGCGATGTGCATCTGCGGGCTGTCTTTGCTGCTCAAGTGGCTCAGCTCCGCGTTGTTGCAGCTCATCAGCACCAAGGACTGTTTAATGTATGCAGTAGGCAGTACGAGAGGTTACACATATATACGTCTCAGAATTTAATTACATTAGTATACTGACACAACTTTTTTACTATTTGCTTTCATATGTTCGTACTAACCGTCGGTGCCTCAGGAATGCAATTCTGAAAGAAAAAAAACAAGAACAAGTGAGTGAAGATGCGTTGATAGATCCCCTAAAAAAGATCTCTCCATAAATCCTACTCGTTTACAAGAAAAGATTGATGACTATGCACGTTTTTATCAGTTGAAATTTGATGGATAACTCGGAGGAATTAGAAGTACTACTTGTGTATCGTATTTGCATTTGTTGCTCCACCAAGTGTGGCCTCTTCCATCGAGCACGCCGCCGTTGCCAGTCACCGTGAGCCCGTCGACCTGGTAGAACATCAGCCAGTAGTTCTTCCCGGCCCATGCCCACGCGCTCGCCGGCTGCGCCGTAATCGTGCCGATGACCTACCACAAACAAAACAAAGGGCACGGATCAAACAAACCACGGCCCAGATCAGGAAAGACGAGCTGTGAGTGCGTACCAGGACGGTAGTTCTGGCGGAGGCGCAGGGCCCGTTGAACCTGGTGGGGCCGACGAGGAAGGACTTGAACGGCGGCACGAGCAGCGTCGCCGACGAGCCCCTGGCGCCGCACACGGCGGTCCATGCGCGCACGAACGCCTACGCAAATTCAGAGAACACATCCATATACATACGTGAGTGCGCAGGACGATCGCAGGCGTCGAGAGTTTCCGCTTGAGAGCGCAATGTCAGCTCGCGCATCGCGTGCGTACATACGTACCTCGGTGTCGTCCATGATGCCGTCGCCTCGCGCGCCGAAGTCCACGACGTTGAAAACGGGCCCCTGCCCGGCGGCGGTGGGGAGAACACTACACCACGCGAGGCCGGCGACGAGCAGGATGGCATTGCAAATTCCGATGATACCCTGCAAGATTAAGCAAACAAAACAAGCCTCAAACATATCACTGGCCACCATCACATCATTGCAAATTCTGAATCTGAGCATCCGTTCGAGCAGATTGGGGGAAATGCACTGACAGAGCGTGTGAAGAGCTCAAGACTACTCAAGTAATCATGTGATCTGGCTCAGAAAACATTAGTAGTAGTAGTAAGTACCATTAGCACCATGTGATCTGGCCTCCTCGTAAGGTCGTTAACTCGATCGTGCTCTCGCTACGGACTTCGAGTGAAATCAGACGCCAAGCTCTGTGTCAGTCCTACAAATGGTGTTTTTTTGCCGACAGACCGAACTGAACCGTGGGATTATATATGTAGCGCAGGACGAGACGAACACCGAAAACCGGAGGCGGCACTGCATGCTCGTTCTGGTCTCGCCAACTGTCCAGGGTGAGGCAACATATTTTGTCAGATCCTGCGTATTTCAACGCAACGCTCACCCGTATCGGATGGATGGATTCGATGGTTGTGACGTTCGCGTGGGCGGAACGAGATGGAGCGAGAGTGACTACATACGTTCGATCGATCTTGCAGATATACGCTGAATTAATCGTCGCGGATTAATTGAGTGCGTATAAGCAATTTCGGTAAATATAAAACGTGCGTGTGTGCTGGTCAAGATATTGCGTCATGGTAGAAATGATTTCGGTACTAGCTAGATAAACGTGCGTGTGCTCGTCGAGATCACGCGCTAGCTGGAAGATATAGCGCATATACGCTTGGTTTATGATGGCGCGTATATATCCAGCGTTCATCTCGTGCAATATTTCGCCTTTTATTGCGAAAAGATACTGTTTTTCTTTTGGACACGTATTAGTAGTTTGCATTTATGGAATGTTTTCGATGCGGAATGGACACTAACACGGTAGAGCGCCCCATCCGTTAATTCGCCAAATCAATGCACTAGATTTTCCCTTTCTCGATAATCATTTTAGAAGCTACATTTCTCATTTCTCAAATATAAGATGTTTTGTTAGTTTAATTTAAACTGCCAAAACGAAACCGAGCTTGTGACACTCAAGTGTCTAGTGCATCAGGCTCTTTGTTTTCATCTCCGGTTATAGCGTAATGTGAGAGTACACGATTGCAATGCTCATGATGATGGTACCAGAGGCGGATCCGGTGAGGGGCGAGGGGTGGCCAGGCCTCCCTATGGTTTGGGCCCCTCAAGGATATGCAGCGGGGGCTAACACTAGTTTTGATGTTAAACTACTAACCGTAATACTCTGTCTATTAGCTTAGACCGATGTCTGCAACATGCTAATTGGTGAAGCTTTATGGGACAAGCCTAAAATATTATAGCCATCAAGGGATAATACATATCTACTGAAGCACTATCAAGACCACGGACAATCATCTGATCCATGAGACGCATCTGAATTTCTGCTCTACTTGGTTTCCCTTGACGATCTAGTCGAATTATTTATCTATTCTCCGCCTCCTCCGTGGTGGCGCCTACCTAGGGTAAGGGTCTTGTTGGTTGAGCGTCGCCGCCGGGATCGGGACTTTGTATTTAGGCGTCGTCATGTCCGTGATTATCCGTTAGCGAAGGCACAAATCATAACTCCCGTGCGTCTAGGAACTATTAACTACGGCATGCCACCGCTACACGTCATGCCCAATTCGTTAATTGATCATGCTATATATTGCATGTTGTCTAATAGAATTGCTAATTGATTACCCTACCTAATAGAAACTTTTTTGTGTAATCAATTGCAGATTATATACACCAGCATTTTTATGAACTACTTAATGATTAACTAACTATCGAGTTACTGATTTATTTGATAGGTGTGGGCATAGACCTACACTCAAACTAGTATAATGTATCTTGCCTTTTCATTGCAAAACATATAATGTTATAGTTTGATATTCATAGTATACACTAGAAGACTTGATATATTTTCATGTTTATTTCTTTTTCATGGTGAATTTTTTATTTACCCCACATGCTCATATATTAGATCAAACGACATGCTCATATTAGATCAAACGACATGCTCATATATTAGATCAAACGACATGCTCATATATTAGATCAAATAAAAAGAAGCTTTAATTATAGAACATATTGTCCGATAACAAAACTACATATATTAAAGAATCGATATAGTGTTGTTGTATACCTATTTTATCGTCACTATCAACCGCCCCCTCTATGGTCAAATCCTAGATCCACCCCTGGATGGTACAGAAGAGGAGTGGGTGTGGGTGAGGGGGAAGGGGTTAGAACATATTCCTTCACCTAAGGAAAAATTCACATATAGGCTTGAGAAGTCGCTTTAAGATTCTAATCTTGCACATAGTACTTAAATATATTCAATGTGACTTGGCCAATATACAGCTGTAAATATGAGTTAACGTAATAACGCCATTAAATGTATGTCGCTCTATATGGAACAACTTAATATGCGGGCAACTCAATTTCAATTGGATTTTTATCCCATTTCCTGGCGCATGGAGAACTAAAATAACCCCACGCATTGTTAGGGAAAAACACCCTTACTATTTCTCAATCTAGTGAATGACATCATGTTTGGTATGGTTATTCGAGTTGCTGATTTCTTATAATGGGTATCTCAACATTAGTGTTGCTCAGGCTTCCACTCATTTCTTTGAAATGAAATCGGTGTCTATAGCCACTTTCTGATTGATAAAATTATTCTCGTTGACGTGAAGGGTAGCCTAGTGAAAACACCACCAACCACCCATTTTAGGTAAACTAATACAAGGAGGAGGGGTTTAATCATGAATCCATTGATTCTGCTCTTTAATTAAAACTTATTCCTTACCGCTGGGAGGCATACAAGGGGAAAAGGGATGTTTTCTTTAGTACCCGTCAATCATTTTGAATCCCGATTTCATTGGCCTTGAAGTAGATAGAAGGCTTTTATTTATATTAAAAGATCACAAACAAGAGGGGTGATCGGTCCTCTTCCAATCCTTCATCTTCCCGCTCTTAACAACAATGCAATCATTTCATTCACTCAAAGTCGGAACTACTAGTATAGAGCGATGCTAAGGACAACCCCTATCGGAAACGATAGTGTTATGCCCATGGATAAACATAATTGCGCATGGTCGACGAGGCTTGCCTGACACATGCCGCGCATTGTAGGCCATGGAGAAAATTTTGTTTCTCTTACCAATATGTTACCAACGGACATTTCTTGGGGTCCGTTTCCGAATGTGCCTCTATGACAACGGTTGTATAGGACGGCCCGTTGTTGATGTGGAATGAACCCTCTATATAATGTCCAGTAATCCTTACAGAAAATCCTACCTCTCACTCACTCTTCCCACATTTGTAAGTGGCAGTGCTCGAGGTGACCTAGGTGTGTCTTTCATGCTATCACAATGTGATCTAGAGAGCGGATCCGCCTTGTCAAGGCACAACCTCTCTCGTCCTCATGTCCTCGCTGGCCATATCTGGTTGCGTCGGGTGTGGAGGTGTCCCGAAAGCGAGAATAAAGAAGAATCTCGTCGGTGGTGAGCGCATGCCCCCATTGACGGGCATGATTGGCTTACTCTTTGGCCAGGTCATCTGTGTGATGGAGGCGGGATGACGCTGACACAGATGGATTTCCATGGGTGGCATCATTGATGAGGAACCGCCTAGACCTGGGTACGACGACTCTCAAAGGTAGATCTTTGTGTGACCGGCCATCGATCTGATGAACTGTTTGGGCTACTCTAGGGTTATTTCATAGGAAGGTTTACTCTTTGTGTGACCAAACATTCAAGTTATTGTACTATTTCTTTTTTGGTTATTGTGATTTTATGTGTAGAACTCTGATTTTGATTGTAGTTTTTTCTGTTTAGGTTTACATAATTCTATTTAGATTAAGTACTTCATGTGGTTTACTAAAAGGTAAAATTATAAAATTAAGTGCTCTTGTCACTACGTGATAGGTTATTTGAAAACATGAGTCTATTTATTGTGGGTGTTGTGTTTACATAATTCGGTTTGGTTTTGTTGCAATGTGTCTATTTAGGTTATCGGAAATAATTATGTTTATATTAAGTGATCTTCTCACTAAGTCAGATCTCATGTATAGAGAAGAGTCTTTTTCGGTCACACACTCCATAAGATACATAGGTGGACTTGTGTTCTCAAAGATAGGAGCCTAACAACAGGCTTGGGTTGTTTCTACAACTAATAAGTATAGGTGAGGACACTTTTCTTATACAACTAATTTTTATGGTGTTAATTTGTTCTTATAGCAATGTCGACAAACTAACATAATTCTTCAATTTCATATAGATAGGATATCAAGCTATTCCCACTCAAAATCCACCATACAAATCCACATGTCGCTATTGTGACATTTTAGTGCCCTGCATACTATAATATTTTAAATAAAAAGGTATTATGCAGTGTGACAAAAATTTCACAACAATGATAATATATATTAGATTAGATTTCAGTGATGCCACAAATAAATGCCGAAGCAGTTGTTGGCTTTCATGGCAAGAAATGTTGAGGTCTATCGTCCCATGACGGAGCCGACCTAACACTGTCTTGATGTTAAGACATGGATTGGTTGCGTCTGTTCCTCAACCAAAGTAACCTACTAGGTAAGTTATTATTTCAATCCATCTACATTCAGTTTTTTTATATTCATGCATATATATACTTACCATTGTAATATGTGAACATTCATTTTGCTTATATTATGCGGTGTTGTTGGTGCTGCTGACATCAACTTCCTCTCGCTAGGATTGGTGAAAAGGGCTGAGAGAAGAATTTTAATTATTTCCGCTCTTTAACCAAGGCAACGATATATTTCCTTATTATTTTCCTTTTCTCAGAACGTTATGATGTTCTCACTATTGACATGATTAGCATTTTATTTATCTCAAAAAAGTTATGATGTTCTTACTATTGACATGAAATTGTAATCTATGATATTATGGTATGAATGTAATGAAGATGAATATTGTCGGTATTAAAATGTGATGTGAAATATATATTTCTCATACGGACACTGAAAAATCTTAGTGCAAACAAGTGAAAGTAAAGTAATTATAACTCATGAGAACCCAAGGAAACGGGCACATGATGAAAACCTTTGCCACCCCTATCGGTGACGGGTTTTTAATCCGTTGCCATAGAGATCTTCATATCAGTCATCGGTCCCTGTCAAAGTAACGATCCCCCATTGCTGCTGGGGGTTTCGCCCCGTGCCCATAGTGCCGCTTTGTACTAGTGAACCCACACTCAAAGTTAAGGTCAATACTCCATTATACACCCTCCCCCACACACACACAAATACTCCATTATACATACCAGCCTCGATAAAGGGGAAGCACCTACATAATAATCACTCAATAACACATATTGACTCACTTCTACATAGATTAGTTGATTCACAATGTCGGCATATACCTATATATGTGATATTTCACCTTTTTATTGTAAATATAAGTAGATAAATGATAGAAATAACCTCAATGGAGACACGTGGATGTATTCCAGAAGTTTTTTTTCCAGAAGAATGACTTCGTTGGACAGCTATGGCGCCACAAAGGCTCTCTCTATATATTCTCTAGTGTGTTCACCACCAAGGTAGACACACGATCCCCTATGCCATGGCCTTTAAGGCAATGACTGAATTCTTTACAAACAAAGTTGGAGAAATCTCCACAGCTTAATTAGAGGCTCCTAGTGTAACCATGAAGCTACACCATAACAAGGACGGGCTTTGGGGGCGACCTCTTCCGTCCAGGATTCCAAGAATCCAATAATAACAACTTTGTCAATGGAAAGTGGGGGGGTCAAATGTTGGAGATATGCCCTAGAGGCAATTGTAAATGTAGTTATTATTATATCTTTGTGTTTATGATAAATGTTTACATTCATGCTATAATAGTATTAACAAGGAAACATTAATACTTGTGTGATTTGTAAACTAAAATAGAGTCCCTAGTAAAGCCTATTTATAAATACTAGCTTGTTGGTTAATAAATGATTGTGGTTTCCCTATCATGAATATTGAGATGTTATTAACAACAAGATCATATCGTTAGGAGAATGATATGGTGGACATACTCCTATAGATAAGCGTAGCATAAAGATCAAGTCATTTTAATACTTCAATTGCTATATGCTTTCTGATACATAGTAACCTAATTCCTTCGACCATGAGATCATGCATATCACCTTCACCGGAAGGATGCTTTGATGACATCAAACACACCGAATCGGGTGGCTATAAAGGTGGCATTGAGTGTTCAGAAAGTATTGGTTGAGACACATGGATCAAGAGTGAGATTTGTCCATCCATATGACGGATAGATATACTCTGGGCCCTCTCCGTGGAATGTCATCCAATTAGCTTGCAAGCATGTGACTGGCTCACAAGGGATCACATATCACGGGAACGAGAAAAGAGTACTTATCAGTAACGAGGTTGAACTAGGTATGAAGAGATACCGACGATCATAACCTCGGATAAGTAAATTATCGTGAGACAAAGGGAAATTGGTATCGTACGTAACTGGTTCATTCGATCGCAAAGTAATCGTATAAATATGTGGGAGCCATATGAATTTCCAGATTCCTCTATTGGTCATTGTTCGGAGAAGTGTCTCTATCATGTCCGCATAATTCACGAACCGTAGGGAGACACACTTAAGGATTCGACGTTGTTTGAGTAGTTATGGAATGATGAGTAAGAGACCGAATGTTGTTTGGAGTCTCGGATGGGATCCGGGATATCACGAGGAGATCTGGAATGGTCCGGAGAATAAGATTCATATAAGGAAAGTCCTGTTTCGGGGTTGGAGAATGGTTAGGTTTTCATCTGAATGTTCTAGAAGGTTCCGGAATGTCCGGCACTCCGGAGGGGAAGGGTACATGAATGTGTCATAACAAGTTGGAATGATTGCATCATGTACTAGGTCTCATCGCTGAACAAAATAAAGGGTTTAATCAAATCCTAGTTTGAAAAGTCAAAACGCCAATTTGAAAAGTCAAACGGCTATTTTGTGAGGTGGAGGGAGAGTAGGAAACCTACTTGTGGAGGAGTTCCCTCCCTCCACCGCCGGCCCACTTGGAGACCGAGTTGGGGAGGGACTACCCTCCTCTTGGCGCGCCCCCTCCACCTATATAAGGAGGGACAGGGCTGCCCCTCCAAGCACACAACACCACGCCCCGCAAACCCTAATCCTAGCCGCCGGTGCCGCCACCTCCTGCTGCCGCCGCCTAGGGCAAGCCGCCGTCGCCTAGGCAAACCCTAGCCGCCGGCCTTTCTCCTCCTTGATGCGTCTAAACCCTAGATCACCGAGGCTCTCTCTCATAGTCCACCATACTCACTCCGGCTTAAGGCGAAGCCCTGCGAGATCTCCCCTACTTCCTGCATTCACGCCCGCCGGAATCGCGAGGAGGGTGCTACAACCTCCGCTGCCTGTTGTAACAAGGGAGAGGAAGGTCTTCGTCGAGTACCAAACGTGTGACCGACTACGGAAGTGCTGCCGGAACGCAGCGCCGGAAGGATCATCTACGCGATCTTAAGATCGGCAAGAGTACGACTACATCACCCACGAGAATCCGCTCTCGTTAAACACTTTGGAATCTTCGAGGGTGAGTTATTCCTTCGACTCGTTGCTACAATCTAGTAGATAGATCTTGGCTTGTTTGTTTGTATGCGGTAGAAATTTTTTGTTTTCCATGCTACGAACCCCAACATCAAATTCCTTCGATCAAAGTGTACATCTAGGTCTTCTCCCTCAGTTTCCAAAAGGACACCAAGTTTGAGTGGCTAGGGAGAGAAATCTAGCAAGCTTGAGGTCAGTAACAATGGAGGAGAGAGATAAAAGTTGCAACCTATCATTGGGGAAGAACGGTGCCTTTTATAGGTACCCCCAAAATCTAGCCATTGAAGGAAAATAGCCCCAAAGTCTCCGGCCATGAGTGGAGTTTTCAGTCTAAGAGGGTCGAAGTTTTCGTCCTGGCCACACCCGAGCAGAGTCTCCAAACCAGTCTTTGACATGCTATTATGACTAGTTGTCACACTTGGTGGCGCCCAAAAAATAGAGGACCAGGGTCCTGGGCCAGAGACTTTGGAGCTTAGCTAGAGTCTCCGATGTTGACACACCGGAGCCTTCTGTCTAAGAACTCTGAAGTCTTCGCATTTCTTTTCAGTGTTAGAGAGTCTCCGGACCATTCTCTAGGCAGACTCCAACATCCTATTCTAACTGTTTATCACACATGGTGGTACCCAGAAATAGAGGCTCAGATACTTTGGAGCTTACACTAGAGTTTCCAGTCTAAGCACTCTGGATTCTCAAGCCTTCGTCAACAGTAGCTAAACTTTGGGGTTCTTCTCCATCATTGCATAGGAAGGTTTACTTAGTGCATAAGGGTTTGTGTATGTGATTTTATTTCACACATACCTTCCACTGAACAACCCATATTTATAATACGGTTTTCCTATGACTCAAAACAAATAAAAAACCTTCGGAAACCTTCTCGGTCTTTTCACTTTTGAGGGGTCAATCACCGTATTGTGATTTTCATGGAATTAGTCTAAAACACTCAGCATATGGTTAAACTCGCTCATGTTGTCAATCAACACCTAAGACATACTAACGGAGAGACATACCCTTTAAATCATGCTTATTTCAAGTTTGATGAGTTTCCGATGTTCTTTTTAATGCAATCATGTCATATATACTTGCATGGCAAGGATGTTTGGTGAGGTTGCTCTAGATGGAGTGTGAGATGGTGATCCCCATTCTTATCGTGACCTGATGTCCGTGTGTTTGAGTATGTTCAACGAATTTCGTATTCGCTACATTCGCCGCATTGTTAATGTGTGTGGTCTTCAAATCTAGTTTCTGTCTGTTGAGCCATTTGCATTGGTTTCCTTCTTGTTTCCCTCACCAAATGATGAATACATTTACCTTTAAGGTTTTTTGTCGATGCTAAATTTTTCAATTTGTTTTAAGGGAGAAAATCAGTTCTCGATATGGGAGTTCCTTCTAACTAGCCCAAAAAGCATAGAAAAAGTAGTAGAAATTCAAGAATAAAAGAGAAAGAGGTATAAAGGAGGCAAAAGGATAAGAAGCCCATGGAAGGAGAGTGAAGCCCACTAACTCATCCCTCACGGACCAAAGCAACTACCTATCTGAACAAGTGCATGGACCAAAGCAACCCTCCTTTATGGACCAAGTGCATGGATCAAATAAGACAATGCTACCCCTTACTTTTCTCTCCCTGTAGGGGTGTTTTGGATTTTTCTAAAATAGACTTTTTTCCTTACTTTTACCTCCCTACCAAAGATATTGGTGATCACTTTTACAAAGTTCTAGGACTATAACAAACACATCACGAGTATTCGTAACTCATCTTTTATATGAAGCAAGTGATCTCCCCTAGGGTGAGGCCTACTCCTTGTGTTCATCATTTCGGTTTCATGTGGGATTCCTCTAAACTTCGATGTTACAAAAAAATATCACGATAGAAGAGGGGTGCATCTTGGGGAATCCTTGACACATCTCTCACTAATCAATTGTGTGCGCCTGAGGTCACCCCCCGCCTGGCCCACACAAGTCGAGGCTTAACCCAGTTACAAAAAAATACCATGTATTACTGCCGCTCGCCTAGCAACATGGCCGTCATCTCGTCGAGCACATCCTTTAATATATCGACATCGTCATGCACCCCTCTTTATATTTTTTTTCATGATGACATCGCATTTAACAATAAAATTTTAAATTCCTGTACTTTGTACAACCATCACGATAATTTAGAAGTACATTTTCATATAAAATGGTACATATTGTCTCTAGAATATCTGACTATTTTCGAGCATCCGGCAGACTAAAATGTAATAATTAGGAAAAATAAGAGCTGAATGCAATACAAGAGCATCAATTTCCAAAAAAATAGGAGAGAATCTGAACTTATGAAAATTTCGTTCTTTCTTTCCCTTCTTAATTTTCTAAGATATGTACAGATTTCTCGGCAGACCAAAACTTTTTGTGAAAGAAAAATGAAGAGTAAAACCTATAAACTCACTACCACAATACTATATGAAACTATGAAGAAAAAAGGGCTTTACCATCTAGTAGTATTACAGTTCAAGCTAAGATATCTGAATGAAAAAACACGGAAAAGGTTCTGCTAATTTGCCAGTCAGCATTCGCTGCAGACCCATCAAACACTGTACATTTGTCTTGCAGATACTGATGGCCGCCTACTTCTGCATTAACAGCATATGTGGAGCATTAGAGTTTTGAAGTCAAGTTTGAAATACACAAATGGGAATCATGTTGCCAGTTAGCTTAAACACGTATTTTTAAATGAAATTTTTAAACGACACATGTAAATGAAAATTTTATCCAATATCAAATGATCATTTGATGCATAATATTGTTGAAACTACAATTAGAATAAAATTTGATTTACCAGAATCAAATATCATGTAGGTGCAGAACTTTGTTCTTTAAAGCATCAAGTAAATAAAGGCATATCATTTACTCAGGTCAAGTATTTTGTGTTTACCTGTCTTCTGTAAGAAGCTCTTCCTTATATCTCCAAACAAAAGAGTAGGAGAAGATAAATTATGCGGTAGCTTCTGTACACGAGAAAGTGACCAAAACCTATTGTATAGTTATCCATTTTAAATGGCTAATCCGAGATTATGTCCTCCAGTTCAGGGATGTCTGATCCCCCAATACGGCTATAGTCTGGATCAGTCTCATTTGATGAATCCCCTCCCAAGGGTGTAATCTCTCCATAGTCAAGATCCCTCCACTCAAACTCTGCATCACTAGTATGATTCTCGACACCTTCCCCAGCACTTTTACTTAAGTACGGCTTACCATGCCCAGTTCTTCTCTTTGTCCTTGCACAAATGCAGTCCATAGGGTACTCGTGAAATTCACCCTTTCCTGGTTTAATCTCATTGGGCTCGCCCATAAACCCCTTTTGGAACATCTGAACTTTGGATGCAAATGTGTCCCAGCTCATGCTGGTTCGATTAAGGAAGAGTGACGAAAGCTTCTTCGAATTGGGTCGTATGGTCCTCTTGTGCCCGAAGTATCTCCTGCAACCAATACCTTTTTCAATCAATCGACTCGTCTTTAGAGGGTATTTGAGCATGTAGGCAACAGTTTGATATTTTCAAATTTACTGTTATTCAAATTATTCCAGAACAGCACAAAAGAGATTACCTTCGACCAGCCAACATTCTCGCCATGTTGCCATTGTTGTTTGTCACGAAAACATCGCTCCCATCACACACAACATAATCAAGGGCAGCCATGCGAGACGAGAATGACAAGAAAGGTTCCAGCTCCTCCTTGCTTGCTAGAGTCTCCTTGGAGTGAAAATTTGGGAAAAGCGCTTTCAAAGGTGCTAATGTCTCCTCTCCTCCATATACATCACCCGACGCAACATATATGTGCACGTCCTTCCCAAACCCCAATGCCCTGAGCATAAAGCCAACTTCTTCTGGTGTTAGAGGGCATTTGCCATGCCGCCGTTCTCTGTCAGGGTCGCTTGCCTGCACATAAGTTATGCATTAACTGTAAGAAACCTGAAATGACAATACTTTAATAACCATGAACGGAGAATGATCTCTTTTTCTCTTACATGCAGTGTCGTCCACCTCTTACGTATTTCACCTAGTTCCTTTCTTTCGATTTCACCGCCCCCAAAGTAGCATCCGGAGAAGGCGAGCATGTCAGGCTCAAATCTGTCATGGCCTATGTCGGTGAAAAAAGTTCGCTTGTATCGCTTATCCAACACAAAGTTATGTCTAAAAAATATTACCTTAGGTGAAGAGCAATGAAGCGCCCACTTTTGGCTCTCATTCTTTGGACAAGCATTTGTCCCATTTTGTGAATTGGATCTGTGAACTTCAGTGCATGATAATTGACTCTGCACCTCAGCTTTTGAAGATCAGTCTCCAATCTGTTGGAAACCCGGTAGTCAAACTTTGTTAGTTGAACAACCTGCATGTGTAGAAATGCAAGAAACATGTCAGAATCAAGCATTTTTAGCCTAAAGTTCTGAACGTAAGAAACATGTCATGTTGACAATCTGTAACGCTTACATGTTTCTTTAAAAGAGCAGGCAGTACTCGGTTCTCGTAGCAATTTGGGGTACACTTCCTAGGTACGCGCATCTTATACGGAGATGGTGCTTTCCCATCTCTATCAGGTACTTGTCGTATGATCTTTACATCGTTCGAGAGTGAGGATATGAATGAATCAGCATCAAATATCTCCTCAAAATCACTGCAATAAGAGAACACGGAATCAACACATGGTACTTGGCCCAAGCAAGTAAGCAACCAAGAGAGGGTAAAGCCTCCAACCTTGCGTCTTTCCAGAAGGATGCCTGATCGAGCTTTGGAATGACAAGTGTTGCATTCAGAATGCGCTGCAACAACAGCGTCTATGATCTGAAAGAACATAACCAGAAGAGTTTCCGTCATTAATGGCGATAAGGGTTAAATTGAAGAATTTTCATGACAAAACTGCTGACGTTTTAACATGAGAAATTTCTTCACTTAATATAGCGAGAAGATATTGGTATGAGCCCCGGCAGAATTTATTCTCCGGATACCCATTCACAGTGATAACCCGTGATATGGTAAGCTTCTGACAGGAAACATACACTATGATCAAATTAGCAGTTGGTCAGATTACTCAACATCAGAATTGGCAAGTAAGGGTTCAGGTATGCATTTCCTTTGATACAGGGTAGTTGTACATGACAGCTGGTACTAAGAAGAAATCAAATTAATACACATGTGCAGTCATGCATGGCTTCCAAAAGTAGTTGGAGTATACCAAGAAAGGACAGAAATGCACGGATGTAAGCACGCAAGGCACCAACAAGTTGGTGGAGTAAATTAACCAGGGCTACGGTGATACTACTAGATGCTTACAACTGAAGAAAAATGATTTGAAACTATAGTACATTATCACTGTATTGGTAGCACATGGTCGAGTCTCATCATTGCGATACCTACACTAGCATCAGACCACCAACACAGTACGTACTACTAATTCCTAGAGGCTTTGTTTCTTATGTATGCACTGAAATTACGAGCTTATTCAATTGGCATATATTCACTTCACACGAAGGTTTGTTTGTTGTGGCTTACCCCTGTTCGCTGCTGGTTGAGGCCCCCGCTGGTGGCGATCATCAGGTAGCGATTCGACTCGGTGACGGCCTTGGCATCTGCCCAGAGCCATACAGCAAAAAAGGGGGAGCTTTATTGCTGGAGAACACAGTCAAAGACAGACAGCGGCAATGCTAATCATCTGAAGCAAAGCATGCCGTATACGAAAAGAAAACCAGAATTGCTGTTGTGCTGCAAGCAGCAGCGCGTGCGTACCGGCGAAGTCGCTGGTGGCGTCACTGCAGCCGACGAAGCCGTGCGCCGCCTTGGACACCCAGAGCTCTTCCCCAAGCCTGCTCCCGCCACTCTGACAGAAGAAAATCCGGAACCGGTTAGGCCAATTGCCGGCTCGATTTTCCCGGGAAACGATGGAGCGAACAGGAAGGGGGATTTCATTATCCACTCACCGGAACGGTGAAATCCACGGTGCCGACGAGATTCCTGCGCGGCTCGCCTGGTTTGTTCAACTGCTCGGCGAGACAAAAGGGGGGGAGGAGGGAAAACAATACACAGAGAATCCGCATTCAGGCAGGGAGCGAGCGAAAAAATCGGGGAGCACGAAAACGAACAGACGACCCCCGTCGTCGCAAAGTCGCGGCTTTTGTCGAGATGATAAGGGAGGGGCCGAGGGAGCGTACCAGGAACGGCGGGTTGGGGCGCCGTCCGCCGCCGCCGCCTGCCCCGAGCGGCGGGGAGAGGAAGCAGTGGAACGCGACGACGAGGAGCAGCATCCCGGCCGCCGCGAACGCCGCCGCGGCCGGCGCCACCGGGGGCACCACCCACCGGCCGTGGTGCTGCTGGCGCCGCCGCTTCGTCCCCATACTACGCAGGGACGCGCGTTGCACGCCCGTTGCACGAACGCCTTGGTGTTTCTGATCGAGCGCGTGCGTGCGTGCGTGCGCTTGGAAGCGCGCTTGTAGAGAAGGAGTCGCGGCAGAGATGGGAAGCGGCCGGAGGCGGCAGGGGCTTCGTTAGTTGGGTTTGGGTGGCAACATTTGGAAAGAGCAGAGCAGGTAGAGAAGGAAACGGCGCGGCAGGGCTAAGCGAGGCGGCGAGAAGGAGATGAACTATATATGGAACATCTCCAGGGGCAATACTGCAAATCGTACTGTTTTTTCAGTAAAAAATTAGAAGATGGGAACGAATCTCCGCACGCTAACCGCTTTTAATTGTAGCTTTAGCTGTTCGGTTAGGCATAAGACTAAGCTGAACAGAAAAAAAAACAATGTTTTCACTTCCATGTGCCTCCGTGCGAGGCGATCTGGCGCCTTCCGCGCCACTGTACATGCGTGTCGCCTAGCCAGCTGACGAACGTGTTGATGTCTAGACTCTAGCGGTAGGTGATTAGCCAGTGCTTGGTGATATCCGCCAAGCTCAGGGTGCCATCCGCATAAACCACTCCCTTTGCTCCTCTGCTACTAGTACCACCACATAATGGCCAGATTACAGAGAGATTAATAATCCGTTGTAGTAGCAGCAGCAGCACTAATCTCTGGCCAGGACCGCTGTGAATCTTAATTAATTATGGGCTCATTCAATGCGCAGTGCATTCGGTGGTGCTCGCCCACGACGACTAGTAATTATTCATTGCGTTTTGTAGTAGTACTAATAAGGTGCCGCCGACCATAAGATTCTCCTTCACTCGGCTTCATATGCTGACAAAAATCTTACGGACCCACTGCGAATGTGACTGAAAATTAGGTCGATTAGTGGCGGTTAAGCATACAATGAGACGACAGTGAAGTCGAGAGAAATTGCCGCCACGTTAATCAATAATTAATGCTTATGCGCCTAGGAACATTATAGTTTTGAAAAAACCCAAATTTAATTAGACGTCCTGCAAACCGTGAAAGAGGGAGTAATAATATTTTGCGCTCATGAATCATGATTAGTATATCCCCGCTGGCCGCTTCAATTATTTTTGATTGATTTTTCTCGTTCCGGATGGAGCAGAAGATGTCAAGGCCGCCTGGCCAATAATTACGCGAGTTTAATTAATTCGTGTCGCGTCAAGATTGGAGCGGGACAGGGCTTAGAGACGTGCACATGCGCCAACAGTCAATGTGGTGATTCCTTGTACTTACTTTCGACAGTCGTACTACTAGTAGCGACCGACCGATCCCGTCCCCGCGGCCTGGATCACCTTTTTCCGGCCATGTCTCGTCTCATGCCTGGCTGTTAACCTGCCATGCAAAGAGTGTGCTCGCAAAAGACTGCGGCGCCCAAGACCCAGATGAACAGATTCTACGTACGCACAGTATCACAAAATGGACTGGAATTCCTGGGAATAATCGAATGGAAAATGCGGTTATCATCGATGGTTAACTCTGGCCCCGTATAGTTCCTCCGTATAAATAAATACAAAATATGGTGAAGGTCGTTGAGGTTCTTTTTGTTGCGCGCTGGTTGTTCGAATTGTCTGCAAGATTTCTTTGATGCAACATACATTCGAATTTACACTTGTTATATGTTATATGTTGATACATACATTCGAATTTAGACAAAACAAAGTCAGTATAGATACGCCTAAATCTATACAAAACTGAGTCAACTAATTTGAATATGAAAGAATATTGAAATGCAAAATATTAAGAAAACTAACCATGGACTTTCTAGCGATCACAACATGGTCAAGTTTACAGTGTTATGCGCTTAGCTCTGGCCAAGGCGCCAAGCAAAGCCTTTGAGCAACTCTGGAAAACCGCCCCCATGCGCTAAATGATGTCCTTTTCCAGTGCGAGAGCACATATCTTGTCCTCCAACAGATATGCTCTATTTTTCGGTACGCGGAAAATATTTTACAGCGCCAAAATTTGTAGAATAGTTACTGTTATTCCAGCTGTCTTGCACCAAAACCCCCTCACTCCCTTTTGGACCTTAATTTATTTACCGGTGAGAATAGAACCTAGAGGAGTAAAGGTTAGTTTAGAAGATCTGCATGCGATTTGGATGGTGCACTGGAGAGAAAAGGTTTCGTTTTGCATACAAATGGGGTGGAGGTGGACCATATGGTGGGGCTACACCCAAGATTAACAAACTCGACACGAAAGGGCAAACAGTAGTATAAAGGGAAAAAATCGTGTTGATAGGTAGATTAGTAGCTAGAAGGAAAGTCACCATCACCCTATTTTCAACCATAATGGTCCCAGCCCATGCACTCATGAGGTTTTTTATGTTTCCTTTCTTATGTGCTGGAGACCAATAATTGGATCGATGAAATCTCTTTAAGTCTTCTTTGCTGATGCCTCCTCGACGATATTTTCCTGTTTAGTTATGTGCCGTGTAGTCACGTCCGTTGCTGAACTGTATTGGATCAAAATCCGGAGCTAATCAGAGACCTTGCCTTTCTGTCACTGACTAGGTGTTCTTTCTCTTTTTCTTCTTCTTCTTATTCTTCTAGATGAAGCAACCAAGAAATCTAGCATTCAACTTTGGTCGCAAAATATAGGTACTAAATAATAAACAATTGGCTATCTCTTTTGGCTAGAAGATGCTCACATGAGTTGCAGTATCTAGGATTAAACAAAACAATGGTACTTATTGCACAAATAAAGAGCATCGCATCACACTTTGGCTTATTAATTCTACGCCATCCAAATATATGCGCATTATTTCGAAACAGGAACAACAAATATGGAGAAGTGGCAAGCCAAAAGTTTCTTCCTAACATGACGTCTTCACAGCAACATAATTGAACCTAGTAAGACTTGGTTAAGAAAAGCGTAACACCAAGAGGAAAACTAGAATATCATCATCGTGTGGACACGGTCAGAACAGAACTAACCTAGTGGCGCGAAGCGAGGAGAAAGTGAAATGCCAACGACTTGGATCGCCGGCCGATTACAACGTGGATGTAGCCCATTTGTACTTAGTTAACTACCGGAGTAGTACTGGTACTGGTACTGGGGATCAGAGCACGCAGAATTATTCTGTCTCGCTTGACAATGTGGTGTCACGTGCTACCGACGACGCCCCATTTTTCGAGCTGGTCAGCTGCCCAGCTCGGGATCGTGCTCGGTCCAATATGTATATAGTCAGCGTGTCTCTCTCGGATTTGTGAATCATCGAAACTCAAGACTCAAGAGGCTTCTAGTTCTAGGCATAGGCATGGATGATGATGGAATTTTGATTTTGCATCTCAATGGAAGCTTGGAAGCATCCACATTCGCCCAGCCAGCGATCGGGCAGACGTGTAGATGGGGTAAAGCCGAGGCAGTACACGTGCGTGCTGCCGTCCCGTGGCTGCACCGACATGTACCTCCGCAGATTGGACGGCTGGAAAAGAATCCAGCAGTAACTTTGTGCCGCGCGGGCCGGCCGGCCGGCCGGGCTGCTGAAGCAATACTAGTTACTTTTTGCGGCGCGGGCCGGCGGGCCGGCCGGCCGGGGTTGCTAGACGCAGCGCCATCCTATCAGCACGTAATTACGTTCTACTCCACTAGCTAACACATCGCTAACTAACCACTCCCCTAGAAGCACAGTTCGCCAACATCCTGAATTGGCTAAAACGCCGAGGTGGATCAGGGTACACACCCTGGTAATAAATGTCTAAATCAGAGACAGAAAGGAGCATGGATATGTTTAATAACTGAACGGAGAAAGCTTCGGTTCGGTGCTAGCTTTAGTCAGGGGCACGACTCTTTTTCTTTCCCATGTTTCCGTCTTCACCGCTGCTACTACTGATGTTCTTATAAAACCAATCATCTCGAAGACTGTCTGTTTCCTCCTACAAAAAATAAAAATAATGTTGTTGTTTCCGTTATGAAATTTAAAGTAAAATAAGTCGTCCCCGTTCGAAAAAAAAAAACCATTTCTTTTTCGCTGGTGGGCTCCACGCGGGCCCAAAGCTGCCCACCAACCCCATTAAAGCGATTACTTATACATTTCCATGCAGCGTTGTGAGGTCCCCGACGACGACCGAAAGCAATTCGCCAACAACTCCGAAAGGGGATCGATCGAGATCGATCTGCAGAAGATAAGAAGGGCAGTTAACAAGCTAGGGCGCCGATCCAAACCGAGCCTGTCGCTCCTCCATTTAGTGGCACTTATTAAACTGTAGTAAGTGGTTCTGCACTTTGAACTGCACCGTGCAGGCAGCAATCACGCAAACGATCGAGCGGCTCGTGCGCCGCACTTACCGATCGACCCAGCGCACGCGCGCAGGTGTCCTCCCAAATCTACGAGTTGGTTTAATCTGCCTTAGTCCGTGCCTGCCGTAACTGGCGTAGTACTACTAAGAACACGGTACGCCGTGCTGTACGATTCACCGTGGATCACAGCATCACACCAACCAAGTCAGGAAGCAAATGTGGCGAGTGATCCAACAAAATGATTCGCGCGCGAGGCGGACTGTGAACCCCGGTTGGACTTTCGGGATAGGAGGAGCACGTGCGCATCGGTCCACTAGGCGCCCGGCAAGCTAGCATAGGGATGCACGTACATTCGCAGAGTGCGCAACCTCAAGAGGGCCCCGCGAGTTCTTTCGTCCGAGCACTTTACCTGGAACGGCACCGACGGACGGCCAGGCCGCATGATTGTGTTTGGAGCAGAGATCACGGTAATGCCCGAAAGAGAAAATGGGATCTGGTGAAGAGGAGATCCACGGTGTGACGCATGGTGACATTGACTTATTAAGTCTTAGGCTGAAATAAAAGGGACGAGAATTATGAAGAAAAAAAAATGGTTAAGAAGAACCAAACTTGGCACAGGAGAGTGGAGCGCGCACTGTTCCTAGACAGATATATGGGCAGACAGGCGGGCCAGGAGACACAGATCCGTACGAGCGCAGAAATTGCAGCAGGGGTGCGATCGCAGCCAGCCCGCAGGACCCGGGAGGCCTACATAAATTATGCCCCGAGCCAACGGAGTTGGGCCCGTGTGTCAGCAGGGGGGCGAGAATGTGGCGAGCAGCTGATTGGGTTTGGATGGAAGAATCTCAGGATGGGAATGGGCCGGGTCGACCCGCCGGGTCACTGACCCGGCCCAAAATTTCAGGGCCAATGGGTCACGCGGGTCGACCTCAAACAGCATGTATGTACAATGCACGTATGAAAGCAGCTTGACCTGGATCCCGGTACAAAATCTTTTAGCTCCTACACTACACCACTATAATAGTAGAAATTTAGTTAGAACCTAATAAAACAACATATGTTACTAAAATTGGGTCGACCTGAAATACCCATCGGGCCACCGGGCCACTCACTATTTATGATATGGGTCGACTCGTGGCCACAAATTGGCCCGAGGCCACAGGGCCAGGTCCAAGGCCAGGGCCGGGACGGCCCATTCCCATCTTGGGAAGAATCTGGCGAGGGCTGGCTGGCTGGCTAGTGGCTCCCTCGTGCTTGGGGGTGTGCGATGCTGGATCGCAGGTCCCCATGGCCATCCGTGGGGGGCTTGTGCGCATTGGGATTGGGTAGTTGGAGTCAGAACTGTGTGCCCCTGTTGGTCTAACCCTGAATTCGAATAAAGGATGATAGTTTAACTTCGGAGTTTGAATGTGGGGGTTCCCTGGAAGGGCCGTACGACTTCTGTGCTTTTACTACCAACGGTGCATTTAGCACTTGTTGAATGTGTGGTGTCTTTCTGAAAGGAACTTGTGGTGCATGAGCTCTTGCTGAATGTGCAGATTTAAAGCAGCACAGACGGCACACAGCAGTGAGCAGATGCTCCCACCTTTGCGATGCATATATGGTACAGACGGTCACAGAAAACACCTACTCCCTCCATCTCAAAATAGACGTCTTAGATTTGTCAAAATTTGAATGAAACCTAGACACTACTTACTATATAGATTCATCCAAAATTTGAAAAACCTAAGACATCTGTTTTGAGAAGGAAGGAGTACATAATATTAGATATGCCATGATTAATCAAATGTCTAATCTTGAAGGCTGAACCGTACATGTTAGTACTCACAATACCTTGGGAAGAACAGGAAAAAATGACAGATAGTTTGTCCAGTAAATAGGAGTAGCTCCATTTCATTATTCATTTAGTCATGAAATTTTTGTAGGAGAGTGAACAGGCATGAGAAGGCAGAGAGACACTGACTGGATGCAACATCTGATATTCCAGAAAATGGTTTCAAATGTTAGATGCATGGAATATATAGAACACATTATACTTCAGGAGGGAAACGACCAACTATTGACATTTCCTTTATTGCTAATCTGATACTATTCATGATAATGCTGTACTACCAGCTCTTTACAGTAACGAAGTATGATGTACAAAAACAATGGCGTCGCAAAATTAGGTAAATCGGCAAACAAGGGACACTTGTAGAGGGCTTCCGTTTGTACGGGAAAAAGTTTCTTCTCAATTCTGAGTAACACCAATTGAATTTGTAATAACCAATTCCCTTTACCCAATCTCTTTTTAAAGGGGGGAAAATAATAGGCTATGCACAGAAACTACAGTATAAGGGATTCATCGGGATTCAGGAGGTACAGCTACCTACAACACAGCACAACGTGAAATTGCATAGGCAACAAAATTGGCCAGTGTTGGAGAAGGTTACCAGCGGTTTGCTGTAACAAAATGCCACTTTCTTTTTCACGTGATATGGTTTGAAATATACCAACCCTGCATATCGGTTAAACCGTCAATTCTTCACTGCCCAGCGGTGGCCCCTTATCTCGTAGCCATCGGGTGTCTTATCGCCACCTCCCCAACTGTCCACAGCAGCAGCAGCAACTGAGCTGATAATTCTACGGTGTTTTTTACCCTTCAGGACCCCACTGTCACTTGTGCTCCCGCTTAATAGCGGATCATCGATACCACGAACCGGTCTCTCTGGTGATGCTGCACTCACCCAGTTGTCATCCTGACTTTTCTTATACTTGTCTTTCTTCTTCAACAGTTTATCGAACCGCTTCTCCACTGGCCGCACTGCTTGGTTAACAGTGAACTTCAAATCCTTGATCACCTAAAGGTGGGTGGAAAATAATAATACAGAAGCATGAGAATTGTGAACCATATTGTGTGCACATGCTAACCACTAATTTCATAACTCATAACCAAGTGTGAAACATGATAAAAGTATATATATATTGACAGCTCCATGATAAGGTATCTTTATAGATGTCTAGAACTCACATATTCCCCACTGCCGATCAAAAAGTCTCTAGCACTATCCCTGATGTTTGTTGCACTTCTCTCATCGGGTTCGAACTGTGGAAGCTTCATTTTGCTGGGCCGGTTGCTTTCCTTGATTTCAAAAGGGTCTATAGGGTCAGCTGATGCGTAATCTCCCAGGACTGAAATGTTTCCAGGTGTCTGGTTAACTAAGAGCTCATAGGGCTTAGCAGGGAACACATAGAGGTGAACAACTGACGCTATGCCCATCTGTGCTGGAGGAAGACACAATGTCATCAGATTTGCACAACGGGTAATCACAGAAGCATGACAGGAGTATAACTTTTTAAAGCGAAAGCCAAGAAAACTTTTAGAAACATAACATTGGAAAGATAAATACCTCTATACAAATAATGAAATCTTGGATGCTCGATTTTAACTCCAAGCTCTGGGCTATAGGACTTCTAAGCAAGCCTAAAGAAAACATTATTGCAATCACCACTCCTTGCCACCAAGTCAAGAATACTATTGACTTGAAAGAAAGGAACTTAGCCAGAGGTTTTATATGTGCCAATTCTTCCTTGGTGGCTGTGTACCATTCTACTAAGCAATACAGGGCCCAAAACTGACTGAAATTCAGGACCACGGCAAAGTAAGGGTATCTGCAACAAAAAGAGATGTTTATGAGTCATCACGTAACTAGAGAAAGATATAAGAACAGTGAAAGCAATTAATTGATTTAGCAATATCAGCTTGGGCTTCCAGGGAAAGAGTGAAAGGGTGGATACTCTCTGATGATTGGACAGAAAAACTGGAGCATGTATGTTTCATTCAGTCGTGAAAAAATTAAATTTTACACTCTGTCTACACTGTCAAGTTTTCTGCATAAACAACTCAAAGTATGAACAGCGCATTATTGCCCTGTGAGACTAAACAAGCAGAAAAGAGAGAATCATCTTACCCGCATCGCAAATTGAATTCGCCCTCACAATATACACCAAAAGCTTCTAGAAAAAGCGATAAGCTAGCTGTGAGTGTCTTTATAATCACCTGCATGAGAAAAACGCTTTAACTAATTTATTCTCAACTTTCCAGAACTATCAAATTGCAATAAGAGTCAGTGGAATACATATTGGAAGATTCCAAATTTGATAATCTGGTAAAACTGCGGCCCCATTCGCCAAGGTTTCAATATAAAATTGACAGGAAAATGATGGTGTATGATTCCTTTCTCTGAGGCATGATCCAAAAGGGGTTGCCCAGAATTCGTGCCGCCTTCCCTCTTCAAAAAGGCTATTGTTTTATCTTCCCCACCTACATTTAAGCACATAGAGTAAAGAAATAGAAATAGAAATACAAAGAAGGGTTTTCTTTCCCCAACAGACTAGAATAAGAATACATCGACTAATAACAAACTCATCCCTTCTAGTTTGCACTTTTCAGATATACAAGGCAATACTAAATTCATGCAGCATGCAATCCACAAGGATTCTTTATTCGAACAGATGTTTTATTCGTGTTCTGTCAAAAGATTTTTTTTAAATGCGAAGTACAACAATAGCCTAAGCATTAGCATTTGAAAGTAGAAAATGGTGCCAGTTCTACTAAATGCAAGCCCACAAGCAAAGCTAACTACTGCAGGTAAGGAAGTAAGGGGCTATCATAATGCCACTAGCCACAACTTACCTAAACATGCAGTAATGTATCTTCCAAAGCAGTACATGGCAAATGCTTCGTAGCCATCGCGCATGATGCCACAGTAAACATTGGTATTTGGATCTATCAAAGAAATATACTGTTCCAAAAGGAGAGCACGATCACAAAACATAATTTTGAAATAATTTAGCACATATAGAAATTTATTAGAGGTTTTACCGACTCAATTGCATAGCAAGGGACCATCAAGATAACACCCAGAACAAATTTCTGTTCCTGGAGAGGTAGAACAAAAAACAAAAGAGTAAAGAAATGCTTATAAAAACAGAGCTAGGTTGAAAATTGATGGCAAGATGCCGCTGATAGAAAAGCAGAAACCTCAGGGTTGTTGTATGCCGATAGATGATCAAATATCAGGTACATGGAGAGGGAAAGGGCAAGCAGAACAAAGAACCCAGCAACAATTGTGGCCCATGCTGGCGCGGTGTATTCCGCCATCAAGGGCATGAGGAGCTCAAGATTGACCCTCATGGTGGCAGACAGCTATTGTTCCAACCTTTGTGCTCTCACAATCCCTCAACCTCAACCAGCATCACCTTCCCTGATCAGTGGGCATCACCAGATGCACAAGGCAGACCGTTGCAATGACAAATGTCGATAACAACCGACTGACAAATGAAATTCTGATGCGAATAAAATTCCGAGAATCCTCACACGATGGTTCCTAGCTGCAATGCACCAAGAAGTGTGTTAGTTCAAACCTGTCAATGATACCAACCAATGAACACAACATAGTTTGCGACAACTACGATCTAGAAATACAAATTGAGTTCGTTTCAGTAGAGCATAGACGCAAACACTACAAGCGAGACCAACTAACTAGGCTACCATATGCAAACCTAGGCCAACGAAGAGGGCGAAATCGCCACCACGACTGCAAGTTTCCAGCATACCCTAGCAAGTACTAAAGGCTCACAAAAGAGTATATGTGCAAAGGCTCACAAAAGAGTATGCTAATTTCGGTTCAGATCACTCAAACCCCTCGAGTCCTCGTCCTAGAAGCACCGGAAGGAGGCGGGGAGGTACTACGCGCGACTAGGAGGCTCGGCCGCGGACGAATTCGATTCCCACGGCACCGGATGCAAAACGGAACACAGTGGCCGGAGGAAGATACCTGACCTAGCGAGAAGCACCCGAGCGGCGCCTGGATCGATCGGGCGGCCGGATCGAGGCGATTTGGAGGCCGCGGCGGGACGGGGGAAGTTCTCCGCGTGATTTCCCGCGAGAAGGAGCGCGGCGGCGGGACGAGCCGTGACGGCGTCGGCGTTCTGTTCGCCCCTGTCCCGTGGGCCGGCGACTTCTGCAAGGTGCTGATGTGGCGGTCAGCAGAAGCCGCTGATATGTTATATATTTTTTATTTCGAAGGGAAGAAGAAGCCACGGGTCTCACTGAACACAGAAACAGATAGCGGGCCAGTGACCGAAAGAGAAAAGCCCGCACAACAAAAGCCCAAGCATCGTCCACGAGCCCGTCACGCATCCTCTAATAAAGAGAAAAAAAAGGCTTAGCGCCTCCCCTTTCACTACTCCGCCTTGCATGTGTAAGAGCCAGCAGTGACATTGCACGTGTGGTGTTAGGCTGCGCTAGATAACGGCGATGAAGACCTCCAACGGAGCCGGAGTTCACCGGGCTGGTGCACGAGCCGGACGTGAGACGTCGTATAAGGACTGCACTGCCCCGACGCGCGACGTCACCTTCCTCACATGCGTGTCCAGGGGTAAGGACTGTTGGCTCTGAACCTTAGCTGAATCTTGGGAGCGACCTTGTTCTGGCGTGTTTCCTCCGAGCGTGGCCCAACAGTTATGTCATCTTGTAGAGTCAAGTGTGGGTGCATTTTTTACATGATACTACACATTTCTATATACTCCAAACAATATTTCAGTAGATAACCACATATTTAGACTCACTCCATCGTATGACTGACTCTATATATTCATTATTGGAGCTCACTTTTAGACCAAAAGCATAATAAATATGGAATTTCTATAAAAACAATATGTATACAGATATCTGCACTGAAGGAACAAGTATAAATATACTAAATATCTGATGACAAAATATATTTTCCAATTTTCTAATGATCTAGTAAAGATGCTTAGACTTTTTTCTTCCCTTGATAGAAATTGGAAAATTTTACCAACAAGCATCAGTTAAACCCTTCTTAGCTTATTCCTCACTGTCCTCAGCCTCCTTGCTACTGTTGCCTCCTCCTCATGATCCGATCTGACCTAACCTCCCCATCGACCTCCACCTTCAATATTTAGGTCATACAGACTCTTCCTTCACATAGGATGGTGAGGAAGAGATAGCCATGGTGAGCAATGGCTGCAAACGCTATTTCTCGCCCAGAATCACGACTTCGTACGCCGCTAGCCCATACCTTTCTGCCAGCAAATTGAATTTTTTGTTGCCGACAGCGAAAACAGCTGCCCCTGCGAGTTGTGGCCTGCCAAGACTGGATAAGACAACAAAACCCAGTGCCATTCGATAGAATGATATTGCAAATACATAAAGATCTATGAATGCCACCGATAGAATGATCTATGGTAGATATACTCATGAGATAAATATAATTTGTACTAATCATAGTTATGTGCTAATCAATGCTAATTCAGTATTTGAAATCACTAATGATGTTGCTGAATGATTTTAGACATGGGCTGTACTATTAAGGGAGATATAGGGCATATTTGATTGAGCTGTAACTTGTGAGAAATAGAGCCAGTGTGTTAAGAGAAAACAACCACTTAGATAGTTGTGCCGTTTTGCCAAACCGTGAGAGATGGCTACGGGTTGGTTTCATGTTTATGTTTAAATTTTTTGAAATACCTTTGAAATGTTGAAGATGTTATTTATGCTAACTGAACGTGGCTAATTTGTCTCCACCTCGTTGTTTTAACAGTGTGGGGCCAGCCTCTGATATTTTGGTATACGGCAGAAGATTCATCTTGTACGTTAGTATCCACATTGTTGTTTCAGCAATGTGGACTAAATCTTGTGCAAGTTCGAGTTTTAAGAATTTTGAATGGAGCCTCATATGGGGTCTGAAATTCTATCCGTTCTCTTTGATACAGGGACTCTGTGAAATGCCTTTGGAATGTAAATACCTGATAAGGACTAGTAACTAGGATGACCAAAAACATATAGGAATGAAATTAATGAATTTCACCAGTCTCACCGAATACCAATGCACATGCTCCGTATCACAAACCTTTTACTCATAAACAGATGATTGAGATGTGGCACGATTTATACAACACATCATGCCGTACTGAGGTGCGGTTCTTCTAATGCACCCAATTCAGAGGTGCATCTTACGGCAGAACAAACCAACTCAAACGACGAAACAAAAGCTGAGCAGGACAAAGTACAAGCTATACTTGTGCAGCATAGAAACAGAAACGGTGAAGAAGTATTTCCAATAAATCTACGGGAAATGCATTTCTTCGGTGAATGGAATTTCAATAGTACTAACTATCATTTACTCGTCACTAAAAGAGAGATTATTGCTCGACTTCTTGCACGCAAATGATCTTTATAAGGTTCAAAGACACTTTAACAAAGGCTAAATTTATTATTAGCCACAGAGTAGCTTAAGGACTGACTACCAAAGATTATTACATCGTCACAAGCATATTTTGTGCTAGGAAACCTGCTGCACTTCTGTGCAACATCAACACGATGATGTCTGCATGTTTTCAGTGGAACGGTTAAAATCTATCCAGAGGAATAGATTGCCCTAGATTGCACCAGAAGTTTCGTCACCCCATTTTTAGGCCTGCAAGAAGCCCGCAGGCTCCACTTTTGATACACAACCGAACTTGAATGTACTGTATTTCCTGTGCACTCCTGTAAGCTTGCCACCTCCCGCATTCTGGTGAAACTGTACCATCATGTTGGAGCACTCACTGAAGAAAACAGGCAAACAAAGGAACAGACAAGTCACCATACCATCCTCCTAGTGACAGACATGATAAAAATTACAGTTTGTCAGGGACAGAAGGCAAACTTACATGAGCTCATCTCTAGTGTATCTGCTATGGAACTCGCAGACCTTTGTCCAGTGCCAGCAGCGACTGATAGCACGTTGTGCAGTGTAAACCGCAGCGGCAGCAAGCAGCGAAGGGCGGTACTTAAGCATCTGGTATTCAACAAGGCATAGCTCCAGCATGAAGAAGGAAACCAGCTGTAGCTGTGATTTACAGCATGCACAAGGTGTTGTGTCAGTCCCAAATGCAAATGTTATTGCTGTGAATTTTGCTGTCCAAGTACGGAAATACTTAATCAGAAGGTTACGATACTTCACCTTCCTGTCAGAATCTGCTGCCTTCAGAATCCTTCTCATAAAAACATATGGTGTTGGCACAGACATGTTGAACTCCAGAGTGTTTAGAATCCATTTTTCCTGCTCAAACAGAAGGTTCACCCCTGTTAGTGCGGAACAAACAATAGCCAACAGGCCACTGAAATACAGTGAAGCTGAAGAAATCAGTCAGAACTTTGTTTGCAGTCTAACATCTGTGGTCACCTTGACGCTAACCACGATATAAAAGGAAATGCATAGGGAAGAAGAATAGCCAATAAGCCATTGTGAAATACAGTATAAGCTCGTTTTGCCAGTTTTCCTCATAAACTGGCCAATTCTTTTCTACTTTATGAAGAGGCAGCTCCTGCCGGTTGCTCCAAAAAAAATACAGTATAAGCTGAGGAAATTATTCAGAAGATTACCTTCATGGTGTACTAGAAATGATATAACTAGAAATGATCGCAACTTGTTTGCAGTCTAACATCTGTGGTACGTTTAACATTAACCACGATATAAAAGGAAATGCATTTGGAACTTCAACCATGATGGAATGTTATATAGATATAACAAGGGCTAGAAAGCCTTGAGCATGAATTTAATGGGAGTGCACACTGTTAAATGATAGGGTCGTAAATGATATTACCATTTCCAGAACCTCTCCTTTCATATAAGCCCGGTCAGAAATTAGTATCAGATCTTCAACTACTGGAACTGCTACTTCCTCATATTTACAAGCAAGAAGCATAGCTGTCACTCCAACTAGCTGCAACTTCTTCCTTGGCACCACTTCTTTTTCCAAGAATCTGTCTATTATGTTCACAGTAAGAAAGAGTGTCTCATCCATCAACTCAAACTTGTAATGAACCTATCAGGAGATAAATAAAATATAATGAGTCCCAAATACACGGTATAAAATTAGTGTAATCCTTAGGATACAGGAAGTCCTAAATATAATGTTCACAAGCTTTTCTACCTCAATCAGCCAATCTATCAGAATAGCTCTCATCTTTTCATTTATGTCTCCTTGGCTGGACATGTAGTCAGGACGCACACAGCTTGTTTCCTGTATAAAACCATATTTGTATTTGGTAATACTGAAAAGTTAAGGAGCCCAAACTCTTCAGGATACACACAACAGGAGAAACGGTTGCTATCAGTCAAGCTAATAAGGACAAATTGCTTTTCAGTCAAGCTGATGAGGACAAATTGCTATCAGTTGCCATAATAATGTTTAAATGTTGACCAGAATATTCATCAAGAAAATCACGATTTATTATGAGCTTACATGGCTGATTTCAGTGGTTCAAAGTAATGCATTTTATCTGGCATGGTGATGAGAAAGGGGAAATGTTGTCATATTTTAGCCGTGACCCAGATGAACTAATACAGTGCCACAAGGACAGGGAAGATCATAACAAAATCCCTATCTTGGAATAAACTACTGTAACCATTGTCCTGATGACCCTTAGTGTCATACCAGTTACTCAAACACAAAATTTCAACATTTTCTATTCAAATTAGTTGCTGAAAAGTGCTAAAGATCACAATCTTTTTACTTTAAAGCATGCATTTTTCCTTAATGGATCTCATTAAAGCATACTACAATAATAGTATCACATAAAAGTGTACTACTAATTACAGGATCCCGGTCAAATTCTTTTATTTTCATGGGCATATCTTATTCAGTCAAGCATAATGCAAGAAAGGTATCCTCACATTCAGAGAAAATTCAGCATTTTTTTCACAAATTGAAGATATACATTATATGTTACTACGGGACAGTAGATCACCTCATTGTCCCTGTAGTACTTGTAGATCTCCTCAACATACTCAGTTGCTGCAAGTGGATTCCCCGAGTCAGCACTGTCGATATCCATGAGGGATTCATCCTCCAAAGCATCCTTCAGATCGTTCTCATCCTGCAGTACCGAATGCAGCAGTAAGGTGGAGCCATCCCCTTCTGTAAAACAGTGCTAATTAATCATGGCAGAACATATACCATATCAGTGTCGTCTACCGACTCAATGTCGTCGTCAGAGTCAATGGTGATGGGCTCATTCTTGGGATCAAATCCGGGTGGTGCTGTCTCGGCTGCGGTGGCCTGACCGTCAGGTTGTTCTTTGTTCCCCAAGGAGGCAGCAAATTTCCTGAATTAGAAGAGTACCGTCAGATCAAGGTCCCAAGAAACGTGAGAGCACAAGAACAGTTGGGGTCCTAACCTCGTCACAGGCCGGCGGCTCAGCAGTGCCGGCTTCTTCTCATCCTTCACATTCTTCCTGAAAATAAAGAAAGATAGAAAGGGAGGCCTCGCCGGGATTAGAATCTCGATCCAAGAACGTTGGGTAAGTGAAAAAAAGAACAAATCTTTTTGCGAGATCCTCAAGATTCTGGGGTTAGGAGACTACTCTAGCATCGGCTTCTTGGCGATCGCGCAGGGATACGGCTGTGCCCCCACGATGTTGTTGATGTCCCTGAGCGGTCTCCGGTTCCCCATCTCTGCACCGATCAAAGAGAAATGAAGAACATCAGAAAGGGGAATCGCGAGGCCGCAGGCATATCGACTGAAACCAAGAACTCAGGGGCCGCGGACGGGCACGCACCTCGGACGGTGGGCACGGGCTTCCCCACCACCGGCCTCCGGTTCTCCATCGCCGCCGCCGACGGGCACCTACACACGCGCAAGAAAAGACGACCCCGGCGGCGTCAGGATCCAAGAACCGCGGCGTGTATACATGGAACGGGATGGGGATTCGAGAGAGGCGAGATGCACGCACCCCAGGGAGCGGAAGCAGATCGGCTCTTCCTTCTCCGATCCGGGGCTACAACGGATGGGGCAGCACGGCCATGCAGAGGGGGGATTCAAGAAACAGGGGCGGCGGCGGCGTAGTTAATACAAACAGCAATGGCAACGTCTCCAATCCCCCTCTCCGCCTTCACTCTCTCTGACCTCCTCGAAGACGGAGATATAGAGACTAGAGAGGGAGAGATCGGGAAAGATTTACAGATTTTCAGCGATTTGTTTTTTTTTTGTTCCGTTCGGTGGAAGGGGGGAGAAGGAGAGAGTGTGTCACGTACTAGAAAGGAGGGGGTTTGTCTTGTCTGTCGCTCTGCGGAGGCCGGAGGGGGGGAAACGGGTGAGATTTGAAACGAGGGGGAGGCCAACGGCTAGTGGGCCTGGAGGTTTGGGTCGGACAGGGCCGGCCGCCACGTGGTCGTAACGGTCCGGTCGCCCCGCCGCGTTCGTTCACGTGCTTTCGAAATCGCCCCGGTCCGGCCGCGGCGGCCTCCGACCCGGGCAACTTCTCGTTACGTCTAGGCTGATTGATGGGACCACTTGTCAGTCGGGACGAACGGCCAGGACTTTCAAAACCAAAACCTTCTGAGGAGAATGGAGTCGTCGTTGTCACCATTAATCAGCCACACTCGAAAGTCGAGTCCGATCTCCATCCACTGGGTCGCATTCGCACCTGCTCCCTCCCCTCGGCTAGCGCACGGGTTCGATTCGAACCGCACGGACCCCAGGCCAAGAATTCTTTAAACATTTTTTTTCTTAAATTCCAGAAGTATATATTCGGATTTCATAATTTTCACTAATATAAGTATATAATCGTCCACGGGCCACGGCGTGAACAATAATTAGTGACGATTGAATCCAATTCGGTTCACGGGTGCTTATGAAATCACTATTTAAACACATTTTAAAATGTAAAAAAATTAGAAAAAAAATATTTGTACGTGCGTCTGGATTCTATGTTTGCGCATAAGTTCCTGAAAAAAGAAACATTTTTTATGTTCTGGATAAGAAGGATACATTTTAATATTCTAACATGACTATTCATGGATATTATTTTATCTTTTTACAAGTCATGTAAAATGTTTTTTTAACTCGTGTGCGAACATAGAATGTATGATGTACATGCAAAACAAATTTTAGAATTTTTTAATATTTTAAAATTTACGTTTTTGCATTTCTCACGATAGTTTCATATGCACCTGTGAGCCGCCGCTCCATTTCGTCTATGATATAAACAATTATTCACTTATTGTCTATGACGTAGATAATAGGTGACATTCACATCTTACACTTCTTTCTCATCCTATCCATCTTCGCTCCCAACATGTATTCGTTACTGCTTATTTTTGTTACTATTCTCTTTTTATCACCGATCTTCGCGCTCAATTTTCACGCCCATCGTCCCCACTCAGTTTTCTAACCCACTGTTCCGTTCAATGACACCATATATCCAAGCCACAATATATGTTCTTTTTTTGAATTCTCCAACATATATTAGGCATGCAAGCAAACTCATTAAAATCTTTCAATTCCCTTAGATACCCTGGTAAGAAAAAAATGTGTCTGAAACTTGCAGGAAAGATGGATGGAATCAGAGCCACAATGACACCACATATCCGAGCCTACAAATATATGTTCTTCATCCTTCATCCCAGCAATCTTCTTCATGACGAGATTGCCGGAAAGATGGATGGCATTAGAGCCACGATGATGGAAGTGGTCCCCATAGCACAGCAGGTTTATTTGGCCGTGCCATGGGTCTCTTCTCAGGCTTCGTGCAGCTCCCTGTCTGGTTCAAGTGCTTTAGGCCTTCGTTTTGATGAAAAACTTTCACAAAAAAAATTTATTCATGAATGTCTTTAAAGGTGAAAAATACGTAAAATGGAGTTTTCTTGTCCCGCAGAGTTACAACCTAGATACAAGGGATATTTTGGGAAGTCCCCAAAATAAATATAAAACATGGGTATAATAGTAGATATGTTGCAATATCTCGCAATAAACTACAAAGTTTATGTATTTATTTTATATGCATCATCGACCTACAACCCCTTTGTCAAATTGTCTGACGACCCGGTCACGTGCTGCTTCGCTGCCCCGATCAACGACGGATACTATGGTGAGAGGTAATTTTGGTTCGGCCACAAGCCAATGCAAATTTTCTTATATGTCAAGTTGCACCAAAACTTATATAAAACACTATGATCATCCCATCGCATGGAAGCACCACCATGAGGAAGGCACCCCCATGTCATAGAACCCAAGGATCAAGGAGCGACAAATAGAGGAGCGGGGATCAAGGAACCGGTAAAAACGAGCACTGTGCACCATCACCAAGTCCCTTCCATGCCCACCAATGGTCGTGCAGCTCCCAGTGACACCCATGAAGAGCAAGCACATGTGAGACCGCACGCCTCGACCGTCTCGTCGGCTTGCCGCTCTGCTGCACACAAGTCATTAGCGTACTGACCATGATGCGCCCCCTAGCAGCTCCCAATGGTTACCCCAAGATCGGTCAAGTGACGCCATCCCATGCCCACCAAGGTACTACCCCCGAAAGAGTACACGGAGCTCAAAGTATGCTAGAGAATATGGTGTGATGATCCAAGTGCTAAAAGGGGATATATGGTAGAAATAAGGTCCGTGGCACCCGTGTAATGTCTAGCAAGGGTGTCATGTGTGTAAAGTAGGAGGTACCTAATAGTAAAAGTAGCATAAAGTGGGTGCACCAAAGCATCCCATCCACCATAGGGAGGATGGGGAATCACCCACTAGGGGCAATCTTTTAATAAATCCTCCAGAAAACTCTATAGAAAGCCACATCCCTCTCCACATATGGTTGGCTACCCCTAAGGCATCATGCCGAGTGTTGTCACCTAGTGACGGCACCCTGCCTACGGGTCCCAGACCCCTTGATAGTATTTGTTCCGAGTGGTGGATCCTTCCCTCTCGGCGACATCTAGCTTAGAACCCAACACCACAGAAGCCATCACCCCCTTGGTCGAATATTGTCGTCTTTTCGGACCACCCTCCATAAACCTCGCCAAAGTTGGATGATGGGCACCTCCTCCACATAATGGAGCCATCCACCTTCTAGGATATCACTCGAGTTGCATCGGGGCTCATGAGACCTTTGTTGGTCTACACCAACCCCTTCGATGGTTCGTCCCCCTAGGGGACTGGCTCCTCTAGAACCCTTCGTAGTCACCTCTCTAGGAGGGAACCTCCATACCGTGTCTATATCGATATAGATAACCCCATGACAACTCCGGCTCCCGTTCTGTTAGCTCCCTCCAATCATTTCCCAAATGACATGGGTATGCCTTATTGGGTTCCCGTAATTGGTATACCTGGTACTTACCTAAGCTACGACCCATAGGGCCTACGATAAATAGAGTCCTAGGAGCATTTGAAGCCTAGGAACCAGACGTACTGATCAAGGCAAAAGACTAAACCGACATAGTCATAGAGTTGTATTTCCAACTTGTAATTGATCCATACTTGACTTGAGACCCAACCTCTCATATAAAGGGTTGGAAGGAGCCGATGGAGAGGACATAGTAGCTTTTGATTCACCACAATCCATCGTGAGTTTCATCGCATCTAGCGATTCGGCGAATTTGTAATCATCCATTGATAATAATCAAACAGACATGAACTTCCTTTGTTTGTCTGATAAGCTGACGAAATCACCAGCGTGTCCTTTTCCCCAAAATCACATGTCCATAACAAAGGGCATTGCCGAGATTACCCCTCGTCACCAACTGAATCCTTCAGGGGCCAACATCCCCGTTTAGCATCTTCAACAATGGAGGCATCCCCGGACCGACCACATCAAGGAGACCTGTGACGGCACTAAGCACCTAGGGCATACACCGGAACCCGGACTCCTTTACATGTTCGAGGGAGGAAGACTACCGAGATCGGTTCCTATGATGTCTTAGCCTATCCATCAAGTCAGCCACCCCATAGACATGGGTGTACCGAACTAGGGTCATACCAAGACGGGAGAGGAAGGAGACCAGCATGCAGGGCGGGAAGGGACATGTCATGATTCCTAATTAAAGGTGTCATCTGAAGGGAATTTCCACCCAACTCAGTACACCCCCTTACTACCCAATGATTTTCATCATCGACACAAGTATTAATGCATGCATGAGGAAATTGCGGGAACCACCATTTATTGTTGTTGCCGTTGTTGCGTAAAACAACAAATTTATGTGTTGTTTGCACATACCACCTACTGTTGGTGCAATAGGTTGCACACATGTTCAAATCTCAAATCAAGTTGATTATATGAAAAACTGATTATCGGGCCCCACGACATGAGGATGTGGCATCCACCTGTCATTATCCAATGTGTTTCTTCAAATTTCTCAAATAATATAAAAAATTCTAGCAATTGAAACAATATAGTTTCAAACTTTCCTATATACTTACTTTATAGAGTATTTTACATTGTTTCAATTAGCAAAAGTTTTTCATTTTTTAAAATGTTTAAAAAATCACTAGATGATGACATGTCGATGCCACATCATTACTTTCCTCGTTAACCCCGGTAGTCATATTTGGAAAGAAAACTGTGAAAGTCAGATTTGCAATGGATCACTTAATATGGGATTTTTGAAAAACTTAAGATAGTAGGAATGGCCCTACTGTCTGTCTCTCGATTAATAAAAAAAACCAAAGAAAGGGGAAGGGTTTGTAGTACAAGGAGTTACATATTTATAGGAAGTACTTTCCCTAGGAAATAAAAAATTACAGAGATTCTATAAAGCTATTGACGAAAGTGTGTGCTTTCTCATTAGTCCTATGGACTAACATGCCAAAGTTAGTCTTGAATATAGTCTTCCAGGAGAGTAAGTCTGCGCTGTTCCATTAAAGCATAAGTTATTCCTTTACTTTCATAAGCACCAGGCCGATACATTCAAAATTTCCATAAACATGGGTTTTGACCATTCTTTGTTAGCTATGGTTATCTCATCAATCCTGTTATCATTATTCTGCCAGGTCATGCCAATAGTATCCCAGCAGCTTATGCTAAATGGGCACTCAAAGAATAGATGCTGCAAAGTTTCCTATGTGTTTTGATTACAGCTTAGGTAGTTGTAATTATCTCCAACAATTTTGTAGTGTCTCATTTTCATCATATTTTAGTATTCAATCTGTCAGCAAATAGTAACCAACAAAAAATTTCATTGTAGAGACACACTTGGATTTCCAAATCCAGGAGAAAGCCTGATGTGCAATTATGTCTCTGAAGCAGAATTTGTAATATCGACTCGCCGAATATTATTTATTTTCCCAATTGCAGATTCAAATGTCTTCGTCCTCATCAGAAAGAGATATTGAACAAAGCTTGCAGCAACAAACATAAACAAAATTGTGTGAGAGGTTGTTGGCCATAAGGAAGTATTTAGCTACCACGTCTTCATTAGCAGCGAAGGAAAATTCTTTGGGAAATTTAACTTCTGTAGTGTTATCAGCCCAAAGATCTTTCCATAATAAAATGGTATCACCCTTTCTAATAGAGCAAGTAGTTATTACTCTATAGATAGGTGATAAGTTGAATACATCTTTCCAATAGAAAGAGCCAAAAGGGGGCAATGTATGTGGTACCTTATTCGCATAGTAGGTATTCCATAGGAGGTGCATCCAAGGTGTGTCCATCTTATTATAGAATTTGTGTAGATAATTTAGAATTAGGGCTTCATTTTATAGTTTCAGATTCAGAACACCAACCCCTCCTTTTTGTTTTGGTCTGCACTTTGTCCCAAGCAATTAAAGAGTTTCCATTTTCTCCATCCTCTGTTTTCTTATTCCAGAGACACAATATCTCCTTATCTTTTCTATATGTTCAATTATTTTTGGATGGATTTTCAGTGTACACATTAGAAAAATGGCTATGGATGTCAAGACATAATTAATGACAGTAACCCTTCCAGTGTATGAAATCATAGCATTGAGACTCCTCTCAATCCTATCAACCAAAGGCATGAGGTAATTTACCTATAACACACTTGAAAGAGAAACGAACATCGCCTAGAGGGGGATGAATAGGCATTTAAAAATAATTACGGTTTTGACTCTAATAAATACGGACTAAAACTAACGTTTAATTTACCAAGCACAAAACCTAAAACTACTAGGTTCAACTGAGTGCACCAACAACTTATGCTAAGAAAGGCAAGCAACAAGGTGATAGCAAGATATAATATTTCAAGAACGATGGCTATCATAATGTAAATTGCGTAAGTAAAGGGCTCGATTGAGAGATAACCGATGGACGCAAAGATGTTGATTTTTATCTTGAAATTCACTTCTTTAGAAGATACATCTCTGTTGGAGAGGTGCAATGGAGCAATGCTCTCCGAACGCCACAAATGGATCACCTTGAGGTGTGTTGGCTTGATGCTCACCCAACGCCACACAAGGCCTCACCCCAAGATGCGAAGAAACGAAACTCACCGATGCCACAATAGGCTCGCCCTATTATCCTATGAGATCACCACAAAGGCGTACTCACGGTCCACTATGGGATACTTGAGGGCGGTCGCCGAACCCATACAAGAAAGGGGATATCTCCACAACACAATTGGAGGCATCCAACAATCACCACAAAGGCATGTAGCTTTAGGAAACTCCACAACTCAATTCGAGGCCCCAAGGATATCACACCACAACTACACAACCTTCCATGGTTCCAAGAACCCAAGAGCAACAAGGCCACAAATTTGAACTCGCCGAATCTTCGAAGGGAACTCAAACATATGCACCAAATGCAAGGGCAAGTCCTTCACTCCCAAATCCCACCAAAACTACAAAAGCTATTGGTATGGAATAAGGGAGGAAGAACACAAGAGGATAACACAAAACTTTTCAAGATCTAGATCCCAAGGACTCCTTCACAAAGAAGGGATTTGGTTAGGTAGGGTTGTCGATTTAGATCTTCTCTCTCAAATCCCTCAAAGATATGCAAAAATCATGGGAGGGGGAAGGAGAGAGAGAACCTTTTGAAGTTCAACAATGGAGGATAGAGAGTGTAAGATCTAGAAAAATGGCCTCAGAAGTTGGGGAAATATTAGCGAAGAGGGGTTCCTTAAATAGGGCAAGAGAAATCTGCCCGTTTGAGTCAGTTTCGCGCGCCACCGAAACTTCCGGTAAATCGAAACACAAGTTACTGAATAAAAAACCAGCCTTCACCAGAAGCAGGTCATAAGTTGGGCCGGAACTTCCACTCAAGCAAAAAAGCTGGACGGCATTGCACGAAAAGTTCAATAACTTCTGATTCCGGACTCCGTTTTTGATGATCTTGCAATCATTTTGAAGAGAAAAAAAAAGCTATACAAGATTATGCAAAAAAGAATCATAGTACAACATGGGAGGATAAAATAAAATGGATAAAGTTTGACCTCTCTAGAAGCGATGAACTAGTAAAACCTCTAAAACCCAAAACACAAGAAGTTGAGGTTGAAACTCCGATTGGGATGAAACCAATTTTGTTGGGAAGATAAAACCAAGTAGAATCCAAAAAAGGTTTCAATATTGGGTCTCACCGAGGGAGAAAGTATCAAGTATATATATGTGAGGTACCTCCCCGATGTGGAGCCAGAAAACCCGCAAGATCAAAAACACAATATGATATGCAAGGGAAATCCGTTTTTTGATGAACTAGAGCTTGTTATGAATATAACCACAATCCCTAGATACTCACATGGACAATATAAAACAACAACCAAGAAATATGATGCAACAACCAAGTATGTGATGTTGTGGTATAACCACAATATATAGAGCAAACTCCTCCATAATCTATGCACGTGTGATGAACTTGAATTTCATTGGATAGGTTGCCAACCATTACCGTTGGTTGAGTTTCCTCTATATATTCATCATGAAAAACAACAACAAAGATGCAAGAGCATGAGAGGAAATGCTTAACACACTCAAAGAAAAGGTTGTCGCATCTACGGGGGTCAGGGCATCCTGGGGCGTGAGGGCGGTGCGTGACCCGGAACCAGCGACTACATGGGGGATTAGGAAGGGCCTTTAGCGGGATCCCAGCAGCTCCCCCGACAGCATGGTAATACCTAGGAATTGTCGGGAGCAAGGACATGACTGATGGTATGCGTCTTGGCACCAGTCTACACCAAATAGACTCCTAGTGACACGTGGTGTTAAGGCAAGGGTACCTAGCCATGTTATTATACAAGGTCAGTTGCATGGAAAGGTCACATAGATGTGTGTATTTCGACCCATGTGTTGTCCCCTTACGATATAAAAGGAGGCCTAGGTCGAGTGAAGGAGGGAGAGGACAGTTGGCTTAGAGTAGGATTCCTCCCCGGAGAACGAACGGGTTGTAATCCAGTGACAATCAGATAGTAGACATTGTAGGATGTAGGGCTCTGCTCATGGCGGACTTGAACCTGGGTAAAAAACCTCGTGTCTCCCTATTTGTGATTGTGTTCGTATAGCTCGCTGATCGAGCTCAGCGAACGTTGTTCCCCTGGTCGAACAACAAAGGGGGACTCATACCCCCGATGTCGAAATCAAGACATGACATCTGGCGCGCCAAGTAGGGGGCGCGCCTCCAACAACACTTCACCAGCACAGCTGCCATGCCTGGCCTCCTGCGTCCAGGCGCGTGGGCGATCTTTTGGCTCCTCGGTTCAACCGAGGAACTAGAGGACGGTTCCACGACGTTATTAAGCTCGTCGCCCCTTGCAGCCAATCCCTCGCCGGGGGATAAACCCTGAGGGGGATCACTTAAGAGAAACTTTTTCGCTCCCTTCGAGGCCTCCCCCACAAGGTGCGGTCGGGTGAAGAAGGGAGCAAAATAGCGCTAACTACCTAGACCTCTTGCGGGTACGACGGTGGGAGAGTGAGCCGTTGAGTGTATTCACCCGGCGATTTGCCTGGGTTGTCGTTTCCCTCCTCCAGGATCCAACAGATCAGGTGGATATCAACTTATTTCAGGGGGTGATACCTTTGATCCGGATTACGGATGTAGTATAGCTCTTTTTCCCTAGTAGACCTAGGTTTATCGAATCCTCGGGAAGCAAAAAACAAAGTGAGATTACTTAAACGAACCTTCGAGAGTTTTAGAATTCCAATTTCGTTTTCACCAGACCAAGAGTTTGCGATCTTGTTGTTGTTGTTGACGATGGAGAGAGAGAGGGCCTAGGGTCTTAGGTTTTCACCAGTAGTTGTGCAAAACATCTTATGGGAATAATAGATAATAATAAAGTATGCATGTAATTGTTAGAGCAAGATAATTATATGTGGGCATTGCATCCATACAAATGCTATTGCCTCCGCAACCGCTTATAGCAATAACCTACTAGTCGCATCCATAGAAGAAAGAGACCTAATGGTATGCATCGTGATGTCACGGTTAATCCCAAGTAAATTCCTCACATACAGCTGTACCACCCTTTCTGTCACCGGGGTTCCTATCTTGCAGATCACTCATTACTCACACTCCCTTTACTTGGATCAATCCTCAGGGTCTTGGGTACCTAAAAAGTCCTTAGATTGAGGCAAAAGAGGGTACTACAATCATCATGTCATACAAACTAATACATGATCCCTGATGGTGGCTCAGATCAATGTAGAGATTCGTTGGGAGTCCCTAAGAGGAAGGTGTGATGAGCACAGCAGCAAGTCTTGCCTCAGTAAGAAACCAAGGTTATCGAACCAGTAGGAGGAAGGAACCCACTATCGAGCATAAATACCCCCTCTTAGAGTCACTAGCATCTACTCGGCCAAGATATCTAATAGAAACGGAGAGCATGCAAGATCACAAACAACACATACATGATAGAATCAATAAGACAAAACCACTAATCAATCTGACATAGTAATCTCAATATCCACCGGATCCCCTCAAACACAACATGCATGATTACAAATAGATGATCTTGATCATGAACGGAGCTCACAAGATCTAAACATGGTAGCACAAAGGAGGAGATACAACCATCTAGCTACTACATGGACCCGTAGTCCAAGGTGGAACTACTCACGCTTCATACCGGAGGCTGGCATGATGAAGAAGAAGGACTCTGGGATGATCTCCCCTCTGGCAGGGTGCCGGGAAGAACTTCAGATCCCTCCCGATCTAGGGACGATGGTGGTGGCGGCTACAGTCTGTTTCGTGGAAGATTGATCGGGTACTTAGGGTTTAGGTATCGGGGGCTCTTTATAGGCGAAGAGGCGAGACAGGGGGCACCTAGGACGGCCGCACCCCCCAGGCGTGGGCCCAGCCTAGCCGCGCGGCCAGGGGTGTGGCCCCCTAGTGGCTCCCCTCCGTATCGTACTCTGGCTCCGTGTTAACCACGATAAAATATTGACTTTGGCTTTTGTCCCGTCCAATTCCAAGAATGTTGATTTTCTGCCTTTTCTGGAACCAAAAACAAAAGAAAACATGCAACTGGCACTATGGCATCTTGTTAATATGTTAGTCCAGAAAACATATAAAAACACCTCAAAGTGTAGACAAAGCAAAGCAAAGTAGATACTAAACAAGCATGGAACATAAAAAATTATAGATACGTTTCCGACGTATCAAACATCCCCAAGTTAACTCCTGCTTGTCCTCAAGTAGGTAAGTGATAAAAAAATTGAGGTGATATGCACCATCGAAATCAAGATCAAACCATTTGCAAGCATTGAAAGCTGGAATCAAAGAACTCTAAACATGAGCATGAAAGATGGAGTTCTAATAGTAAGACAAATTGACTATGCATGCAACATGAAAGGTTACAAACAAATATCATGAATAACAATGCATTGAAAGACGTTTATTTGTTTCACATATAGAAAACATAGCATATTATCATTCAGCTTGTCCCTCATGGAGTAGCAAATAGATTCATAGGACACCTTCAAAGTTCATAAGAGTGACTAGATACAAATAGTTCAAGAACAGGCAATATCAACAATATGAATCAATCAATAAGTTTTGGGACAACGCACATAGAACTAAGAATGGAAACTATGCTCTCTTAACTAGTGCCTAAGGATAGAAGGTGGAGACTCAATATAATGGTGGAAGAAAGGCCCTTCATAAAAGAGGGAAGCAGGGATTTCAAGTCTCAAAAAGAGCTTCCAAAAATCATGGTACTTGTTAGCTTTCAGCTCTCATTGCTCCTATCATAAGCATCTTGAAGTGATTAAGGTTAAAGTGAACAAAACTATGGAGTATATGCTTGACAAAGTATAAGTTGGCAATCCCATGTCCCTTGAATACGAGGGTCGCACCTCATGCTACTCAACTTTAGTCACCTGTAAGTTCTTGTCATAGTGAGTACATGTGTATCATAGAGAACCGCCAACGGGGTACCCCTTGCACATGATATAGGAGCTATCACATAACCAAAATTACAAGGCAAGCAGACAATGAGCATATCAACAATCTTCTTATTTACCATGGGAAAATGGTGCTTTTTTCTCTCTTTCCTCTTTTCAATATGTCTCTCTTTTTTTATAAGAAGAAAGCTTCATAGATTGCTCACTATGGTGATGCTGCAAGTTTCCACCATGATTAGGCATGGCTTAGGCTAGCGGCACAGGCATTTCTCTAACACACAGACATAACTCCATGGACTTACAAGCTCCCTTTTATTTCACACCGACGACATCCATAAACAAAAGAGCATGATATCAATTGTATACAAAGTACAAGTGCAATGTTGAAAGCGTTCCCCGTGACAGCACTGTTCTGCTAATTCCAACATATAAGTGCAAGCATATACAACATAGATGACACAATGGTTCAAGTTTATTAGGGGCAAGAAAAATAAAGTGTGCCATCGAGTTTGTGAGAGCTTTAATCACTAAGTTTTCTCATAACAAAAAGACTTTTTAATTGGAAGGTAGATGAAAACAAGAATATACTTGGAATGGTGTAACACAACATGCATAGGAATTTATAGTGGATACTTTGGAATAACTTGGTTTCTTGGGAGTTGGATGCATGAGTAGAGCTTACTCATATAAGTGGAGGCTAGCAAAAGACTGGGAGCGACCAACTAAGAGAGCAATAATGGCCATAATCATGTAGAGCGATAAAACATTACTAATCAAAGCATAAAGTGGTACTATGAGTCAAGGAATAAATTATCATAGAGGCTATGGTGACTTGTTCATAGTAATAACATAGTGTAAGCATGTGCCAAGTCAACCCAAACAAAGCATCAAAGGAGAATAGCATAATACTATGCTTTTGTATGCTAAAACAATGCATGATTCCTTCAAGGCACATTAAGCAATCATAATTGTTAGGAACAAGTCATGCTATAGAAATAATCACTAAGCATAAGTTCAAATCAACATCTAGCATGGCATGATAAAGTCTAAGTCGCAGCCAAAGCGAGCTCCTTTTGTACTATTCAAGCAAGAACTTTCTACTCCTCTCCAACACCAATCAGCTTATTTGCAACAACACAGCAAGAACAGGGGTCCAAATACTTTAATCAAGCAAACTAAAAACAAAAACGAAAACTAAGACGCTCCAAGAACAACACAACAATGCATCAAACAATAAAAACGAAGTGTCTAGAAAGACCTGAGATTTTTATTGATGAAGAAGGGGATGCCCAAGGCATCCCCAAGCTTTGACGCTTGTACCTCTTGAATATTTCTTGGGGTGACACGGGGTGGCATCCCAAGCTTGAGCTTTTGTCCATTCTTCATCTCATTACATCATTCTTTCTTTACACCTGAAAATTTTCCTTCATACAAAACTTCACATAATCTTCATTAGCAATATTAGTGTATTAAAAAGATAAAGACCTTTGGGTTTTAGTTTTAGAACAGCAAAACTTTCACTAAAAATACAAGATACTGTAGCAATTCCCTCAAAAATCTCAATTTCCCAAAAAGAACCCCAAAAGGAATCAATAATAAGCAAATGCAAATAATGGCAGAAATCTGTCAAAATAGACCAGCGGGTAGAAACCGATTTTTTTGAAGACCTTATGTTGCTCAAATCAAAAAGTGTTGAACTAACGAAAGTTATCTAACATACTGGGAGATTTATTCAGAAAATATCAGCTCAATACGAATTACATAGATTTCACACGAATTTTTACGGTGGAGCATAAAAATCTATTTCGGGATAGCAACTCCCCAAATCTTACTTCCCTCTCATTAGAGGTTATTCTTGGCACAAAAAGCAAATAAAAAGGATAAGGAGAGGTCATTAAAGAGGTAATAACTTCCAAGACTCAAGATTTTTTTTGGATTATCTCTCAATAAATATTTTCTTTAAAGCCTTTAAGTTAGGCACAAGAAGCAAGAATCAAGTATTTCAAATGAAGAAGCATTAACATCAAACCTTGCTTTCAAAGGAGGAGCAAAAATCAAATTCTCTCTCCTCATAGGGAAGTGTTCAATACCTTTCTTGAATGGAAATTGATACTTAATGGTGCCTTCTTTCATATCAATGACGACACCAACAGTTCTAAGAAAAGGTCTTTCCAAAGTAATAGGACAAGAAGCATTGTATTCAACATCCAAAACATAGAAATCAACATGGACATAAGCATTGTTAACCTTAATAATAACATCATTAACACTCCCCATGAGTCTCTTTTTAGCATTATCATTAAGTGGGACATCCAAATAGCAATCTTCCAAAGGTGGCAAATCAAGCATTTCATAAATCTTTCTAGGCATAATAGACACTAGAACCAAGGTCACATGAAGCTTTGAGATCAAAGTAATTCACTTGCATATTAATGACGGGTTCCAACTATCTTCTACTTTCCTAGGAATAGAGGCTTTGTGTTTCAACTTTTCTTCCTTAATTTAATAAGAGCATCTGTAATGTGCTTGGTGAAAGCCACATTCATATCACTAGCATCGGGACTTCTAGCAAGCTTTTGCAGGAACATAATCACTTCAGAAATATTGCAACCTTCAAGATCAAAATCAAACTTAGCATCACTAGTAGTAGACTCATTGGGTTTAGGCATTATGATAGGAGGAATAGGGACTTCCTGTGGTTTAGTGGCATCCATATTGGTGGTGGTGATAGTGCACACACTATTGTTTCTAAAAATTTCAGCTTCTCTTTCCCACTTAGCATGTAGTTGGGCTAATAGTCTAATATTTTCATAAATGGTAACTTGTATAGCATGAGTAGTATCAAAGGTACTTTCCAAAGTTTCAGGTTTAGCAGCCATTTTATTAATCAAAGCGTATTGTGCTTCAGACAAAGAGGAAATATTTTCTCAACATTCAAAAGCTTTTCCTCCACAGTTTTTTTGAAAATGGTTTGTTTACTAATAAAGTCCTTGAGCATGACTTCAAGTTCAGAGGGAGCACTCCTAGTATTGTAGTAGGAGTTTCCATAGGTATTGCCATTATTAGGAAGATAAGGCCTATAATTGTTGTTACTACCAAAATTATTCCTATAGGCATTATTGTTGAAATTATTGTTTCTAATGAAGTTCACATCAACTTGCTCTTCTTGAGAAACCAAAGATGCTAAGGGAACATTATTAGGATCTATAGGAGCTTTTCCATTAACAAGCATAGCCATGATAACATCAACCTTATCACTTAAAGAGGAGGTTTCTTCAACAGAATATACCTTCTTATTATGTGGACCACTCTCAGTGTGCCATTCAGAATAGTTGACCATCATATTATCAAGGAGCTTTGTTTTAGCACCCAAGGTAATGGTCATAAAGGTACCTCCAGCAGCTGAATCCAACATGTTTCTTAAGGAGAAGTTTAAAACTACATAAAAAGTATGGATAAATCATCCAAATAGTAAGTCCATGAGTGGGACAATTCTTAACCAAAGATTTCATTCTTTCCCAAGCTTGAGAAACATGTTCATTATAAAGTTGTTTAAATTTTATTATTTCACTTCTCATAGATATAATCTTAGCAGTAGGATAGTATTTTCCAATAAAAGCATCTTTGCACTTAATCCAAGAATCAATACTATTTCTAGGCAAGGAAAGCAACCATTATTTAGATTTTCCTCTCGAGGAGAAAGGAAACAACTTGAGCTTAATAATATCTCCATCTACATCCTTATATTTTTGCATCTAAAAAAGTTCAACAAAGTTATTGAGGTGGGCAGCAGCATCATCAGAACTAGCACCAGAAAATTGCTCTCTCATCACAAGATTCAACAAAGCAGGCTTAATTTCATAAAAGGTAGCATCAGGAGCAGGTGGAGCAATAGTTGTACTTAGGAAATCATTGTTATTTGTGATAGTGAAGTCACACAACTTTGTGTTCTTAGCAGATTTCATTTTGGCAAAATTGGAGCAAGCCAACGGCAGCAACAACTAGAGCAGGGACTATTTCTTTTGTGTTTTTTGATAAGAGAAAGCAAACCAAACCAAACTAATCTTTTTGTGATTTTTGATAAAAAGAGGCAAACAAAACCAAGCAAAAGAAACTAAGCAAAACAAAAACAAAGCAAAGAGAAAGGTTGTGAATGACTCCCCTTGTGAAGCCGTCCTTAGCCTCCCCGACAACGGCGCCAGAAAATCTTGATGGTGGCTCAAATAAATGTAGAGCTTCGTTGGGAGTCCCCAAGAGGAAGGTGTGATGAGCACAGCAGCAAGTCTTTCCTTAGTAAGAAACCAAGGTTATCGAACCAGTAGGAGGAAGGAAACGACTCAAAGGTGTTGCTAGCAACTTGGAAACCTGCACAACACAAACTCAAGACTTTACCCCAACGAACAGTGAGGTTGTCAATCTCACCGGTTTGCTGAAAACAAAGGATTAACTGTATGGTGTGGAAGGTAATGGTGGTTTGAAGAAAGGTAAACAGTAATAGTGGAAGATGTATCAATGGTAAAGATTGGACCGGGATCCATAATTCACTAGAGGTGTTCTCCTTAAGTTAAACAAACATGGCATGCTGGGTAAACAAATTACAGTAGGGAAATTTACAGGACTGAGCAAGGCATAACAATGCAATACTAGACATTCATGATCTTATGAGATTTGATTGGGCAATACAACAAGATACATAGACTTCCATCCAACTGCATCTATGACTAGTAATCCGCCTTCAGGTTATCATACGAACCCCCTACAGTATTAAGTTGCAAGCAACAGATAACTGCTTTAAGCAAAGCGTGTAAGGTAAATAATCCACTTGTTCCATGAACAAGAGACCGTTGTTTTCTCCCTAGTAGCAACAACACATCTACAACCTTAGATATTTATGTCACTTCCCTTAGATTAAATAGAGGCATGAACCCACTATCAAGCATAAATACCCCCTCTTGGAGTCACTAGCATCTACTCGGCCAAGATAGCTACTAGAAACGGAGAGCATGCAAGATCACAAAAAACATAGACATGATAGGATCAATAAGACAAAACCACTAATCAATCTGACATAGTAATATCAATATCCATCGGATCTCTGCAAACACAACATGCATGATTACAAATAGATGATCTTGATCATGAATGGAGCTCACAAGATCTAAACATGGTAGCACAAAGGAGTTGATACAACCATCTAGCTACTACATGGACCTGTAGTCCAAGATGGAACTACTCATGCTTCATACCGGAGGCTGGCATGATGAAGAAGAAGGCCTCCGGGATGATCTCCCCTCCGGCAGGGTGCCAGGAAGAACTTCAGATCCTTCCCGATCTAGGGAAGATGGTGGCGGCGGCTATGGACTGTTTCATGGAAGATTGATCGGGTACTTAGGGTTTAGGTATCGATGGCTCTTTATAGGCGAAGAGGCGAGGCAGGGGGCACCTAGGGCGGCATCACCCCAGTGCGTGGGCCCGGCCGTCTTGCCGAGGATGTAGCCCCTAGTGGTTCCCTCTGTCTGTACTGCCCGTGTTCCCACGGTAAAATATTGACTTTGGCTTTTGTCCGTCAATTTTGAGAATATTGATTTTCCGCCTTTTTGGAACCAAAATGTAAGAAAACATGCAACTGGCACTATGGCATCTTGTTAATAGGTTAGTCCAGAAAACATATAAAACACCTCAAAGTGTAGACAAAGCAAAGCAAAGTAGATACTAAACAAGCATGGAACATAAAAAATTATAGATACGTTTCCGACGTATCAATCCCATCTATGATAAATAACATGCACAAAATCTACATAGCTAGCCTTGGGAAGCCTTTCAAACCTTCACAAAACCGTTTTCACAACCTTGTTGGGTCACCACTTATTCTATGAGCACCTTCTTGAGAGCATAGTTGTCATTTTTGTGTTTGTTCCAAAACTTGGTTAACTATGTCATGACTTTGATGCTTGTATCTCTGATATATTTATATCTAGTCTTCATGTGAACTTTAGAGGTGCCTTGGCATTTATATTGTGCTCTTTAAACAAAGGCAAGTGAGATACCGCTCTATCATACCTTATTATGAACATTGCAATGTTGCTTATGTTTATGTTTCATGCTACTTATTATTATTGAGTTGGTTTCTCATCATAGCTTGCAATCACTCTTGGGTAGACTTAGTTGCATACTATTTATTATGAATTGTCTAAGAATCTACTCCTGTGATGAGAATATTTACATCATATGAAGCAAAGTGTTCGTGAAAGTTCTTTTATCGCACTCAGTTTTCAACTGAATTGCTTGAGGGCAAGCAATAAGCTAAGCTTGGGGGAGTTGATACGTCCAAAACGTATCTATTTCCTCGAACACTTTGTTATTGTTTCTTTTCTAAACTTGTGTGATTTGGATACAACTAACACGGACTGACGTTGTTTTCAGCAGAATTACCTTGGTGTCTTGTTTTTGTGCAGAAAATGAACTATCAGGAAAAATCCCGGAAAATATGCCAAAAATTATATTTCACCTGAAGATCCACGGAGCCATAAGAAGAGACGGAGGGAGGCACAGGGCCCCAGACCCACCTGTGCACGAGCCCACTTGACCCCTACTGGAGGGGTGGCCACCCAGCCTCCTCGACCTCCCTCTGCGCCTATAAGTTGCCTTTCGACCTAAAAACCGAGGGGGGGTCGATAGTTTTCCAGAAAGAGTTCTGCTCCGCCGCCACCAGAAACCAAGATTCGGATCCAGAAACTCTGTTCTGGCACCCTGCCGGGATGGGGAATTTGGAGAGGATCATCGCCATCGTCATCACCAACGCATCTCCATCAACCACCGATGTTTCCCTCATCCATGAGTGAGTAATACCCCACTGTAGGCTTGGGGATGGTAGGGATTGGATGAGTTCTATCATGCAATCGAATAAGATCTGTTAGGGCATAGTGCCTAGTATCTCTTTTACTACTATTTGACTTTGTTGCAACTTGTTGTGCTTAATGCTTGTCACTAGGGCCCGAGTGCCATGATCTCATATCTGAACTTATTATTGATCATTATGATAGTATTGTTTGTGATCTTATCTGCAAGTTGTGTACACATATCATTGTCCGGATCCAAAGGCCCCAAAGTGACAATAATTGGGACAACCGGAGGGGATGACTATGGTGTGAGGACCACATGTGTTCATGGAGTGTTAATGCTTTGCTCCGGTGCTCTATTAAAAGGAGCACCTTAATTGCCAGTAGTTCCCTAGAGGCCCCGCTGCCACGGGCTGGCTAGACAGAAGATGTTGTGCAAGTTCTCATTGCGAGCACGTATGACTATATTTGGAGCACATGCCTAGGATTGTTTAGTACTTGGATGCTTATTATTATTTATCTGCAATTCCCTAGGTCTTGAAGTTACATGTTTAGACTCGTCCATGCAACGCCCGTCCATCCATCCCTATGCCTACCGCACTTGAATCCTACTGTTACCGTTACTATTACTATTGCTCCTGTTTCACTGTTGCTGTTGATGTTGCTTTGCTATTGCTACTACCAAACTGTTGCTACTGATAAACTTATGTGAGAAAGAACTATTTCCAGGTGCAGCTGAACTGACAACTCAGTTGTTAAGGCTTGCAAGTATTCTTTGGCTCCCCTTGTGTCGAATCAATAAATTAGGTAATACTACCCGCGAAGACTGTTGCGATCCCCTACACTTGTGGATCATCAAAATGCGGACGTGGATGGCTATATTTCACAACCATCAAACTCCCCAAGCTTAAACTTGATCGTCCCGAGCAAGAAAACCAAAATCAAAAATGGAACTCAGCATTTAAACTGAAATAATGAGATGATGATCTTACTCATGATTGGTAGTCTCATGTTTCCTTCACTTTATTAATCTAAAAACCTTCAGCATAGATAGAGTAATGTCAAGCATATCATACGGGTTTCATGAATACTTATAGCGCAGCAAAATTATTGTAAGCATGGATGATTAAAAAAGGTAAACTTCATTCCATGTCATGTAATCAACTCATAGGCTTGCCTTTGAACTATAAAGTATAATCATGTAGAATTAAGAGTGTGAGATCTTGCCATGAAAATCATATGCACTAAAGTATCTCAATTCTCCCACATCAATAAATCAAGAATTTTCAAGCACTACTTTTCTATTCATTATCCTCCAAGAATTTTAGTTCTTAAGTAATTGAGAGCATGCCAAAAAAAATCATTAGTTTATTGGGCTGAGATGGACACTCGTGGCATCACTAAGGTTTTTGTTCCTTTTGCATAATGATTACTCATATCAGCCAGATGAGTGATTCCATCATGTTACAGCTACCCGGGAGTGCCAAGAATCTTACCCATTATATCATTGCTACTACATATGTTTAATCAACTCATAGCCGAAATCTAGGAGTTTCCTCCATGAAGATCGTTTGTAGGCTAGCGGAGTTGTTGGCATCCCATGAAGTTTGACACGCATAAAGCTATATCATTCTTATGATTTACAAGTCAAACTTTGGCATGCTCACAAAAACCGCTCAACATTAATTCAATTGAACAAATCTTTCCAAAGAGATCTATCAAGTCAATCATTATTTTCTGTGGTGTTGAGTGTCTCTAAGAATATGATTTCAATACTAAACACTATAACACCCAAGTCTTCAATTTGGGAGACTTTTTCTTGTTTCAATTGTTTAGCAAATTTTTAGGCAAGACTTGGTTAACTACAAGAGCTAGAACAAAATGTACCCAATTAAATACCCATCCAAACAAAATTTTACTACAATATAGAGACTCACTCCACCGATATAACATCTCAACATTACTACTAACTAGCATGGGTTTATCAAACTTCAAAAGTGGGGAGTCATAAGGCATACCTCTCATGTCTGGTTCCACTTCTCTCTTCCATTTTTATTTGTTTCTTGGAAACTCAAAGTCTGTAACATCCCAAAAATCATAGTTTCAAAACTCATTCATATCATCTGTGCATCATTCATTCATTTAGGGTTTATCAAAAAAAAATCACTTAGAAAACAGAAGTTGAGTCTGTGATTTCATGTGGACAATTGATTCCAAAATGACCATCACACTTTGAAATTTGGAAACTGAAGTACTTGTTTACTTGACTCCATTGTTGGAATGATTGTGTGAAACTTTAACCATGATTCAAAACTTAGAAGTGTTTCAAAACCCTAAATTCAAAATATTTGCAACTATAGCAAAATCTCTGTTCATTTTGAAACCCAAGCTTGACCAAACCCTACAAAGTAATCACTTGGTTAAATGACTGCATTTGAAACCACAGAACCCTACAAGGATCCCCAAAATTGTTTGAAATCAAAAAGGATTTGAATTCATATCAAAAATCAATTCAGAAAATAGGAAACAGAAAAAGAAAAGGGTAAAGAAATGGAAAAGGCCATGCGCCGGATCCGCCCAAGAACTAATCCAGCCAGAAGCCCACCCGGCACTTCTTTTCCTCCTCTCACGCGGGACGACGCCTGAGTCACCGACAGACGGACCCCACATTCACTTAGCGCGCATACCGACAAGCGGCCCTATCTGCCTGGCATCGTCTTCCCCAACTCGCTCGCGACCACGTCATGAATGACTGCCGTGATGGCGCGGGTTAATTGGGCCATTAAACGAGGCGTTTCTTGTCGACTCGAGCTATAAGAACCCCACCACCCCACGGTCATTTTCCCCGATCGCACACTCACGCCCAGTCGCCCTCAAACCTCCGCGAGTCGCCCGACAGAGCCCCCTCCGAATCAATTCCGGTGAGCTTTGAGTTCCTCTCCTCCCATTCACCCTATCTTATTCGGTGAACTCATACGCACTTTTGACACTCGCCGTTTGTCTTCATGACCCTAGCGTTGGCAACGTCGACGACTGGCCGCCACCATCTTCTTCACGAACTCCGGCGACCCCTCTCCGTAAGTAAACACCACCCCTTGCCCTCTGGTTGATACGCATAGGATCCCCGTCATCGTGCGCATCTGACCGTGTCCCCATTTTGGCTTAGCACGCCGAGGAACCTCGCCAACGACAACAACCGACCGTGTACGACATTTTCGCGAACTCCGTGAGCAATCCCGAAGTCTCGGCGCGCTTTCTTGTTCACCGGCGTGTTCGTAGTTGTTCGCGCATCTTCTAAACCCATCGGTTCGTGCTCTGGCGCGACGAACATCGGCAGCAACTCCGACAACCCTCACTTGACGCCAGACGAAACTCCGACGAGGTCTAGAGCCCATCTCGAACACCCTCCACAAGCCGATTACGACGAGCTTGACAACCTCCGAACTGGTAATATTTCTCCTCTCGCGGACGACCTAGAACGCCAAGCATCGATCGACGCCGCTTTATCACTGCCAAGCCGCCTTCGTATTTGGTCAAATGAATCTCCGTTAGATCGTATCCACGTGTAAACACTTCACTTATCGAAGGGTGCGGACAGATCTGAGCAGCGAACGTTAGTTAGATCCAACGGCTCAGAAGGGTGATCCGGTGCGAACCGGTACGCGCCAGTAGAAACGCGACACGTGGCAAAGTTTTAGATTAAAAACAGAATTTAAATCTGAATTAGATTCAAACTTCAAATGCTTGTATCTTTCAAATGACACGTTGGATTTTTGCAAACTTTATATCGTTGAGTTCAGCAAGACAAGGCCTATCTGAATATACCTTTTGATTAGCATATAGTAACAGTTAAAAATGTTTTATTTGTGGGACAAGTTTGGGGCCATTTTAGATATAAAAATGTTTTTATAAAATTTTGTTATGGACAAATGGGTTTATTGGACAAACTTGTGACATGTTATACTTCAGTAGTCATGAACACACACTTGGTAGATTTTTTTTCAAAATTTAACACATAGTAAATTCTTGCATGCATGCATTCATATAATTTTGGTTATGTTTAAATGTGTGTAATTGTATGTTTTGATTTCTTGTGTAGATTTTGATTGTGATTGTGATTGTGAAGAGTGCTACTCCCCACACTACCAAGGCAAGTGATATTTGCATGAATATATATTGTCCTATGTTTTTGAACTAGCATTAGATACTTATTTATATTTTTGCATAATATTTTGTCTAATGGAAAGGTGGGAAATCCTATGTAGTCTACTAGCATTGTTAGGGAATTATTCCTAAGATAAGTTGCCATATTTGCTTAGCCTAGCTTATAGCAAACAAGGGTGGTGAACATCTATATATATACTATATGATAAAATATTCTAAGTCAAGAGACTTATGTTTTCTTAATAAAACTACTAAGTTAAATAAACCTCCTGGGTGGAATGGAATGTATGGGTTATGTTGAGTGGTTACACAAGGCCATGGACTTGGGTTGTGTATCACACTTGTGGAATGCCACCCAGGCACAAAGAGGTTTGGAGGCCAAGTGTGGAGAAAGCTTACGGTCAACCACTTGGCAAAATGGGCTCGCCATGATCATATAGGATGCTAGAACTTAGTCATATGGACAGTTGGTGGTAGATGGGATGATAGGATGGAGCGTCCATTTGACTAAGGAAAGGCTTCAAAGGTCCTGTCTTGGGAAACCAAGTCCAGTGGGGAAAGTGCACAACCTCTGCAGATGGAAAACCTAAGTACTGAGCCTTGTCCAAGGAAATGGACACTTGAGCATCAAGACATGGAAGCCACAAGAATCTCATCACTCCAACTTCTAAATAAAAACTTGTGGGTGAACAAGGGTGAAGGACCTCAAAGTCTATTGATGGTTTCCTTGGGAATGTTTTGACAAAGAAAACTTAGCAATTTCAACTAATAAGTAAAACTTAATTTTAAGCAAAGCAAGCCAAGCTACACTAGCCAAATGCATATAGAACTATAGACACTTAAAATATACTAAGGTATCACTTGCCAATACTATTCCAAAGTATTGACCCTGTGGCTGTAACTTGTGATGTTGCAGTTACTCCGATGATGAGTAGGAGTCATGAGTCTACACTCAACATGCTTGCTCGTGGCACATGAAGATGAAGAATTGTGTTTATTTACTTATTCCTAAAACTCTTGTATTAGGCCTATGGCCCTGAGTTGTAAAATACTATGTTTATCTCTGGAATGAATGTAATAAACAACCTTTGTATCTGTACTTCATCTTAAACTGTGGATGCTAGCATTGATCCAGGACTAGCATTGCAATCACAGGATCCTATCCTTTATAAAGGAGGGTCTAACGGATGGTATCGAGCACTGTGTTGCTCAGGATTATGACCCTAGGACTGGAAAACCACTAAGGAAAAAGTTTTTCAACTACTTCTACACTTGTCTATTCTTCTCGTAAAACTTTTCTAATCTCTTTCAACTTCCTTTGTAGATGAACTCCATCAACGAAGCCGTGAAGGACCACTCATGACCATGACCTTGGAATGTGAAACCGAGTTTCCCAATATTCTCAAGGACCTCATGGAGGCAATGGATGCACATGGTGAAGCCGTGTACAAGGGCTTTCCAGTGATGGATGAAGGAGTGGAGTATTGGTGGGTGCAACTACACTTGTACAAAAACAAGGGAGACAACCACAAATAAAGGGGATTCTGCATGTACACCAACACTATCATGCACACCACATTCTTTGAGTCACCAGGATGCAGCTTGGAGGACTATCAAGGAACTAAGTGCTAGAGTCAAGTGCAGAATGCTCAACCTCCAAAAGGACTTAGAGAAAGAGAAGGAACTTACTCAAGAATTGGAAGACAACAACCAAGAAATAAGGGGAGATGTTATAGACTTAGTGATAGAGTCAAGGGAACAAGATTGGTGGATTGCCTCTAGGAACATTGTGTTCAATAATAGGTCCCGTGAGATTGGACTGTAAGGACACTTCGTTAGTTGGACCACCACTTATCACCTTATTTTCAAAAGATATTTTAAATAAGTATAGACCTGGAATGATGTAATGAATTCATGTATGCATGGCTTGTGTGACAATTATGTTTCAAGGATATGTACGAATGTTGTCTTGATTTATCTTGAATTGCATTGTTCTAACTTTTTAATCTTATAAATAGATGCCTGTTGCCATCAAGACCGCGTTGAGGAGTTTCGAGTTACTCGTTTTGGTCCCCGTGTCGTTGAGCTTACTACTGCCTTGACCTCCCTCTTCCCACCATTACGGTGTACCCACTCACCAAGTTCGAGAGGAAGGACCTCTGGGCTTCAAGGTGACCCAGCCAGACGCCTTGGTCGAGCCCACTACGAGGCCATCGTCTTCAAGTTGATGCACGATGGCAGGGAGAGGCATGGAGGTAGTCATGCAGACCTGATAGGACGCATCGGCCGTCACCCATGAGTTAGGGTACTCACTTTCACGCCTTCTTGAGACGTGATGTTGACGGAGAGTCCATCGACTTCGAGGACGACTCGAGGAGCACCGCGAGCCGATCGTCTTTATCTTCAGGACTTGGAGACTCTTCTCGTAGATACGGACAGACGAACGTCATGCTTGGTAATGACGAAGCTTGGCAGCAACATGAGAAGGACAAGCTTTTTGCGCAGGATGAGATGATCAAGGAGATGGAGACAAAATTTGAGACCAGACCGCAAATTCAAGAGTCAAGAGAAAGCAGCGTCCGTGATAGGAACAAGAGAATCCGGGACATGACCGAGGAGCAAGTCTAAGGACTTGAGCTTGAGCAAGAAGCAGATGGTTATTGAGAGGCTTCGCCCCAAGAGGGCTCTCAAGGCCAAGATCGATTCCTTGACCACGATTGAGGAGAACAAGACCGCGATGGAGAACGCAGGTCTTACCTTCGTCGAGGAGGAGATTGACGTTGATGAGTAGACATGATCACTCGTTTATCTTGTTATTCATACTTGTTTTGTGAACTTGATTTGGACCATCCGACATGTGGATGGCTTGCCACTTGTGTGTATCACTTCATGAACTTGTTATGTGGATGTTGAACTTTATTCTCAAGTGTTGCTTAATATGTGTTTGCTTAAGTTGTATTGTGCATGAAACATCTATGGGTATCTCATTCTTATCTATTTGAATAAACCACAGATGCCTCCCGTCACAAGAAACCCCAACCCCAACAACATCACCCCGAAATGCAACAAATGATGAATGCGCAAACACAACTTATGCAAATGATGACGTTCATCCAAAACCAATAACAACAACAACAACAACAACAACAACAATGACCCCAACAACAACAACAACAACAACAACCTCCGGGTTTCGATATGCTCACCAGATTCTGCCTAAGGCCAGAAAGTTTTCGGAACAATCGATCCCATGGCAGCCAATGACCGGTGGTTACGTGAACAAAGACTTGGTGATGAGGGTACACCGATGCTGAAAAAGTCAGATTCGCAGCACATCTGTTGGAAGGACCAGCCGCCACATGGTGGGATAACTTCCAAATCACCACTCCCATTGATGAAGTGACATGGGACATATTTGAAGATGGGTTTCGCACCGCTCATATCTCGTCAGGGATAATGAGTCTGAAAAAGAAGGAGTTTCACAACTTGAAGCGCCATCGCGGTGGCGTAATCGTGAAGAATTCAACAATCTGGCGCTATGCACCGGACGAGGTTGATCGATGCCAAGAGAAAGGAAAAATTCTTGGAAGGCTTGAATGATGAGCTGAACCTCAGATTATCTCAGAGCATATGTTCCAACTTATCGGTCCTTGTGTGACAAGGCTGCTATTTTGGAGAGTAAAATGAAGCAAGTCGAGAGTAGGAAGAGGAAACACTCCGACAAACACGCTCGGGATCGTCTCACAAACGATCTCATTATGATAACGATGGCCTCGGATCCCATAAACATGGGAAGTTCAACAAGCACCATTACCACAACCGTCATGACAACAAACATCGTAGTCATGACAATGATAAGTACAAGAACCACAAGGGTGGACATAAGAGCCACCACAGTGGAAATGGTAGTGGAGGTGGAGGTCAAGATGTCAAAAGGACATCACCGGGTTGAGTGCTTCAAATGCAAGAAGTCGGGCATTATGCTAATGAGTGCCGAAAAGAAAGTTGAAGGACCTAAGCCAAATCCTTTCCAGAAAGGACAGGTTAACCACCTCAATGTGGAGGAGGTCTATGAGGAGCCCGATGCCGTTTCTTGGTAAGTTCGACTCAATTCAATTTCAGCGTTTGTACTCTTTGGTGCATCTCATTCATTCATATCAAAAGCATTTGTTGAAAAGAATGAACTACCGAGAAACCATTGGGTGTCCTATAAGAGTAAGTTCTCCGGGGAGAAATGATTGTAAACTCAGATGTCATGACTTAGTCATAGAGTTTGGAAAACATAAGTTTCCGTGAACCTAATAATCCGAATTCCCAAGGGTTGGATGTAATATTGGGAATGGATTGGATGGCTAAGTATGAAGGAGTATTAGATTGTGCCAATCGCGATTACACTCACAACCCCAAGGAAAAAGAATAAAGTTTAAGTCAAACTTTGAATTCAAAGGAAGTGAGCTAAATTCTCTTAAGGGGTTAGCATGGACAATGTGCCAATTGTGTGTGAGTATCCGGATGTATTCCGAGGAATTACCAGAATGCCACCGATAGAGATGTGGAGTTTCTAATAGATTTGGTACCGTTCGGACCAATAGCCAAGAGACCATATAAAATGTCGAGATGAACTAAAAGAACTCAAGAAACAACTAGGAGAAACGATTCTGTAAAGGGTTTATACAACCAAGTTCTTCATCATGGGGAGCCCCGTTTTGTTTGTGGAGAAGAAGGATAGAACACAAAGATTATGTATTGATTATCGTTCTCAACGAGGTTACCATCAAGAACAAATATCCTTTGCCAAGAATCAACGACTTGTTTGATCGGTTAGAAGGAGCATGTGTATTCTCGAAGATTGATCCGAGGTCGCTATTTTCAACTTAAGATAAGAGAGCAAGACATACCTAAGACAACATTCACCACAAGGTATGGATTGTATGAGTACACTGTGATGCCTTTTGGTTTAACCAACGCCCAAAGATATTTCATGAATATGATGAACAAAGTGTTCATGGAATTCCTTGACAAGTTCGTTGTCGCTTTTATCGACGATATCCTAGTCTACTCCAAGAGCAAGGAAGAACATGAAAGACACTTGCGCTTAATACTTGAAAAATTAAGAGAACATAAACTTTATGCCAAATTCAGCAAGTGTGAGTTCGGTTAGAGAAAGTTGGATTCCTTGGTCATGTTATGACAAAGGATGGTGTGGCGATTGATCCCGCTAAAGTTTCAAAGATGATGATTGGGAATCACCCAAAATGTGAAAGAAGTTCGTAGTTTCCTTGGTTTAGCAGGTTACTACAGAAGGTTTATTGAAAATTTCTCAAAGTTGCTAAACCTATGATGAATTGCTAAAGAAGGACAAAAAGTTTGCCTGGTCTCAAGGTTGTGAAGTCGGTTTAGAATTAAAGAAGAGACTTGTAACACCGGTTTGTATGCACTTTGATTTGGAAAAAGATTTTCAAGTGTATTGTGATGCTTCTCATCAAGGCTTAGGTGCCGTGCTTATGCAAGATGGTAGAGTCGTAGCTTATGCTTGAGACAACTCAAAACTCATGAAGTGAACTACCCTACTCATGATTTGGAGTTAGCCTCATCGTTCATGCACTCAAAACATGGAGACATTACCGTTAGGTGTGAAGTATTCACCGATCATAAGAGCTTGAAATATATCTTCACCCGTAAGGAAATCAACATGAGACAAAGAAGATGGTTAGAACTTATCAAGGATTACGACTTAAGTTTGCAATACCATCCGGTAAAAGCAAATGTGGTAGCCGATGCTCTAAGTCGTAAGACATTTATAAATGGCCTTACAAAGGGAATTGCCGAAGACTTGTGTAGGCAATTCAAAGAACTGATTGAGATTGTACCGAAGGGCATCTCATGTCCTTGGATGTTCAACCCACTCTTTTGGACAAGATCCGAAGTTCAAAAGACCGATGAGGAAATTGAAAAGATTAAAGTAAACATTGGTCTAGGGAAAGCCAAGAGTTTCCATATTGACGCAGGGTACTTTATGGCACGGAAACGATATGTGTTCCACAAGACCCGAGTTGCGAAACCGATCTTACAAGAAAGTCACAACTCTCCATATTCTATTCACCCGAAACACCAAGATGTACATGGATATGAAAGAGAGATTTTGGTGGAACAATCTCAAAAGGGACATCGAACATATCGCTTTGTGTGATGTATGTAGCGAGTCAAAGCGGAGCACCGTAAACCAAAGGGTCTACTTCAACGCTGCGTATTCCGGAATGGAAGTGGGAAAATATTGGTATGGATTTCATTACCGGATTACCAAGGACTAGATCGGGATATGATTCCATATGGGTAGTAGTGGATCGTCTAACTAAAGTGGCTCATTTTATACCAGTGAAAACAACTTATACAAGTGCCAAACTAGCAAAAATTTACATGAGCAGGATTGTATGCCTTCATGGTGTGCCAAAGAGTATTGTGTCGATAGAGGAACTCAATTCACATCTCACTTTTGGAGACAACTTCATGAATCCTTAGGAACGAGGTTGGAATTCAAGATCGCTTTCATCCTCAAACAGATGGTCAAACAGAGAGAACCAATCAAATTCTAGAAGACATGTTGAGGGCATGCGCTTTGGATTATGGAGCAAGTTGGGATGAAAGTTTACCCTACGCAGAGTTTTCTTACAATAACAGCCATCAATCAAGTATTGGAATGGCACCGTTTGAGTTACTCTACGGAAGGAAGTGTACCACCCCATTGTTGTGGAATGGTGTGGGAGAAAGAAGTTTATTCGGACCTGATCTTATCAAAGAAGCCGAAGAGAAAGTCAAGTTGGTAAAAGATTGAAGATAGCACAATCCCGATGAAAAGCTACAGGATTCTAAGCGTAGAGAGGTCGCCACTGAAGTTGGGGATAGAGCTTATCTTAGAGTATCACACCCGTGGAGTGAAAAGATTTGGAGTCAAAGGAAAGTTGGCACCAAGATATGTTGGACCATTCAAAATTCTAAGTCGCAAAGGAGAAGTTGCATATGAAGTTGAATTGCCAGAATCTCTATCAGCAGTTCATAATGTATTTCATGTGAGTCAACTTAAGAAGTGTCACCCAGAAATGGAAGAGTCTTCTTTGAAGGATACCATACCTTTGGAGGAAGTTCAGAAAGTGATCTCACTTATGAGGAAAACCTGTCAAAATTCTAGAGATAGCAGAAAGAGTCACCAGACCAAGACTATCAAATTTTGTAAAGTGCAATGGAACCATCACTCCAGAGGAAGCAACATGGAAAGAGAAGATGATCTTGGAAATACCACCCTCACCTATTTGTTGCTAGCCAAACCGATCTCGAGGGCAGATTCATCTTAAGGGTTAGATTTGTAACATCCCAAAATCATAGTTTCAAAACTCATTCATATCATCTGCATCATTCATTCATTTAGGGTTTATCAAAAAAAATCACTTAGAAAATGAAGTTGAGTCTGTGATTTCATGTGGACAATTGATTCCAAAATGACCATCACACTTTGAAATTTGGAACAAGTACTTGTTTACTTGACTCCATTGTTGGAATGATTGTGTGAAACTTTAACCATGATTCAAAACTTAGAAGTGTTTCAAAACCCTAAATTCAAAATATTTGCAACTATAGCAAAATCTCTTCATTTTGAAACCCAAGCTTGACCAAACCCTACAAAGTAATCACTTGGTTAAATGATGCATTTGAAACCACAGAACCCTACAAGGATCCCCAAAATTGTTTGAAATCAAAAGGATTTGAATTCATATCAAAATCAATTCGAAAATAGGAAATGTAAAAGAAAAGGGTAAAGAAATGGAAAAGGCCATGCGGCCGGATCGCCCAAGAACTAATCCAGCCAGAAGCCCACCCGCACTTCTTTTCCTCCTCTCACGCGGACGACGCATCGAGCCGATGACGGACCCACATTCACTTAGCGCGTTACCGACAAGCGGCCCTATCTGCCGCTGGCATCGTCTTCCCCAAACTCTCGCCGCGACCACGTCAGCGGCAATGACTGACCGCCGGTGATGGCGCGGGTTAATTGGGCCATTAAACGCAGCGTTCTTGTCGACTCGAGCTATAAGAACCCCACCCACGGTCATTTTCCCCGATCAATCGCACACTCACGCCTCAGCCCTCAAACCTCCGATGCGCCACGTGAGCCCCTCCGGCAATCAATTCCGGTGAGCTTGAGTTCCCTCTCTCCCATTCACCCTATCTTATTCAAAGTGAACTCATACGCACCTTCCGACACTCGCCGTTTGTCTTCGCATGACCCTAGCGTTAACGCGTCGACGGTAGCCGCCACCATCTTCTTCACGAACTCCGGCGACCCTCCGTAAGTAAAACACCACCTTGCCCTCTGGTTGATACGCATAGGATCCTCGTCATCGTGCGCATCGACCGTGTCCCCATTTTGGCTTAACGCCGAGGAACCTCGCCAACGACAACAACCGTGGGTGACATTTTCGCGAACTCCGGAGCAATCCCGATGAAGTCTCGGCGCCCCTTTCTTGTTCACCGGCGTGTTCGTAGTTGTTCTGCGCATCTTCTAAACCCATCGGTTCTGCTCTGACGCAGAACATCGGCAGCAACTCACAACCCTCACTTGACGCCAGACGAAACTCCGACGAGGTCTAGAGCCCATCTCCAACACCTCCACAAGCGATTCTGACGAGCTTGCAACCTCGGCGAACCTGGTAATATTTCTCTCCCTCTCGCGGACGACCTAGAACGCCGGCACCGAATCGATCGACGCCTTTGCCATTACTGCAGCGCCCTTCGTATTTGGTCAAATGAATCTCGCGTTAGATCTATCCTCGTGTAAACACTTCACTTATCGAAGAATGCAGACGGTCTGAGCCGCGCAACGTTAGTTAGATCCAACGGCTCAGAAGGGTGATCCGGTGCGAACCGGTACGCTCCAGTAGAAACGCGACACGTGGCAAAGTTTTAGATTAAAAACAGAATTTAAATCTGAATTAGATTCAAACTTCAAATGCTTGTATCTTTCAAATGACACGTTGGATTTTTGCAAACTTTATATCGTTGAGTTCAGCAAGACAAGGCCTATCTGAATATACTTTTTGATTAGCATATAGTAACAGTTAAAAATGTTTTATTTGTGGGACAAGTTTGGGGCCATTTTAGATATAAAAATGTTTTTATAAAATTTTGTTATGGACAAATGGGTTTATTGGACAAACTTGTGACATGTTATACTTCAGTAGTCATGAACACACACTTGGTAGATTTTTTTTCAAAATTTAACACATAGTAAATTCTTGCATGCATGCATTCATATAATTTTGGTTATGTTTAAATGTGTGTAATTGTATGTTTTGATTTCTTGTGTAGATTTTGATTGTGATTGTGATTGTGAAGAGTGCTACTCCCCACACTACCAAGGCAGGTGATATTTGCATGAATATATATTGTCCTATGTTTTTGAACTAGCATTAGATACTTATTTATATTTTTGCATAATATTTTGTCTAATGGAAAGGTGGGAAATCCTATGTAGTCTACTAGCATTGTTAGGGAATTATTCCTAAGATAAGTTGCCATATTTGCTTAGCCTAGCTTATAGCAAACAAGGGTGGTGAACATCTATATATATACTATATGATAAAATATTCTAAGTCAAGAGACTTATGTTTTCTTAATAAAACTACTAAGTTAAATAAACCTCCTGGGTGGAATGGAATGTATGGGTTATGTTGAGTGGTTACACAAGGCCATGGACTTGGGTTGTGTATCACACTTGTGGAATGCCACCCAGGCACAAAGAGGTTTGGAGGCCAAGTGTGGAGAAAGCTTACAGTGCAACCACTTGGCAAAATGGGCTCTGCCATGATCATATAGGATGCTAGAACTTAGTCATATGGACAGTTGGTGGTAGATGGGATGATAGGATGGAACGCGTCCATTTGACTAAGGAAAGGCTTCTGAAAGGTCCTGTCTTGGGAAACCAAGTCTGGTGGGGAAAGTGCACAACCTCTGCAGATGGAAAACCTAAGTACTTAGCCTTGTCCAAGGAAATGGACACTTGAGCATCAAGACATGGAAGCCACAAGAATCTCATCACTCCAACTTCTAAATAAAAACTTGTGGGTGAACAAGGGTGAAGGACCTCAAAGTCTATTGATGGTTTCCTTGGGAATGTTTTGACAAAGAAAAACTTAGCAATTTCAACTAATAAGTAAAACTTAATTTTAAGCAAAGCAAGCCAAGCTACACTAGCCAAATGCATATAGAACTATAGACACTTAAAATATACTAAGGTATCACTTGCCAATACTATTCCAAAGTATTGACCCTCTGTGGCTGTAACTTGTGATGTTGCAGGTTACTCCGATGATGAGTAGGAGTCATGAGTCTACACTCAACATGCTTGCCTGTGGCACATGAAGATGAAGACTTGTGTTTATTTACTTATTCCTAAAACTCTTGTATTAGGCCTATGGCCTGAGTTGTAAAGACTATGTTTATCTCTGGAATGAATGTAATAAACAACCTTTGTATCTGTGTACTTCATCTTAAACTGTGGATGCTAGCATTGATCCAGGGACTAGCATTGCAATCACAGGGATCCTATCCTTTATAAAGGAGGGGTCTAACAAAGTCAATCACTCTCCTGCAAATCAACGAGAACTTCGAGGTGGAAAGAAAAAGAGAGAGGGAAAATAAAGATAAACGGAGAAATCTTTTTGTGGTTTTTGAGAAGGGGGATTTAAAGAATAGAAAATTGGCGCCAAAGCTCGACTTAAAAATATGAAACAAAATAAAACGACTAAGATAAAGTGTTGGGGAAACCAACACGGGTGCTTATAAACTCAAATAAAAGCATAACCTTGAAAATAAGATAAAGCAAATGAAAACCAAAATATATAAATAGATAGAAAACCTCCCCAAGCTTAGGCTTTAGCAAGCCCTTCAAATCACTGTAGTGGGAGGAAAAGTTGTAACTCCAGTCCGCAAATTGAGTTGAAAGGTTACTTGTTTTTCTTGGAGGTTCAAGGCGAGATTGTGCATTCCATCCATAGTTACTCCAAGTTAATGGAAATCTTGATATGTAGCGAACCGGTTTGGTGGCTGCTGCTCCTGATGAGGGACTTCTTGCTCCTCCTCTTGGTCCTCCTCCAAAATCTTCTCCTCGGGTTGGTGTTACTCAACCTGCAAGTCATAAAGCACACTTTCCTTCCTCGATAGAGAAAATACCATTAGGCAAAGGAGTAGGGTAGATACGCCAAACTCCAACAATGCGCAGATAATAAACACCACCTCTCCTAGTGAGCATTCCACAGCCCTCAAAGTAGAGAAACCAACACGTCGCTCACCTAGTACCGGTTGTAACTCACCTAGGTCGATGCCTAGAACATTGGCGAGCACGGTGATGACACCTCCACACTGATTGGTCCTTGGTTTTGGTGGGATTGGTACTCCAAGTAGCGCACAAGAATTGCACCCAAGTGAAGTGCCAAGTTTTCATAGTTGAAAGCATCTTTTGCGAGGAATAAGATGTCCTCCTCATTGAGTCTTATAAACTCATTGCGCGCCTGCAAGGTGTTAGCAATAACATAGAACAAATAGCAAATAGCAGGATGTTGAATATTCTTCCCTTTACTGACTCTAGAAGTAAAGCTTATACTATTATAACATTATTGAGGGTAAGGTTCCATGTCAGTAAAAGCTGCATGCAGAGCATTAGGATCATTGTTGGGTAAACCAAAACAATTGCACCATTCATCAAGTGATAGGGAATAGTTATTATTCATGAGTCGGAAAGAAATTATATCCTCCACATGCCATGCTTTAACGGTGCTGTTCAAAGAACTAAGGAATTCAATGGTTAACCGACGATAGGTTGGTGCATCATGAAATACAAAGTTTTGTAGGCCAAATCTATTGCAAAGTAAATTAAAGTCATTAGAGATACCGAGTTGGTTCAAAGTGACGAGGCAAGCTCACTTGGTTGCCTTGACTTCTCGGTTTTTGATCTTGTCGAAACGATCACAGTGGGATTCGTTCTTAAATCAAATCCCCATGCGTTCCTGAGCTGCATCCCGAGAATAACTAGCGGCGGCAAGAGCACGTGTCTGGCTCCTCATGTTCAACTTCTAAAAATAATAAAAGAGACAATATAAAACGTTTTGATCTAACAGTAATAGTCATAGCATAATCCTCATCATAGCACACTAAAGAATCTCCTCAACATATCAATCTAGGCAAGATAATCATGGCAATAATTCAAATATAAGTCTCGCCTTAGATTGATAATGACAATAGTTCAGAGATGAATTTGCAAAAAGTAATTGGAGGATCGGAGGAGAAACATACCGTAGATTACTTGTGTGCAAGGAATTCGAACGAAATCGATCAGGGGTGAAGATCCCTTGAGGTTTTGAGAGAGTTTGAAGGTAGAAGAGAGAAAAAGGATTGTGTTTTTGATGTTTTGGGTACCTCCCCAAGCGTTTAAGTGTTCGGATGCAACTATACAGTGGGAACAGGGTGTTCTGGCTGTATTGTTGGTCTGACGACAAAATTTTATGGTTTTCTAGGGTTTCTGTCTAGAGATGTAACTATACAGCGACAACTATACGGTCGGAACTTTTGTTCCCGCCGTATAGTTGGTCGTCAAACCTTCTGTACTCTGGGATGAAAAATTATGGATGGGTAACATAACTATAAAGCGGGAATTTGTATTCCCGCTGTATAGTTGGTCGTTAACCTTTCTGTACACATAAAAAAAAATCTATTTCTTCGAGAATTACTTTTTAGACTGAAACTTAGCGAAACACCTTATTTTGACAGAAAAATGATAGACTAAAATTTCGACCAACTATGGCATATATAAAACAGGAATTTTTAGTACTGCTGAATCTCTTCCTCTCACTGGAGTTTTCTAGCATTCTTTATTTTTTATAAAACTTAAACTAGAACTTAAAACTTAAGTCAAACCTTAATTCCTCATGGGTTGCCTCCCATGCAGCGCTCTTTTATGGTCAATAGCTTGACCTTGATATTGCTCACTTAGGCCATATGAGTGGAACACCCACTCCGAAGTAATTGGCCTTCAAAGTGATGGCCTCCTTATCATCTTGCTTGGTTTTCTTTTTCCTAGGGAAATGAATAACAAAAGGATCCCGCAAAGGCAATTGAAGCTTCACGTTCCCTTCATGCAAATTAATTAAAGCCTTAATAGTTCTTAAGAAAGGACGAACTAATATGATAGGGGAAGTAGCATCTTCAGGCATGTCAATAATAACAAAATCAATAAGAACGTGACAACCTTTAATGCAAACTAAAGTATTTTCTTTAATGCCTACTCCTTGTTTATAAGTAGAATCTGCTAGATGTAATTTTAGTTTGGTGATTTCAAAAGAACCAAGATTTAACTTGTTAAAAAGACTCTTTGGAATTGTCGGAACACTTGCACCTATATCACATAGTGCAGCTATTTCATTAGTCCCAATTTTAATCTTAATGGTAGGCTCAAATATATCATCTAGCTTAACAGGCAATTTTTCAGCAATTTTCTTGTATTCTTATTCAAGCTCATGTACCTTTATTGCTACCTGATTAACGAAGTGTTGATACATGGCTTCCTCATTTCCTTCACTTACCGGAATCTTGACATTGATCCTTTTTATAAGATCTTCAACTGTGTAGTTTGGTGAAGGGGCATTGCTATAATCAAGTTCTTCGGGCTCCTCCCTTTGGATTCTTATCATCTTGAGGTCTTCAACTGGATTTGGCTTAGCTTTACCTGCAAATTTTGCTGGAACGAGAGTTTGACTATCGGTTATCTTACCTAGCTGTGCCTCAACGATCCTTGTTCTTTCTTGGAGGGACTGCAAATTATTTCTCAAACTAACAGCTTGGTTAGATAATTTACCAAGCATAGCATCATGATTCTCCGTAATTTTGACTAGAATATTCTTTTGCTCATTGCGAGTCCATAAAAGCTTTAAGAGTTTCTTGGAGACTAGTATTGCTTGATGCCATATTATTATTAGAGCTACCTGCAGGACTAGAATAATGTTTTTGAAAGTTTGGATTATAATTCTTCTTCCAAGCAGGGTTATGATCATTACGAGCTATGAAGTCTACTTCTTCAATAGTTGGTTCGGGAATAGTTCTTACCGGGGTTTCCTTACCTTTAACAGATAATATAAGCTCATCCAACTTAGCATTGAGTTCTTCATTCTCTTGAGGTGTGACGAAGTTCACCTTCTTCATGTTTGATCTTTCCACATGCCATTGGGCATGGTTGTCTTGCATATTGTCTAGAAGCTGTTTTACTTCGGTAATTTGCTTACCCATAAATGTTCCTCCCGCTGCAGTATCTAGCATAGACTTAGAAACATGGTTAAGAGCATTATAAAATAAATGGATAATTAACCAATCTTCCATCCCATGGCTAGGATAGTTTCTCATGCATTCTTTCATTCTCTCCCATGCAAGCGCTAGTGGCTCACGCTCTTCCTGTCTAAAACCAGTAATATTAGATCTGAGTTGCATACTCTTTGCAGGTGGAAAGAATTTTGTCATAAATAAAGAAGTACATTTCACCCATGATGCAATAGTATTTCTAGGAAAAGATAGCAATCATTCTTTTGCTCTTCCTCTGAGAGAAAGGAAATAAGCGCAATTTGACTGCATCGGGGTCAACGTCTTTAATGTGCATCATATCACATATTTCAGTGAAAGTATTTAAGTGCATACCTGCATCTTCTAAAGCAGAGCCTCCAAATTGATTATGTTGAACCAAACTTAAATAGTGGGGCTTAATTTCATAATCTTTAGCAGTAATTGCTGGCTAAGTAATAGGATGCGGTGACCCAGCATACCACTGCATGATGTAGTACACTATAGTCGTTGACATAACACCAATGAAACACCGTTCACTAGTATTACATCCCTCAGAGTGGTACAACAAAAACACAGCAGGTCCAAGACATGACTATAGGTTACAACTCAGCTCTTTACACAAGATCCAGAGAACACTCTAGGTTAAAGAGAGAGAAAGAAACTTCTTACAAAGAAGAATCAGAAATAAATAACTCCAAAACTATCAAACTAATAAGACTAGTATTTTACTAATGGTTTGGCATTGTTGCTATTGCAATACGCTACAGAAATAGGTGCTATGGCTAGAGATTATATTCCTATCTAATTAGTAACCTCGTCTTCACTTGAGTTGGTATATATGTTGACTTTCTTGACTTCATTGAAGAGCTTTAGCTTTTGATGATGATTCCCGGAGCATGACTTGATGTAGACATCGTCTTAATGGCTTCATAATCTAGCAAGGGTTAAGAAGATACTTTGAGTACGAGCGTACTCAGCAAGTTCACTATAAAAGGAGTGTTTGATGCACTATATCTACAACCACAGACCATAGGTCGTAGGCAGTGCAGGTTTTCGTAAACATTTCTTCAAAGATTGCTTTTATTCTGAAAAACTATGCCCGTCAGCCTTCACGGGTTTACCAGAACTTTCATGGAGTTCTTTTCCCGCCGCGTTCGCAGCTCCTTCCTGGAACAGGGAGTAACAAGTTACAGTTCTTACACTCTGCAGAGGTGCATCACTTTACCCATGAGAGATCTTAAGCTTTGTTTCACGGCCGGGAGTATGTTCCCGTTCAAACTTCCATGGTTTGAGTCCCAACCTAAGATCCAAGCCAATCACTGCCCTCTCCGCGACCTCATATGTCTGCACGATCCTTCGGGGCCGGCTCACCTCCGTTAGTCCCCTTTTGGGAAGGCTATAACCATGACGAGTTCCCGAAGACTCTATGAACTGGTGCTGCCCTCGAAAGTTCCATATTAAATGGTCCATCAACTAACACCATCCATAGATAATCTAGACACCAAAAGTGTGGGGCGTAAGGGTGCCCACCCATATGTTGGATTCGCACAAGGAATCACAACGTCACGTTAAGGTCGTCTTGCCTCCATACGAGAGGAAAAGGATACAACTGACTTCTCCGTCCCATTCCAAATCTCTTGGTCAACGCGTAATATATGGCGCAAGAATCACTGGCGACACTGGTTGTTAAGTCCTAGAGGATATATTCCTGAGCAGTGGTATTCCAACTGCCAGATTTAATAGATTAGCTGATCACCCTGGATCAGTAACCAATAGTTCACATTATTATCAAAAATAGTGCTTTTTGACCTTTTTGGAATGCAGGTGAGGACACCACTTGATTTGCAAAATACTTTACAGAAAATAATCAAAAGTACATGAGCAAGTGTGAACTTGCCTTTTGTGATTGCAAGATTATGCATTCACAGTCTTCAGGAGAATATAAGATCCAATATCTGAAATCGGCATCATTGGTCTGGTAAGGACTAATGTTTAAAGAAGCAAAATGCTCTTATGCATAAGTAATGTAATGCACTTTATGAACGCGAATCCCGAGGATAACGTTGATCTAGGGTTTGGAAACTATAGATGGATTCTTTAGAATGTGTTGTCCTTTTAGATAAGTTTCATACTTGTTATTCTTATTAAGGCTTGTGAGTATGTGTGAAACAACATATAAACATAATGGCATACAACAATAAGATATATTAATGAGATGTGCTACTCAAGGACTGCTTATATGAGAATTATCTTATCTTCAAGTTTTACTTTGCAAGTAATGGCATTTATAAGGAACTTAAGTGTTAACAATCCTAAGTATATAAGTAAAGCTTAATGTAATGTGATTATTATTAACATTTGAAGAATCCTAAGCATTCATAATGTCATTTGATGTTTGAAGTGGTAAAAATAATAACATTTGAAGAAAAAATTTCTTTTTTAAGGTCTAAGCAATCTTTGTGGTTAATCAAATGTGGTCAATGTTGTTTGTGCTTGCTGGAACAGTTTGGACTTGAGATGCTTTACAACTTAATTATAATAGACCAAAGTTAACTATAACGTATATAATAAAGTTTTTAGCATTATACTTAAAGTCTGGTAGACTAAAGTTAACTTTAAAGATATAGATGGACTTAAGGCATATTGCTTATGTTATTTGTACCAGGTGTACTTTATAATGTTTCTCTAAGGATACTTTAAGAATGGTAACACTTCTATTTGAATAGTGTTTTCCTAATTGTTTAGTGGAATAGAATCATTTTCCTTTTTATGGATGAGTTGTTATAGTTTGTAAACAAGGAAATAATATTACTTAACCACTTATGGATTCAATATAGTGTTTTGTCTTGTTTATAACTTTTAGTTGAAGTAAGGAATAAGTTTTATTTCCCTACAAATTGTTCTGGAAGATTTTATATTTGATAAGGATTCTTTTTAGAAATATTCTACATTTATGATTGAATGATAATTCAATAAAATTGCATTTAAAATGTGTTGAACCATTTTGACCTCATATTATTAGTATTTAAGACTGATACTATTTATTAGACTCAATTGGCTAATTTTTAGAAGTATTAGTAATTTTTATTTACCCTTATCTTAATTATCAATTAAGGAAATGGGTTTAAATTCAAGTTGTTAAAGTGTTTGAATTTTTACTTAACTCAAAAGTAGGATATTATATTTTTAACATGTAGGTATTATTTTTGTGATCATTTTGGTATATTACATATATTTTTGTGATTTATAAATAATAAGATATGATTTTAATAAGGTTTACTACTTTATAATTACTTAATAAATAACAAATATTTAATTAAGTGAAATAATAATGCATGATTGTAGTTTTAAATTATAGATCTTATTTTTCTAGGATTTTTGGTATTTTATTTATATTTTTAACCTTTATCATTATTAAAATATGAATTATCAAAGTTTTATTATTTATAAAATCTTTATTAAATAATAATTATTTAAATGGTTAACATAATAATGTTTAATAATAGTTTTAAGTTATAGGTTTTATTTTTTACAAATTTTCATATATTATACACAATTTTCTGATTTACAGAACAAAAGTTATTAATGAAACAAGATTTAATCATTTTATTACAACATTTATATTTGAATTAATATTGTTTTATCTAATTCCTAAACAGGCAGAGAACTTTTTACACCCAGTATAACTCTACTCTGGTCACTGACCCGTGGGGTCAGGACCACGTCAGATGCCACGCGGGCAGTGGACTAGTCAAAACTTGGACTTGGTAAAGGATGAGATCATCGTGACGTCATCTCGCCGGAAACCCTCTCAGATCAGTGATCGATCGAGCGATTTCGTGCGTGCGCGGGGTAGTTCCTAGGCTCGTTGGAAAGAGGGTGATGTGAGGAGCCTATCTATGGTGGCACCGCCCAAAAATGGTCATCGGAGGTTGGTCGGTGACGAGCTTACACGACGGGGCGGCTCAGGCGCATGCGGGTAGGTCAATACGGTGAGCTAGCGACGAATTGATGGAGACTAGGATACTCAGAAGATCACCAGGAGAGTGAAGAAGGGCTCGGAGAAGTGAATCGTGGCCGGAATCGAGATGGACGATGGCGGCCGGACTTCGGGAAGATGAGGTTGCCGCACCGATTCCAGACGCCCCACCTCAATTCCTTTGGCAAAGAGACTCAGGGAAACACGGCAAAGCCGTGTGCTTGATCAACGGAGCACGACGGAGCTTGGAATGATGGCAAGTCGAAGCTAGGGTTTCGACCCCGAGAGAAGACAGAGAGGAAGAGAGTGGCGAGTGAGAGAGGATGAGGATGAGCGAGGCATCGCCGTGGCCTTCTTATCCTCTCCTAACGATGACGGCGTGCATCTTGACGCACCTGACGGCGGCGATGCAAACCCGCCACCGAGCAGCTTCGATCGGCGAGGAGACGGCAGCAGACGTTCGCAGAAAACCCCCTAGCATAATTTCCAATTCACTCCGCAATCCCTCCATGGTCCCACCCGCCAGCGAGACCACGAAGAGGTATCCCGACTGGGCCGCTGTTGGGTTGCTCCTGGGCTGCAACTAGGTGCACCATGCAGTAAATAAGAGAGGGAAACATCTGTGCTGGCCTATTTGCAGTTTTTTTCTTTATTGTTTCCTTATCTCTTTTCTGTTTTATTTTCAGTATATTACACAATTGTTTTGAGTTTTCTTTGTAGAATTAACTTGTTAAACAATTGCAGCAATAATTAATGTATTTAAAGTCATTTTGTGAACTTTTATTATATATTGTTTAGAGTTTCTTTATTTTCTTTATATAGATACTTTTCCTATTATTATTTGTGAGGGCCTTTAATATGAATTTAATTGGGCAAAAATTCATAAACTTATTATAGAATGCAGTACTACTAACTAATGAGATTTTATTCTCATTAATACATAATATTAAGGCAACTTTTATATTTAGTGATCCTTCATAAGTATTTGATACATAAAGTTCTAAGTACTAATAGGGTTAATATTATTCCTATGAATTTAGGAAATAGCAATATAAATAATTTATTATCACTAACTTAAGAGTTAAAGGTATGAGATTATAAATGTCTACCATGAATTATGGAAGTTTTAATATTTTTATATCCTTTGATAGTTGTGAATAAAGGTGAATGGTTAAGATATATTATCTTTATCCTAAAGATCTTGAACGGTATCACCATTTACAATAAAATAGTGGGATTGTTTTCTAGGCTAACTTATGAGGCAGAATTGATAAAGATAGTTCTTAAGCACCTAAGATAATGATGGTTGAAAATGACAAAGATATGCTTAAGTGAGTTGATATAGGAAATTATTCCTATTAATCATGGTGGACATAAGGTGATAAATCAATTAGTTGATATGGATATTAGGTTTGGTTATAGAATTAGGTTTTAGTGTTTACCAAGAATTTTTATCTTCCATACTTCACAATCCCAGACTTCTAATTAAGGAATTCCTTTCCTAAATATACTACTTCTTTAATCCAATGTTGTTCTAACATCATCTTAATCATGTTATCTTGTCTCTACTTAACTCTAGTAACTAATACTTTAACCTCTCATTATATTAAGGTGACTTGTCATGGCTAACCTAGGATAATATATCTAGACTAGGGTTTAATCATGTTCTACCCACCAATGTCACTTATACAGGATATAAGCATATTCAATCTTGGTGACAAAAGCAGGATCATTAGAATCCTTTGATCATGTATGGCTTAGGTTTCCAGTTGGCTAATCAAGGCCTTTATCAATACAACCTTGCAGTTGTATTGAAATTATCTTCTTCATATTTCTATTGGATTAAGAGATGTTATTCATTTACTATGCCTACTTAATCCAATAGGATTACTCTTTGGTATTAATCTTCAAAATTTCATCCTTGTAATCTTCTTTGTTATCATATTGATTTGATTTCCTCCAATCACTCCCATCATATAGATGATATCTAAAACTAGCATTACTATTTACCTCTTCTTACTTATTTCTTTATGGGCCTTGAGTGAATGCTATAATATGGTCAAGAGTTGATAGATTGAGAATTGGTGAATCAATAGTTGATTACTCAACATGGATGAACAATAGATATTGGAATAAGATTCAATAAGGATTGTCATGGAAATAAATATATATGGTGAATGATCTTGACTTGGTTTCTTACCTACTCAAACTCACTAAAGAGTTAGGGTTATATTACCATGATACTTATGGTATAAGTAGATGAGATTAAGATAGATCAAGATTCAGTTGTTGCATTCCTATTACTTAAGTTATGTTTATAACTTGGTATTCATGAGTGTGTAATGAATACAAGGATATGATTACTTAAGGATCAAATATACATCATTAAGTGATGTATTTGGGTTTAACTTCTATTACATTTGATCTACCCTTAGATCAAATCTCCCTTACTAAAAATAAGGTTTTAGCAAAGGTCATATTGAAACTTATCGTAGTCAACTTGATGATCTACTTCAATTCCATCAAGTTGAGAGAAGCTTCAATCACTTTGACAAGTTTTGTTCAAAAGCGCGAAAATTATTCGGATTTTCTATACATGAATGCAATGCACACATCTGTGTTCAGCTTATTTCTAAGCTCTAATATTGGTACGTTACATAGGAGTACACAAATAATCATTGTTAGGAGTTGCAAACTCCCCAAGCTTCTTTTCAGCCATACTTCCTATGTTTTCCGATTTTCTTAAACAAGTACTAATGATGATAAAGCAAGAATTAAAATACTAATTAATTTTTTTGGTTTTTCAAATAATAACTTGATGATACAACTTGATAGTACAACTTGCATATTATGTTTCATTGAAAGAAATTAAGCCTATGAACTTTACATAATAATGAAGGAAGCAAAGGTAACAAACTCTAAAGTCCATGTTTAGTTTTTATCATCTTCATGCTCGAGGACGAGCATAGGTTAAGCTTGGGGATGTTGATGCATGTAAAATTCATACATGGACTTTGTAGTTTTTTAACATGTTTTCCCACATATTTGCATCATATATAATGTTATATCCATATTTTACGTTGATTTTTGTGGATTTACCAATGATCTCCTTTATTTTCGCAATAACCCGACAGGGCAGAAAAACCCTGTTTTCAATGTTTTTGATGTTTCAGGACCTATACGAAGTCAAATGGACCTGAACTTTTGGGAATGCCAATATTTATCCACGAGAAGCATCTAGAGCACAAGAACCTCACCTGGAGGGCCAGAAGGCCCAAAATAGCCCGTGTTTCATGCCTAGCCTAGGTGGGCGTGCCACTAGGGGCGTAGCTAGCCTTATTCATGGGTATGCAATGGATACCCAATAATATTTGTGAAATATTTTCAGCATATAAGCTCCTGTATGCAAATATATACATAGTAGTATCCTTTTTACGTGTTGAAGACCGTTTGCGTTGAGCCAATCGAACATGGGACAAAATCAACAATGGGCTTCCACCTGCGACCATCCGAGCTACCAGCACACATCCATTCAGCGCCATGTTCTAAAAAAACTCCATTCAGCCCCATAAACCGCTCCTCCTCTTCCTCTATTCCTCATCCCGATCTCAGCCGCCGGCGCACCGTGCGTGCATGTCGCCGGCCGCTAATCCCCAGCCAGCTCGTCGGTGCTCCGCCACGCGAACTACGCTGGAGTGTTTGATTCCTGCGGTCCTACCAGCCCGTCCCTGACGCCACACGCATGACGCCGCGACGGTGCAGCGCACGCCGCACAGCCGAGCTCCGACCTCCGAGACCGAAACACTCGGTAAGAACCATGGACCATGACAGTGCATCTGCATTAGCAGAAACCACGATGACAATGCTGCGGCACCATAGCAGCAGTAGCTCGTTCATCACCCACCTTAAGAAATTGCTTTAATTTTAATTTTTATTATTGATATCCCAATTGAGATTGGAGGACGACCCTTAATTAGTTTTTTTACTTGTATAGAAATATAGCTTCCACCTCAACGCCAACATGGATATATATTAAGGTTGAAAGCCATAATAAAGATGGAAAACATGAGCAATCCTCCTTCTAGGCAGTTTTCAGACTTGCACTCTAGTTCTTTAATTTTGAACTTTGATATTTTATATTGTTGCGTTGAATTTTTTTGACTTCGAATACCCAATATAAAAATCCTAGCTCCGCCACTGCGTGCCACCCATGATCTTTCCCTCTTCGGCCGTCTGATTGCCTTGATTTTTTCACCCACGGAGTTCTCTTGACCTAAAAATCCCTATATAAAGATCAAGTCATTTCAATAGTTCAATTGCTATATGCTTTCTGATACATAGTAACCTAATTCCTTCGACCATGAGATCATGCATATCACCTTTACCGGATGGATGCTTTGATGACATCAAAAACCACACCGTAACTGGGTGGCTATAAAGGTGGCATTGAGTGTTCGGAAAGTATTGGTTGAAACACATGGATCAAGAGTGGGATTTGTCCATCCATATGACGGATAGATATACTCTGGGCCCTCTCGGTGGAATGTCATCCAATTAGCTTGCAAGCATGTGACTGGGTCACAAGGGATCACATATCAGGAGCGAAAAGAGTACTTATCGAACGAGGTTGAACTAGGTATGCGAGATCAAGCGATCATAACCTCGGATAAGTAAACTATCGTGAGACAAAGGGAAATTGGTATCGTATGTAAGTGGTTCATTCGATCAAAGTAATCGAGAAATATGTGGAGCCATATGAATTTCAGATTCCTCTATTGGTTATTGTTCGAGAAGTGTCTCGATCATGTCGCATAATTCACGAACCGTAGGGAGACACATAAGGATTCGACGTTGTTTGAGTAGTTATGGTATTATGAAAGAGACCGAATGTTGTTCGAGTCTCGGATGGGATCCGGGATATCACGAGGTGATCGGAATGGTCCGGAGAATAAGATTCATATAAGGAAAGTCCGTTTGAGTTCGGGAATGATTAGGTGTTTTCATCGGGAATGTTCTAGAAGGTTCCTAATGTCCGACACTCCGGGGAAGGGTACATGAATGTGTCATTACATATTGGAATGATTGCATCATGTACTAAGTGTTCTCTGTTCCAAATAAAGGATTAAATTGAATCCTAAACTGAAATGTCAAATGGCGTTTGAAAGTCAAAAGCTAAAACAGAACGAGGGAAACAAGCAAGGAGGTTGAAACCGACTTGGGGGAGAGTCCTCCTCTCCAAGCCCGCGCCACCAAGGCCGACTTGGGAGGACTCCCTCCCTTGGCCCCTCCCATCTATAAGAGGAGGGGGCCTCCTCCTCTGACACACAAGTTCCTATCCTCTAATCTAAATCCTAGCCCTAGACTCGGTTTAGAGCCGCTTTGGTTTAGAGCTTCTAATTGCACTAGCCTTGGATTAGAGCCTTCTAATTGGTGTGTCTAAACCCTAGACCACTAATAGCTCTCTCATACTCCACCATACTCGCCCGGCTTAAGGCGAAGCCTGCGGGATCTCCCTCTACTTAGGTACCACGCCGTTGTCTTTAGGAATCGCGAGAGAGTGCTACAACCTCCATTTTCTTTGGAACAAGGGAGAGGAAGGTCTTCGTCAGTACCGAACGTGTGACCGATCATTGAAGCGCTGCGGGAGCCTTGCACGGAAGGATCATCTACACGATCTTGAGATCGGGAAGAAATCGACTACATCACCCACGAGAATCGCTCTCGTTAAACACTTTGGAATCTTCGAGGTAAGTTATTCCATCGACTCGTTGCTACAATCTAGTAGATAGATCTTGGCTTGTTTGTTTGTGCGATAGAAAATTTTTGTTTTCCATGCTACGAATCCCAACAGTGGTATCGAGCCGTGTCTATATGTAGATCATTGCACGGTAGAACACAATGGTCATTGTGGGCGTTGATGCTTTTATTGTCGATTGCTTCTTGTGTACTTTGCATCTTGCGGTATGTTGGGATGAAGCGGACCGGGCTAACCTTACATGACATCGTTCATGAGACTTGCTCCACGCTTGACATGCAACTTGTAGTGCATAAGTGGCTTTCTTGGTGCTGTTTCTCCTAGCATAGTTAAGATCCAATTTACAACGGGTGATCAACAATGCTAGTATCAATGTTGTGGTTCTTGTTCGTAAGTTAGAATGACACTTATTGAAAGCCCCAAACCATGTAAAATATGCAAAGAAAGTAGAGGCGTCTAACTTTGTTTTGCGAGGGGTGTCTTGATGATGTGATATGGCCATGATTGTGATTATATTTGATGTATGCAATGTTCCTTATTGTAAGTTGGCAAATTTGGAGCCATATGGTTGTCTTTAATTTATGTTAAGACCCGCGTGTCTATTCAAAGTAGTTGTAATAGTTGAAGCCGGTGGACGACAACCATGGAGAAGCGTCATTGACCTTGATGCAATGCCGGTGATGATGGAGATCATATTCGTGTTTGAAGATGGAGATCGGAAGCACAAAGAAGAAAGGCCATATCATATCACATATTATTGAATTGCATGTGATGTTAATCCTTTATGCATCTTGTATTGCTTAGTAGACGATGGTAGCATTATAAGATGATCCCTCATGCACATGAATTTCAAGTCATAATGTGTTCACCCTTAGTTAGCACCGTTGCTAAAGCTTGTTGTTTCGAAGCACCACGTGATGATCGGGTGTGTTAGATTCTGCAAGTGTATACAACATGAGCAAGCCAGATTTGCTCATGCGAAAACTAAGGTTTGATCTTGACGAGCCTAGCATGTACAGACATGGTCTCGGAACACGGATCACCGAAAGGTAAAGCATGAATCATATAGTAGATATGATGAACATGACGATTGTTCGCCATTGAAACTATATCAACTCTCGTGATGATCGGTGTTGATGTAGTGGATTTGGTTCGTGTGATCACTAAAAAAATGTGAGGGATGTTGTTTTGAGTGGGAGTTCACCTAGTTTAATTTCATTAATTAATTTGAACTCAATTTGTCATAAACTTAGTCTAAACTATTGCAAATATGTTGTAGATCAATGGCAGCCCCTACCATCAATTTTAATGCTACTAGAGAAAGAAAAGTTGAAAAACAATGGAAGCAACCATGGATTTGTTCCGCAATTTGAGGATTGTCCTCACATGGTAATTTGACCTATGTGCTGGATGCACTGGTGACCCACTGCGGTGATGCTCCCGATGAAGTAAAGAATGTTTACCTCGCTCGGAAGAATCAAGACTCCATAGTTCAAAGGTGCTATCTTGTATGGTTTGGAATCGAGCTTGAGAAAAGGTTTGAAGAGTCGACCCATATGATATTGTCGAGGATCTCAAATTGATTTTTGAGACTCATGCGGCAATTGAAAGCTATGAGGCTTCAAAAGTTCTTTAACCGCAAGATGGAAGAAGGCAGTCGTCAAGGAGCATGTGCTTAAGATGTCTGGGCACGCAAACAAACTTCAAATCTTGGGTATAATGATTCCTAATGCTTTGGGTATTTACCGTGTCCTTCAATCACTACCACCAAGTTACAAGAACTTTGTGATGAACTACAACATGCAGAACATGAACAAGACGTTACCAGAACTCTTTGCCATGTTGAAATCTGCTGAAGTGGAGATAAAGAAAGAGCACCAAGTGTTGTTGGTCAATAAGACCACCAAATTCAAGAAAGGCAAGTCTAAGCAGAAGGGACACTTCAAGAAGGGTGGTAAGAAAGTTGCCACGCCGGCGAAGAAGACCAAAGCTGGGCCCAAGCCTGATACTGAGTGCTTTTACTGCAAGGGAGAAGGTCACTGGAAGCGGAATTGCCCAAAGTACTTGGCGGATCTGAAGAACGGCAACATCAAGAAGAAAGGTATATCTGATATACATGTTATTGATGTGTATCTCACTAGTACTCGTAGTAGTGCACAGGTATTTGATAATCGGTTCGTTGCTCATATTTGTAACTCAAACAGTCTTGCAGAATAAACGGAAGCTAGCGAAGAGCGAGGTGACGATGCGCGTGGGAAGCGGATCAAAGGTTGATGTGATCGCGGTCGCACGCTACCCCTTCATCTACCATCGGGATTAGTTTTATACTTAAATAATTGTTATTTAGTGCCCGTGTTGAGCATGAACATTATATCGGGATCTTGTTTATTGCGAGACGGTTACTTGTTTAAGTCGAGAATAATGGTTGTTCGATTTATATGAGTAATATGTTTTATGCACATGCACCTTTGATAGATGGTCTATTCTTATTGAATCTCGATAGTGGAAATACACATATCAACAACATTGAGGCTAAACGTTTGAAATCAGCGATAATTCGACCTATATGTGGCAATCGCTGCCTTGGTCACATTGAGTGAAGCGTATGAAGAAACTCCATTCGATGGACTTCTTGAATCACTTGATTTTGAATCACTTGAAAGATGCGAAGCATGTCCGATGGGAAAATGACTAAGACTCCATTTTCTGGTATGATGGAGCGAGCTACGGACTTATTGGAAATCATACATACCGATGTGTGTGGTCCAATGAGTGTAGCACCGCGCGGTGGTTATCGTTATGTTCTTACCTTCACGGATGACTTGAGTAGATATGGGTATATCTATTTCATGAAACATAAATCCAAAACTTTCGAGCAGTTTAAGGAGTTTCAAAGTGAGGTAGAGAATCAACGTAACAAGAAGATTAAATTTCTACGTTCTGATCGTGGAGGTGAATATCTAAGTTACGAGTTTGGCGAGCATTTGAAGAAATGCGGAATACTTTCACAGTTGACACCGCCGGGAACACCACAACGTAATGGTGTGTCCGAACATCGTAATCGAACTCTCTTAGATATGGTTCGTTCTATGATGTCACTTACAGATTTACCGCTATCGTTTTGGGGTTATGCATTAGAAACAGCCGCATTCACTTTAAATAGGGCACCGTCTAAATCCGTTGAAACAACACCGTATGAATTATGGTTTGGGAAGAAACCTAGATTGTCGTTCCTTAAAGTTTGGGGATGCGAAGCCTATGTAAAGAAGTTACAGCCGGACAAGCTTGAACCCAAAGCGGAAAAATGCGTCTTCATAGGATACCCGAAGGAAACTATTGGGTATACCTTCTATCATAGATCCGAAGGAAAAATCTTCGTTGCCAAGAATGGATCCTTTCTAGAGAAGGAATTTCTCGAAAGAAGTGATTTGGAAGGAAAGTAGAACTCGACGAGGTTGTCGAACCTTCTCTCGAATTAAGTAGCGCAAAGACCTAAGAAGTTCCTGTGGTGCCCGCACTAAGAGAGGAAGCTAATGATGGTGATCATGAAACTTGGTTGAAGTTACTCTGAGCCTGAGGTCAACGAGAACTCGTACCACCTCCAGTTGGTATGATCCGTTATGAGTGTCATGTTGGTGGACAACACCGATGACCCCGAGACATATGAGGAAGCGATGATGAGCCCAGATTCAATAAATGGCAAGAAGCCATGAACCGAGATTGGATCCATGTACGAAAACCAAGTATGGAATTTGGTGGACTTACCGGATGGCCGAAGGTCGAGAACAAATGGATTTTCAAGAAGAAAACAGATGCGATGGTAATGTTATCGTCTATAAAGCTCGACTTGTCGCAAAAGGGTTTCGACAAATTCAAGGAGTTGACTACGATGAGACTTTCTCACCAGTAGCGAAGCTAAAGTCTGTGAGGATTATGTTAGCAATCGCTGCATATTATGATTATGAGATATGGCAGATGGATGTCAAAACAGCATTCCTCAATGGAGATATTGATGAAGAGTTGTATATGATGCAACCCAAAGGTTTTGTCGATCCTAAAGATGCTAACAAGGTATGCAAACTTCGACGGTCCATCTATGGATTGAAGCAAGCATCCCGAAGTTGGAATCAACGTTTTGATAAGGTGATCAAAAATTTTGGTTTTATACAAACTTATGGAGAAGCTTGTATTTACAAGAAAGTGAGTGGGAGCTTTGTAGCATTCTTAATACTATATGTGGATGACATATTGTTGATTGGGAATGATGTAGACCTTCTTAATAGTGTCAAGGAATATTTGAATAATAGTTTTTCAATGAAGGATCTTGGCGAAGCAGCTTACATATTAGGCATAAAGATTTATAGAGATAGATCGAAACGCCAAATATCATTGTCACAGAGTACATATTTGGACAAAGTTCTAAAGAGGTTTGGAATGGAAGAAAGCAAGAAAGGGTTCTTGCCCATGTTGCTCAATACGACCTTGAGTAAAACTCAAAGTCCGACATCGGCGAAGATAGAGAAAGGATGAGTAAGACTCATGCCTCACCATAGGATCTCTAATGTATGCCATGCTATGTACTAGACCCGACATTGCATATGCCGTTAGTTTAACTAGCAGATATCAAAGTGATCCAGAGTGGATCATTGGACAATGATCAAAAACATCCTTAAGTACTTGAGAAGAACTAAGGATATGGTTCTTTCTTATGGAGGTGATGAACAGCTCGTTGTTAATGGTTACACCGATGCTAGTTGGAACACCGATCCGATGATTCTAAATCACAACTGGATAATGATTTATTTTGAATGGTGCAGAAGCTTAATGGAGGAGTGCAAAGCAAAGCGTTGTGGCGAGATCTTCAACTGAATCGAATACATGGTCGCTTCGGAGGCTTCACAAGAAGCGATATGGATGAAAGAGTTCATTACAGAGCTGGGTGTGGTTCCTAGTGCGCTGGACCCAATGTCTATCTACTGTGATAACATGGGCGCCATAGCCAATGCGCAAGAACCAAGGTCACACAAGAAGCTGTAGCACATCAAGCTGCGTTTTCACGCTATTCGAGAACATATCCAGGATGGGGATATAAAGATTTGCAAAGTACACACAAATCTGAATGTGGCGGATCCGTTGACTAAACCTCTCCCGAGGGCAAAACATGACCAATACCAAACTGCCATGGGTGTTCGGTATATTACCATGTAATCTAGATTACATGACTCTAGTGCAAGTGGGAGACTGTTGGAGATATGCCCTAGAGGCAATAATAAATGTAGTTATTATTATATCTTTGTGTTTATGATAAATGTTTACATTCATGCTATAATAGTATTAACAAGGAAACATTAATACTTGTGTGATTTGTAAACTTAATTTGAAGTCCCTAGTATAGCCTCTATACTTCACTAGCTTGTTGGTTGATTAATGATTGTGGTTTCCCTATCATGAACATTGAGATGTTATCAACAACAAGATCATATCGTTAGGAGAATGATATGGTGGACATACTCCTATAGATAAGCATAGCGTAAAGATCAAGTCATTTCAATAGTTCAATTGCTATATGCTTTCTGATACATAGTAACCTAATTCCTTCGACCATGAGATCATGCATATCACCTTTACCGGATGGATGCTTTGATGACATCAAAAACCACACCGTAACTGGGTGGCTATAAAGGTGGCATTGAGTGTTCAGAAAGTATTGGTTGAAACACATGGATCAAGAGTGGGATTTGTCCATCCATATGACGGATAGATATACTGGGCCCTCTCGTGGAATGTCATCCAATTAGCTTGCAAGCATGTGACTAGGTCACAAGGGATCACATATCAGGGCGAGAAAAGAGTACTTATCTAACGAGGTTGAACTAGGTATGCGAGATACCGACGATCATAACCTCGGATAAGTAAACTATCGTGAGACAAAGGGAAATTGGTATCGTATGTAAGTGGTTCATTCGATCGCAAAGTAATCGAGAAATATGTAGAGCCATATGAATTTCCAGATTCCTCTATTGGTTATTGTTCGAGAAGTGTCTCGATCATGTCCGCATAATTCACGAACCGTAGGGAGACACACTTAAGGATTCGACGTTGTTTGAGTAGTTATGGTATTATGAGAAAGAGACCGAATGTTGTTCGAGTCTCGGATGGGATCCGGATATCACGAGGTGATCCGAATGGTCCGAGAATAAGATTCATATATGGAAAGTCCCGTTTGAGTTCGGAATGATTCCTGTTTTCATCGGGAATGTTCTAGAAGGTTCCGAATGTCCCAAGACTGGGGGAAGGGTACATGAATGTGTCATTACATATTGGAATGATTGCATCATGTACTAAGTGTTCTCGCTGTTCCAAATAAAGGATTAAATTGAATCCTAAAACTGAAAGTCAAATGGCCATTTGAAAGTCAAACGGCTAAAACAGAAACCGAGGGAAACAAGCAAGAGGAGGTTGAAACCGACTTGGGGAGGAGTCCTCCTCCAAGACCGACGCCACCAAGGCCGACTTGGGAGGGACTCCTCCCTTGGCCACCCTCCCACCTATAAGAGGAGGGCAGGGCCTCCTCCTCTAGACACACAAGTTCCTAACCTCTAATCTAAATCCTAGCCCTAGACTCCGTTTAGAGCCGCTTTGGTTTAGAGCTTCTAATTGCACTAGCCTCGGATTAGAGCCTTCTAATTGGTGTGTCTAAACCCTAGACCACTAATAGCTCTCTCATACTCCACCATACTCGCTCGGCTTAAAGGCTGCGGGATCTCCTCTACTTCCAGATTACACGCCGTCACTTTTGGAATCGCGAGGAGAGTGCTACAACCTCCGACTGCTAGAACAAGGGAGAGGAAGGTCTTCCGAAAGTACCGAACGTGTGACCGATCGGAAGCGCTTAACGCAGCCTTGGAAGGATCATCTACACGATCTTGAGATCGGAAGAGTACGACTACATCACCCACGAGAATCCGCCTCGTTAAACACTTTGGAATCTTCGAGGGTAAGTTATTCCATCGACTGCTACAATCTAGTAGATAGATCTTGGCTTGTTTGTTTGTATGTGATAGAAATTTTTGTTTTCCATGCTACGAATCCCAACAAAGGGTATCGAGAGTGTCTATATGTAGATCTTGACGAGTAGAACACAATGGTCATTGTGGGCGTTGATGCTTTTATTGTCGATTGCTTCTTGTGTACTTTGCATCTTGCGGTATGTTGGGATGAAGCGCCCGGCTAACCTTACATGACATCGTTCATGAGACTTGCTCCACGCTTGACATGCAACTTGTATTGCATAAGTGGCTTTATGGTGCTTTCTCCTAGCATAGTTAAGATCCAATTTACAACGGGTGATCAACAATGCTAGTATCAATGTTGTGGTTCTTGTTCGTAAGTTAGAACGACACTTATTGAAAGCCCCAAACCATGTAAAATATGCAAAGAAAGTAGAGGCGTCTAACTTTGTTTTGCGTGTGTGCAATGATGTGATATGTCCATGATTGTGATTATATTTGATGTATGCAATGTTCCTTATTGTAAGTTGGCAACCGGAGCCATATGGTTGTCTTTAATTTATGTTAAGACCCGTGTCTATTCAAAGTAGTTGTAATAGTTGAAGCCGTGGGCGACAACCATGGAGAAGCGTCATTGACCTTGATGCAATGCCTGATGATGGAGATCATATTCGCTTGAAGATGGAGATCGAAGCACAAAGAAGAAAGGCCATATCATATCACATATTATTGAATTGCATGTGATGTTAATCCTTTATGCATCTTGTATTGCTTAGTAGACGACGTAGCATTATAAGATGATCCCTCATGCACATGAATTTCAAGTCATAATGTGTTCACCCTTAGTTAGCACCGTTGCTAAAGCTTGTTGTTTCAAGCACCACGTGATGATCGGGTGTGTTAGATTACGCAAGTGTATACAACGTGAGCAAGCATTTGCTCATGCGAAACTAAGGTTTGACCTTGAGCCTAGCATGTACGCACATGGTCTCGAACACGGATCACCGAAAGGTAAAGCATGAATCATATAGTAGATATGATGAACATGACGATTGTTCGCCATTGAAACTATATCAACTCTCGTGATGATCGTGTTGATGTAGTGGATTTGGTTAGATGTGATCACTAAAACAATGTGAGGGATGTTGTTTTGAGGAGTTCACCTAGTTTAATTTCATTAATTAATTTGAACTCAATTTGTCATAAACTTAGTCTAAACTATTGCAAATATGTTGTAGATCAATGGCATCCCCTACCATCAATTTTAATGCTCCTAGAGAAAGAAAAGTTGAAAAACAATGGAAGCAACCTGGATTGGTTCCATAATTTGAGTATTGTCCTCACACCGTAATTTGACCTATGTCTGGATGCACCGCTGGTGACCCACCGCAATTGATGCTCCGATGAAGTAAAGAATGTTTACCTCGCCTAAGAATCAAGACTCCATAGTTCAAGATGCTATCTTGTATGGTTTGGAATCGAGCTTCGTAAAAGGTTTGAAGAGTCGCCATATGATATTGTCGAGGATCTCAAATTGATTTTTGAGACTCATGCGGCAATTGAAAGCTATGAGGCTTCCGAAAAGTTCTTTAACGCAAGATGGAAGAAGGCAGCCCAAGGAGCATGTGCTTAAGATGTCGCACGCAAACAAACTTCATATCTTGGGTATAATGATTCCTAATGCTTTGGGTATTTACCGTGTCCTCCAATCACTACCACCAAGTTACAAGAACTTTGTGATGAACTACAACATGCAGAACATGAACAAGACGTTACCAGAACTCTTTGCCATGTTGAAATCTGTGAAGTGGAGATAAAGAAAGAGCACCAAGTGTTGTTGGTCAATAAGACCACCAAATTCAAGAAAGGCAAGTCTAAGGGACACTTCAAGAAGGGTGGTAAGAAAGTTGCCACGCGAAGAAGACCAAAGCCGCCCAAGCCCGACATCGAGTGCTTTTACCGCAAGGAGAAGGTCATTGAAGCGGAATTGCCCAAAGTACTTGGCGGATCAAGAACGGCAACATCAAGAAGAAAGGTATATCCGATATACATGTTATTGATGTGTATCTCACTAGTACTAGTAGTGCTCGGTATTTGATCTTCTTGTTGCTCATATTTGTAACTCAAACAGTCTGTAGAATAAACGGAAGCTAGCGAAGAACGAGGTGACGATGCGGCGTGGAAACGGATCAAAGGTTGATGTGATCGCGATCGACGCTACCCCTTCATCTACCATCGGGATTAGTTTTATACTTAAATAATTGTTATTTAGTGCCCGTGTTGAGCATGAACATTATATCGGGATCTTGTTTATTGCAGACGGTTACTTGTTTAAGTCAGAGAATAATGGTTGTTCGATTTATATGAGTAATATGTTTTATGCACATGCACCTTTGATAGATGGTCTATTCTTATTGAATCTCGATAGTGGAAATACACATATCAACAACATTGAGGCTAAACGTTTAAAATCAAGCGATAATTCGACCTATATGTGGCAATCGCTGCCTTGGTCACATTGGAGTGAAGCGTATGAAGAAACTCCATTCCGATGGACTTCTTGAATCACTTGATTTTGAATCACTTGAAAGATGCGAAGCATGTCTGATGGGAAAAATGACTAAGACTCCATTTTCTGGTATGATGGAGCGAGCTACGGACTTATTGGAAATCATACATACCGATGTGTGTGGTCCAATGAGTGTAGCATCGCGCGGTGGTTATCGTTATGTTCTTACCTTCACGGATGACTTGAGTAGATATGGGTATATCTATTTCATGAAACATAAATCCAAAACTTTCGAGCAGTTTAAGGAGTTTCAAAGTGAGGTAGAGAATCAACGTAACAAGAAGATTAAATTTCTACGTTCTGATCGTGGAGGTGAATATCTAAGTTACGAGTTTGGCGAGCATTTGAAGAAATGCGGAATACTTTCACGATTGACACCGCCGGAACACCACAACGTAATGGTGTGTCCGAACATCGAATCGAACTCTCTTAGATATGGTTCGCTCTATGATGTCACTTACAGATTTACCGCTATCGCTTTGGGGTTATGCATTAGAAACACCGCATTCACTTTAAATAGGGCACCGCCTAAATCCGCTGAAACAACACCGTATGAATTATGGTTTGGGAAGAAACCTAGATTGTCGCTCCTTAAAGTTTGGGGATGCGAAGCCTATGTAAAGAAGTTACAAAGGACAAGCTTGAACCCAAAGCGGAAAAATGCGTCTTCATAGGATACCAAGGAAACTATTGGGTATACCTTCTATCATAGATCCGAAGGAAAAATCTTCGTTGTTAAGAATGGATCCTTTCTAGAGAAGGAATTTCTCTCGAAAGAAGTGACGGAAGGAAAGTAGAACTCGACGAGGTTGTCGAACCTTCTCTCGAATTAGCGCAGTAAGCACCGGAAGAAGTTCCTGTGGTGCCTGCACCAATAAGAGAGGAAGCTAATGATGGTGATCATGAAACTTCGTTGAAGTTACTACAGAGCCTGAGGTCAACGAGAACTCGTACACCTCCATTGGTATGATCCCGTTATGAGTGTCATGTTGGTGGACAACACCGATGACCCCGAGACATATGAGGAAGCGATGATGAGCCCAGATTCCAATAAATGGCAAGAAGCCATGAACCGAGATTGGATCCATGTACGAAAACCAAGTATGGAATTTGGTGGACTTACCGGATGGCCGAAGGTCGTCGAGAACAAATGGATTTTCAAGAAGAAAACAGATGTTGATGGTAATGTTATCGTCTATAAAGCTCGACTTGTCGCAAAAGGGTTTCGACAAATTCAAGGAGTTGACTACGATGAGACTTTCTCACCAAAGAGCGGTTAAAGTCCGTGAGGATTATGTTAGCAATCACGCATATTATGATTATGAGATATGGCGGATGGATGTCAAAACAAGATTCCTCAATGGAGATATTGATGAAGAGTTGTATATGATGCAACCCAAAGGTTTTATCGATCCTAAAGATGCTAACAAGGTATGCAAACTTCGACGGTCCATCTATGGATTGAAGCAAGCATCCCGTTGGAATCAACGTTTTGATAAGGTGATCAAAATTTTGGTTTTATACAAACTTATGGAGAAGCTTGTATTTACAAGAAAGTGAGGGAGCTTTGTAGCATTCTTAATACTATATGTGGATGACATATTGTTGATTGGGAATGATGTAGACCTTCTTAATAGTGTCAAGGAATATTTGAATAATAGTTTTTCAATGAAGGATCTTGGCGAAGCACTTACATATTAGGCATAAAGATTTATAGAGATAGATCGAACGCCAAATATCATTGTCACAGAGTACATATTTGGACAAAGTTCTAAAGAGGTTTGGAATGGAAGAAAGCAAGAAAGGGTTCTTGCCCATGTTGCTCAATACGACCTTGAGTAAAACTCAAAGTCCGACATCGCGTAAGATAGAGAAAGGATGAGTAAGACTCCTATGCCTCACCATAGGATCTCTAATGTATGCCATGCTATGTACTAGACCCGACATTGCATATCTTGTTAGTTTAACTAGCAGATATCAAAGTGATCCAGAGTGGATCATTGGACAAAGGTCAAAAACATCCTTAAGTACTTGAGAAGAACTAAGGATATGGTTCTTTCTTATGGAGGTGATGAAAGCTCGTTGTTAATGGTTACACCGATGCTAGTTGGAACACCGATCCGGATGATTCTAAATCACAACTGGATAATATTTATTTTGAATGGTGCAGCGATTAGTGGAGGAGTGCAAAGCAAAGCGTTGTGCGAGATCTTCAACGAATCGGAATACATGGTCGCTTGGAGGCTTCACAAGAAGCGATATGGATGAAAGAGTTCATTACAGATCCGGTGTGGTTCCTAGTGCTTGCACCCAATGTCTATCTCATCGTGATAACATGGGCCATAGCCAATGCGCAAGAACCAAGGTCACACAAGAAGTCAAGCACATCAAGCTGTGTTTTCACGCTATTCGAGAACATATCCAGATGGGGATATAAATATTTGCAAAGTACACAAATCTGAATGTGGCGGATCCGTTGACTAAACCTCTCCCGAGGGCAAACATGACCAATACCAAACTGCCATGGGTGTTCGGTATATTACCATGTAATCTAGATTAGATGACTCTAGTGCAAGTGGGAGACTTGGAGATATGCCCTAGAGGCAATAATAAATGTAGTTATTATTATATCTTTGTGTTTATGATAAATGTTTACATTCATGCTATAATAGTATTAACAAGGAAACATTAATACTTGTGTGATTTGTAACCTTAATTTGAAGTCCCTAGTATAGCCTCTATACTTCACTAGCTTGTTGGTTGATTAATGATTGTGGTTTCCTATCATGAACATTGAGATGTTATCAACAACAAGATCATATCGTTAGGAGAATGATATGGTGGACATACTATAGATAAGCATAGCATAAAGATCAAGTCATTTCAATAGTTCAATTGCTATATGCTTTCTCGATACATAGTAACCTAATTCCTTCGACCATGAGATCATGCATATCACCTTTACCGGATGGATGCTTTGATGACATCAAAACCACACCGAATCGGGTGGCTATAAAGGTGGCATTGAGTGTTCGGAAAGTATTGGTTGAAACACATGGATCAAGAGTGGGATTTGTCCATCCATATGACGGATAGATATACTCTGGGCCCTCTCTGGAATGTCATCCAATTAGCTTGCAAGCATGTGACCGGGTCACAAGGGATCACATATCACGGAACGAGAAAAGAGTACTTATCGGTAACGAGGTTGAACTAGGTATGCGAGATACCGACGATCATAACCTCGTATAAGTAAACTATCGTGAGACAAAGGGAAATTGGTATCGTATGTAAGTGGTTCATTCGATCGCAAAGTAATCGAGAAATATGTGGGAGCCATATGAATTTCCAGATTCCTCTATTGGTTATTGTTCGAGAAGTGTCTCGATCATGTCCGCATAATTCACGAACCGTAGGGAGACACACTTAAGGATTCGACGTTGTTTGAGTAGTTATGGTATTATGAGAAAGAGACCAAATGTTGTTTGAGTCTCGGATGGGATCCGGATATCACGAGGTGATCCGGAATGGTCCGAGAATAAGATTCATATAAGGAAAGTCCCGCTTTGAGTTCGGGAATGATTCTGTTTTCATCTGAATGTTCTAGAAGGTTCCGAATGTCCAAGACTCGGGGAGGGGTACATGAATGTGTCATTACATATTGGAATCATTGCATCATGTACTAAGTGTTCTTGCTGTTCCAAATAAAGGATTAAATTGAATCCTAAACTGAAAAGTCAAATGGCCAGTTTGAAAGTCAAACGGCTAAACAGAAACCGAGGAAACAAGCAAGAGGAGGTTGAAACCGACTTAGGGAGGAGTCCTCCTCCAAGCCGACGCCACCAAGGCCGACTTGGGAGGGACTCCTCCCTGGCCGCCCTCCCACCTATAAGAGGAGGCGGGGCCTCCTCTAGACACACAAGTTCATATCCTCTAATCTAAATCCTAGCCCTAGACTCCGGTTTAGAGCCGCTTTGGTTTAGAGCTTCTAATTGCACTAGCCTTGATTAGAGCCTTCTAATTGGTGTGTCTAAACCCTAGACCACTAATAGCTCTCTCATACTCCACCATACTCGCCTCCGGCTTAAGCCTGCGGGATCTCCTCTACTTCCTGCATCACGCCGTCTTTAATCGCGAGAGTGCTACAACCTCCGCTCACTGGAACAAGGAGAGGAAGGTCTTCGTCGAAATCGAACGTGTGACCGATCATGAAGCGCGCCGAACGCAGCGGAAGGATCATCTACACGATCTTGAGATCGGAAGAGTACGACTACATCACCCACGAGAATCCGCCTCGTTAAACACTTTGGAATCTTCGAGGGTAAGTTATTCCATCGACTGCTACAATCTAGTAGATAGATCTTGGCTTGTTTGTTTGTATGCGATAGAAATTTTTGTTTTCCATGCTACGAATCCCAACAAAGGGTATCAAAGCCGTGTCTATATGTAGATCATTTTGCAGTAGAACACAATGGTCATTGTGGGCGTTGATGCTTTTATTGTCGATTGCTTCTTGTGTACTTTGCATCTTGCGGTATGTTGGGATGAAGCGCGGCTAACCTTACATGACATCGTTCATGAGACTTGCTCCACGCTTGACATGCAACTTGTATTGCATAAGTGGCTTTATGTGCCTGCTTTCCTAGCATAGTTAAGATCCAATTTACAACGGTGATCAACAATGGTAGTATCAATGTTGTGGTTCTTGTTCGTAAGTTAGAATGACACTTATTGAAAGCCCCAAACCACGTAAAATATGCAAAGAAAGTAGAGGCTAACTTTGTTTTGCGAGGGTGTGCGATGATGTGATATGGCCATGATTGTGATTATATTTGATGTATGCAATGTTCCTTATTGTAAGTTGGCAACCGGCTGGAGCCATATGGTTGTCTTTAATTTATGTTAAGACCCGCGTGTCTATTCAAAGTAGTTGTAATAGTTGAAGCCGGTGGACGACAACCATGGAGAAGCGTCATTGACCTTGATGCAATGACGGTGGTGATGGAGATCATATTCGTGTTTGAAGATGGAGATCGGAAGCACAAAGAAGAAAGGCCATATCATATCACATATTATTGAATTGCATGTGATGTTAATCCTTTATGCATCTTGTATTGCTTAGTAGACGACGGTAGCATTATAAGATGATCCCTCATGCACATGAATTTCAAGTCATAATGTGTTCACCCTTAGTTAGCAATGCTAAAGCTTGTTGTTTCAAGCACCACGTGATGATCGGGTGTGTTAGATTCTGCAAGTGTATACAACGTGAGCAAGCCAGATTTGCTCATGCGGAAACTAAGGTTTGATCTTGACGAGCCTAGCATGTACAGACATGGTCTCGGAACACGGATCACCGAAAGTTAAAGCATGAATCATATAGTAGATATGATGAACATGACGATTGTTCGCCATTGAAACTATATCAACTCTCGTGATGATCGGTGTTGATGTAGTGGATTTGGTTCGTGTGATCACTAAAACAATGTGAGGGATGTTGTTTTGAGTGGGAGTTCACCTAGTTTAATTTCATTAATTAATTTGAACTCAATTTGAATCCTAAAACTGAAAAGTCAAATGGCCAGTTTGAAAGTCAAACGGCTAAAACAGGAAACTGAGGGAAACAAGCAAGAGGAGGTTGAAACCGACTTGGGGGAGGAGTCCCTCCTCTCCAAGCCGGCGCGTCACCCAAGGCCGACTTGGGGAGGGACTCCCTCCTCTTGGCCGCCCCTCCCACCTATAAGAGGAGGGGCAGGGCCTCCCCCTCTAGACACACAAGTTCCTATCCTCTAATCTAAATCCTAGCCCTAGACTCCGGTTTAGAGCCGCTTTGGTTTAGAGCTTCTAATTGCACTAGCCTTCGGATTAGAGCCTTCTAATTGGTGTGTCTAAACCCTAGACCACTAATAGCTCTCTCTCATACTCCACCATACTCGCTCTGGCTTAAGGCGAAGCCTGCGGATCTCCCTCTACTTAGGTACCACGCCAGTCTTTCTTGAATCGCGAGGAGAGTGCTACAACCTCCATTTTCTTTGGAACAAGGGAGAGGAAGGTCTTCGTCGAAATCCGAACGTGTGACCGATCATGAGCGCTTAACGCAGCCTTGGAAGGATCATCTACACGATCTTGAGATCGGGAAGAGTACGACTACATCACCCACGAGAATCCGCTCTCGTTAAACACTTTGGAATCTTCGAGGGTAAGTTATTCCATCGACTCGTTGCTACAATCTAGTAGATAGATCTTGGCTTGTTTGTTTGTATGCGATAGAAAATTTTTGTTTTCCATGCTACGAATCCCTACAGGAAGCACAACATATATAAACACATGCAAGGTACAAAACCACACATGCACAAGGGAGCAAGTAACTTTCAATGTAAATGAGTTAAGACATGTTACCGCAAGGAGGAACATCGAATATATGATAGAAGCATGATGATCCAAATGGCTTGGCTTGACAAAAATAATTGATAAAGATCCCACAAATCTTCATAATGCCGCCAAACCTTCAATGCCCCTCCACTAACATCTATTGATCAAGCTTTAGCTTATTGGTCCCCAACCAAGTTGGGTCCTAAGAAGTTAGTCACAATAGGCTTGCTCACCCAAATGGTTATTTTCTTGACACCACTTTGATCACCAATTTTTTTGGCAAACACATTGCCACCGTCATCCCTATGAAGATAATAAACATCAATAACGATCGGGTTGGATGAGGAGTTACCCATGGTGCATGAGGAAGAAATGTGCCCCTTATCATGGAAAATGTAGCAAGTTCTTATCTTTCTATCTTTCTTCTTGGGAGATGCCACACCATAAGGAAGAGATTGATACTTCTTAGGAAGTGGCCCAACTTGAGCTTGAGTTGGATATTGAGGCCGCTTCCCTTGTTGCTTCTCACTAAGAGGCTTGTTCTTCAATGGGCAAGATATCACATGATGACCTTCTTCTTACACTTGAAGCAAATAATGTTGGCCGAATTCTTGACTTGTTCTTGTCCCTTCTTCTTGTTCCCTTGTGTTTATTCTTGTTAGTGGGCTTGTTCTTGATGTTTGAGTTGAATCCAAGCCCACTCTTGTCATTTGGGAGTCTTTGCACGCTTAAGATATTCTTGAGTGTGATCTTGCCTTCATGACACTTCTTCAAGTTATTCTTAAAAGAAGTGACTTGAGCCTTGAGTTCTTTGATTTCCTCTACATGGTTAGTATCAACAACAATACTAGATGAAGTATATGCTTCATTGTTAGAGCAACAAGGCAAGGGATTCAATTCATAACAAGATATAGCATGGTTATGAGATGATGAATCACAAGAACTAGCACATGGTAATATTACATTTGGAGTAGATGTATTGCTAATGTCCACATGAGGCTCACTAGATGTTACCTTTGACATTGTGGCCTCATGAGCTAACCCATGGGAGACTAAAAGATCCTCATGCAAGCTTGAGAGCTTAACATGACTTTCTTCTAATTTCCCATAGTTGCTAGTTAGAAAAACAATTTGAGCCTTTATCTCAACATTCGCCTTCAAGATAGATGCTTTACAAGAAATAGAGTTAGTAGCACAAGCATCATCATTCAAAGCAAGACGTGAGGGCAACCTGGAAAACTCTTTAGAGTATGAAGATTTAAGTTGCTCATGTGACTTGGTGAGTTTGATGAGATCACCCTTGATGAACCTAGATCCATTGTTGAGGTGCTTAAAATCCTTAAGGAGTTTAGCATAAGCAACTTGAAGCACATAATTTTTAATTTGGAGGGCACTTGCCACCTCAAGATCTCTATCATGAGATTCCTTCACTCTAGATAGCTCTATCACAATAGTATCCTCAAGAGATTCCTTAGTGGCTTGTTCCTCTTCAAGATCTTCATTTAGATTTGAAATGTCATTAGCATACTCATGCTCAGGACTACTCATTTTGTCAATTGTGTCCTCATTCTCATCAATAAGTTTCTTAAATTCAATAGCAAAGCTTAATATTTCAATGAAAGTAGAGCAAGCATTTTTATTTGGATGAAGAGCACGAAGCACTAGCTCCCCCTTCTTTTTCAAAGAAGCAACATCATCAGCTACTTCATCATGATCAACATTCACATCATCATGAGATATATTGGGATCCAAATGAGATGATACCTTTGAAGCCTTAGCCATGATGCAGAAGTGAATGTTGGGAGAAGATGATGATGAGGGAACATTTGAAGCTCCAATCACAACCTTGCCTTGGCCCAGTTTCCTATACATGGTTAGCAACACAAGTACTAGAGGAAATATAAGCATATTTATCATGGCAACAAGGCAAAGCAATCATATCATCATGAGATATATTCAATCCATTTCTATATGATATGCAAGGAAAATCAACACTAGGATGTAAATCACATATAGTGCTACAAGTGTTCATGCCCAAAGATAAAACATTGCAATGATATAGAGATGAGGGATCGTCAATGGTAAGCTCACTATCCATATTGCAAGTTCTATCACCACTCACCATATCGTTACCTTGTGACAATCACATGTTAGTGTAGTGGAATAAGATGAGAACTCATCACGGCCGGAGGTGGAGGGAACACAATCATCCTTAATAAGTTTGGACACATCATATTTTGCTTAAAGCTTGGTCCAAATATCATGAGCATTATGAAAAGGCATGATTGAGTAAAGAACTAAAAATCTGACAACATTAACAAGAACATTACATGCTTGAGCTTCGAGATAAAAGTTTGCCTCCTCCTCCAAAGATATATTTTGGGTATCCTTAGGAAGAGACAAGCCCATATCAAGATTTCGCTCTATATTTGGGTTAATGGTCCGAAAATGACTAAGCATGCGAATTCTCGAACTATCATAATGTGTGCCATCAAATGTAAAAGAGTGACCGTGCACTAGACCCCTAGGATACATCATTACTCTTAAGGCGGTGAAGCCTAAGAAGCGAGAGACCTCGCTCTGATACCAATTGAAAGTGCAACAGGCGTCGCCTAGAGGGGGGTGAATAGGCGTTTAAAAATAATTATGGTTTATGCTCTAATAAATGCAGAATAAAACTAACGTTTAATTTACTGAGCACAAAACCTAAAACCACTATGTTCAATTGAGTGCACCAGCAACCTATGCTAAGCAAGGCAAGTAGTAAAGTGATAGCAAGATATAATACTTCAAGCAAGATGGCTATCAAAATGTAAATTGCATAAGTAAAGGGCTTGGTTGAGAGATAACCGATGAACGCAGAAACATTGATTTTTATCCCAAAGTTCACTTCCAAAGAAGCTATGTCTCCGTTGGAGAGGTGCAATGGTGCAATGCTCTCTGAACGCCACAAATGGCTCACCTTGAAGTGTGGTGGCTCGATGCCCACCCAACGCCACACGAGGACTCACCCTAAGATGGAAGGCACGAAACTCACCGACGTCACAACAGGCTCACCCTATTCTCCCGTGAGCTCACCACAAAGGCCTACTCACGATCCACTATGAGACACTTGAGGGCAGTCGCCTAACCCGTACAAGAAAGGGGCTATCTGCACAACTCAATGGAAGGCTCCCAACAATCATCACAAAGGACTCTATCTTGAGGAAACTCCACAACTCAATTGGAGGCCCCAAGGGAATCACACCACAACCCACAACCTTCTAGGGTTCCAAGAACCCAAGAGTAACATGTCCACAAGCTTGAACTCGCTGAATCTCCGAGAAGAACTCAAACCTATGCACCAAATGCAAGGGCAAGTACTTCACTCCCAAATTCCACCAAAGCTACAAAATATATTGCGGGAATAAGGGAGGACTAACATAAGAGGAGAACATAAAACTCTCTAAGATCTAGATCCTAAGGATTCCTTCACAAATAAGGGATTCGGTTAGGTAGGGTTGTAGATCTAGATCTCCTCTCTCAAATCACTCAAACAGATGCAAGAATCATGGGAGGGAGAAGGGAGAGAGGGCAAGCTTTTGAAGGTCAACAATGGAGGATATAGAGTAGAAGAGCTAGCAAAAATAGCCTCAAAAGTTGGGGAAACATTATGGAATATGGGGCCCTTAAATAGGGCAAGCGAAATCTGCCTGTTTGGGTCAGTTTCACGTGCCACCGGAACTTCCGGTAAATCAAAACACAAGTTATTGAACAAAACCCAGCCTTTGCCAGAAGTAGGTCGGAAGTTGGTCCGGAACATCCGCTGAAGCAAAAAAAGATGGACATAATTGCACGAAAACTTCAATAACTTTTGATTCTGGATTCCCTTTTTAATTATCTTGGGATCATTTTGAAGAGAACAACAAGATATATAAGATTATGCAAAAATAATCATAGTACATCATGGGAGTATTAAACCAAATGGAGAAAGGTATGACCTCTCTAGAAGTGATGAGCTGGTAAAACCTCCAAAACCTAAAACCCAAATCACAAGAAATTGAGCTTGAAAACTCCGATTGGGATGAAACCAATTTTGTTGGAAAGATAAAACCAAGTAGAATCCAAAGAAAGGTGTAAATATTTGGTATCACCAAGGAAGAAAGTATCAAGTATATATATGTGAGATACCTCCCCTGGTGTGGAGTCAAAAAACCTACAAGATCAAAAACACAATAGGATATGCAAGGGAAATCCATTTTTTTTATGAACTAGAGCTTGTTATAAATATAACCACAAGCCCTAGATCCTCACATGGACAAGATAAAACAACAACCAAGAAATATGATGCAAGAATGCAAAGGTTTGATCTCTCTCCGAAAGATGCGATCGAGTCACTCACTCGCAAGCCCATCTTGATAGTACGACTATATATCCTAAACACGGTCTCCCAACTATCAACATGAGACCGAAAAATATAAAACCTATCAAGATCATACCTTCACCTTAAGAATTCCACTTGAGCTTGATGTAGACCGTCTTGTCCTTCTCAAGATGGAACAACTTTCTTGATTACTCTTTATTGCTCTTGCTTGATGAAGTCTTGAAACTTGCTCCCCCATACACCAAGGGAGACCTCTTCCTTGAAGTCTTCATCAATCCATGATCACCTAGGATGATAAGCTTTAAGCAGATCTTCTAAAGATGGCGCATCTTGAGCTTGCACTTCTTCATTCCTTCTTTAGTGTGAATCTATCTGATTCAACCTCCAATCTTCTTCTTTATTCAATAAGATTCCAATAAGCCCAAAGCCCTTGGACATTGCTTCTTCTTCCTCAATTCTTTATCTTTCAACCTTGAAGACAACACATGGTCCAAATGATGCCAATGGAAAAAAGATCTATAAGTGAAACTCAAATCATACATTAGTCCATAGAGATTATCATTAATTACTAAAACCACACATGGGGAAATTCATGCCCTTTCAACACCCCAAAGCAGTAGCAAGGGTTTGAATTTTTTCCAGTTGTCATTGATAGTTGATGCACAATCTAGTAGAAGCTCCATATGTATCCAAAATGTTTTTCATTACTAAGATCTCAGTAAAATCAGCAGGCATTATGATAATAGTATCATCAACATATTAGATTATGGGGTAGTCTATTCCAAAATCAGGAGATAGAGGAGCATGTATTAACTGATATCTGAATGCCTTGTTGATTGCTGACTATACCACATCTGAAGCAAAAACAAAGATCGGCCGGGGAGGGGGAGGGAGTATATTTTTGTAACTATCTATTGTAGTACATATTAGTTATACGATTGATTATAGATGACATGAACGTGACTATAGCTAGCGGTTAGTACTATTATTGTCCTTGCTCTTAGTATATATGAATACTTTAATTATGATAATCATGCTTTATCATTTATTAATCCAGATTAAATTATATAAACTGTTGCTCTTTTTTTGTAGAGACTCTTGATTGTATCGTATCAGGTAGTTGCTATACGGGACCAAAGATTGTTTCGAGGAGAGCAACTGGACGGCGCGCTCACCCGTGACGGACGCGTCGCTGAAGGTAGAGACCAGGAGTGGCTGTTAACAAAGGATTCTGGTTGCAGGTCTGTATATAGGGATGATAATACAAAATTATCTGTGCCAGTACTTTGTCAGCGAATTAATGTGGTTAGCAGACACTCCTGCACCGCACCTGTCGGATTTGACTGATTACCACCTGCATGGACCGGTTGGTTTGAAAAAACTACGATCTTTGAACCTTTGAGCGGCAGCTGCAAGGTATCTTGAACAAATCTGACACGACATCTATTACGCAGAATGGTTAGATGCTCACAGCTCGTCATCATGCCAGAAGCTCTCGAATAATAAACCATAACATGAATTAGTACCCCGATTTAGATGAAGTCTTAATCTGATTGGCAACCTCTGGTACTCCGGTTCGACACAAAGGGCTTTCTTCCTTTCGTTCCTACTCAAACTACCCAAGCTTGTTCCGCGCGCTCCATGTAAGACAATCACAAGGCTATAAGGCAAAGGAAAGGAAAATGACGGGGATCATCCCGACGATGATCGTCCGGATCCACCATGCACGTAACACGTAGTCCATGAGCGATTCAGGCTCCGCACACACGTCTCCTCCTCCGCCGCCGCGCGGCTGTCCCTCCTCCGCCGTCCCTCCCTCCTCCATCGCTTGCTCGCCACCGCCCAGCAGCGCCGCCGCCCTCGCAACCGCCGCTTCGCCGCCTCGTCAGACGCCTCCTGTCGTGACCAAGCCCGCTTCCATCCTCGCTCCCTATCGCCGCCTCGTTTCCATGTGCTGCGGGTGCCTTCCCGAGAAGCGCCGCTGCGTCCCGCTGCCGCCAGCCAGCAGCGTGGTCTCTGCATCCGTCGCTTAGCTCGTTTTCGCTCCGCTGCAGCCTCGTCGTCGCCACCGCTGCTACAAACTGGTGCCTTCCTTTGCTACAGAGGCAGGCCAACACGACTACATAAAACAGCCACATCTACTTCTAGCTTGGATGCCATGGCCACCGCTCCTGCAAGTCCTGATGGCCGATGCTACAAAGGTTGGCCTTCAATTTTGCTACATTGATACATTTTTTCTATCTCCGTTTATTTGTTCTGCTGCAATACTGTAAAGCTTTTGCTATAAGTTCTCCGGCAAGATCTTCCGGCTAAATTCTTTAGCCATGTATCCAGCGAAATCAATTTTTTGCTGCTAAATTCTTTAGCCATGTATCCAGCTAAGTCAGTTTTTTACTACATTAGAAAAACTTTGTTGCTATAACCATCTTGTGGTTTTTGCTACAACAGTGTCAACTTTTTGCTACATGGTCTTCAACGAGAGTCACCAGCAAGTTTTTCCAAACGATGTCTCCGACAAAGTCGGTTTTGCTACTCTTTTGCTGCATGGTCTCCGACGGAATGTTCTATTTTCTGGAATGAACCATTTTTTTTGCTTCAAAAGCAAAAGCAGGAACATTTAAAGCAAATGTTGTTTTTTACAACATTTTTATAGTTTTTTTACAACCAACAAAACTTTTTACCAGGAGTCTTTGGCCGCAGTAGTAAGTGGCCGTTTTTTTCTCATGTACTCACAAACTTTACTGCATGGTCTCCGATGATGTCTCCAGCGGACTGTTCTATTTTCTAGAACACAGTTTTTTTTACTTTAAAAGCAAAAACGAAAACATTTATAGCAAAAAATATGTTTTATAGCAAAAGCAGGATTTAGGAAGATTTTAAGGACACGTGGCGCGCACGAAAACAGGAGGATGAAAAGCCTCCCATCGTTCGGTTCGGGGGACGTAGCAGTCGCCCAAAGGAAAGCCAACTCAAAGGACGAAACAATAGCAATTGGCACCAAACGGCACGCGCACTAGAATTCTCGCGTGGAACAGATACAAACCATCGGCTACACTGGACTACTAATAATAACCGTAAAAAAAGAATGAAAGGCTACAATGGTCAAACACTGACCTCTCACCCTTCCTTCTGCGCCTGGCGATACAGGCCTCAGGACAATCCACTTCCGTACTTCCGTAGACTTAGCTCAACTAATGCACAAACTATTTCTACCATCTATGGAGATTGCTTCCGCCTCTAGACATGATGATGTACACTGCACTTCTCCTTCTACGCCTAGTAATATGTACATTGAAATGCTTATGTAGTTATTAAGTTTGCTCGTTTGAAGGCAGAGTCTGACTTTGTTCAATCGGTTTCATGGTCTTTTGAGGAGGGCCACACAGACTCAACACAACCTGAAACATTCATCCATTATAGGTTAGGCTGATAGCTCCTCGAAGGAATCTGTGGAGACGATTAAGAGGTGCTAGATGGTTAAAATGCTAACCGGTAGGAAGATAAGCCCATGCAGAAAGCCAACGAGGACGAGCGCCAGGTACATTTGGAAGTAATATACCTGCAGTCATTTGGATTAAACAAAGATGCTTCAAGCTAACCTCCAACAGGAACAAAGCTAAGAAGCAGGGTTTAAGGCGCACGTACCACAAAAACTTCAGATTTCGCAAAATGCAGGACAATAACTCCGACAAGTTTAGTCAACGTGATTCCACTGAAAAATAAAGACAGCGTGTCAGACCAAGGTCATACAAATTATAGACACCACAAGCGGATGGAAAAGATCAGGAAAACACTGAAACTAGACTTCAGTAAGTTTATTTGCAGCATAGGAATTTTTTTCTTATGCAAAATGCACCCAAATGAAACTGGAAGTGTTTACCAAGGCACATAAAACTCAAACAATCGACGATAAGCTCCAAGCAACTTATTAAAATGCTTTCGCTATTTTTTTATCAACATAACATTGTCCCAAGCCCCAACATATACAATAATGAGGCTGACCTGAATACAGAAGCACCCATCGTCGATAGAGCCTGTCTTGCACGGTTTTCTCTATCCCCAATGCCTATCTGTAAATTGGAAGTGAATATGAAGGGTTTAGGCATGATATGGAAAGAACAGCCAATATATACATGAAGAAAATATACAATGAGCCGTACTCCCTCCGCTCTATAATATAAGATGTTTTAGCTTATAAAACGAGTGTATTTAGACGCCTTTTATGTGTAAGTTCACTCTGAACCTACACACCAAAAGATGTCTAGATACATTCGTTTCACAAAGCTAAATTGTCTTATATTTTGGAACGGAGGGAGTAGAAACACATCAGAATTTATTTGCATGGCTTTTCAATAATGGGAGAAATGGTCTGGGGTATCAGAAAAATTGGTTTGACATTGTTGCTATGGTGTCATTTAGACTGTACAGAAAACTAAACTACTAGTACTTCGAAGTTCAAACTACACTGTAGATCGCTGAAAGTAAAAGCTATAGGTTTTAAGTGGAGGGAAGAACAAATTTCCAAGTTAACTATAGTACAAATGCACAACACACGCGGTTCCTAGGAGGCTAGGAGCGACCTGAATAGTGTGATACTTCTCCCTGCTCAATATTTCAAATGCATAGTAACACTATCTAAAGGAGTTCAGAGCAACAGCTAGAGCCAAATCTTCCTAATAATCACAGAACTCAGCTAAACTGGAAGATATGGAACTGGCATTTCCCAAATGTACAATGCACCTACCATAAAAGCATGTGTGATGTGAACACAGAATTCAACAGCAATTCCTATTGACATAACAAGGTTTACAATAGAAATTGCATTGAGCTGAATTCCAAGGACAGCCATCACTCCCTGCCAAAAGTTTGAAAGAAAATATTATCAATTCCTAACGAAATAACAACAGAGATATTTAACATTAAAAATTGGATTTCTACAACAATCAGTATAATTGTTATGCGCTTAAAATTGTGCTGTAATTCCTTAACGTCAAACAATAGATTTACCTATACAAACATGATAAAAATGCCAATAATGCTACCAAGGTAACGTGAAACCGTCATTACATTTATGGATGTTTATAATGCTTCGGCACAATTCAACTATGTAGAGTCAGTTTAACTGATGCATAGCTAACTAGAACAACTGCTTTCACCAAAATCCTATATGTTTTACTTCACAACCACTTGTATTTAACAGATGGCGTACATGTCATATTTTCAAGCAGCTAATTGCTTTGAATTTGGAAATACATATAATCAAAACTACTACTCCCTCCGATCCATATTACTTATCGTTAAAATGGATGTATCTAGTACTCCCTCCGATCCATATTACTTGTCATTGAATTGGATGTATCTAGCACTAAAACATGTCTAGATACATTCATTTTTACGACAAGTAATATGAATCGGAGGGAGTACTAAAATAAGTCTAGATACATCCACTTTAGTGACAAGTATTATGGATCGGAGGGAGTATTTACATTGGACAGAAGAAGGTCAAACATACCATCAAATCCAAGACTATCATGGCCAGAACAATTAAAATGATTGCTGAAGCCCATAAACTGAAAGCGATAGAGATAATGAATTATCAATCTACCAAATTAAAGAACAACTGAAAAAAGTTAATGCTCAGTTTCTGAAAGATGTTGCTGACCTGCTGGTGACTATGAAGCAAACAATAAATACTGTACCTGTTAATGTTTACATGACAATGAACTGTGTCAAATGAAGGTAGGAACATTATGAAAAAATAGATGATTGTGGTTGTCGTGATTGTTTTCTTCAATGGCTGTCGTGATTATATATGTTATTGTTGTAGCTAATTGGTAGGTGGTCGCACCACCGGATAATGGTGACTGTCGCCAGCTGCCGTGATCGTAGGGTGGGTAGTACAACAAACATACTATGCATGGAAAGGAGAAGACTAGGGGGGTAGATGGAACTTCTTGCAAGACCTTCATTGAATGAATCCATTCTCTTATATAAAGGAACTACAGTTCTGACATAGGGTCCCATACAAGCAAACATTTCCTATTCCAAACTCTTGCCCCTAACTATAATATTTCTCACACCCAAGCAAAATAACTTAATACTGCAGGCTTTATTGTGACACTGCTGTCTATACTGTGCATTCATACTAGGAGACAGAAGCACTATAATATTTCTCTCACACCCAAGCAAAATGTTCACACATAGAAATGAGATCATATGAGAACTATATCATAAGAATATACACATAAATCTAACAAACTGTGAATGTTATAAGTAACTAACCAAGGCAAACACATATATTCATGATAGCTGTCTTCCATACGCTGAGATATTGCTCAAAGAATATATAGAATACTGAATATGGGAAGATTTGCATCTGCATAACCAAGATGTATTTAAGATTGTTAGGAATATATAATGAAGCCATAGCATCCAAGCGAATGCTAAGAATAATCGGTATGAAATATAGAGCAGTTACTATGTCATGAACCTTCGATAAAAGTACAAAGCTTATACAAGCTTGAGTCTCTTTAAATAGCTAAGGACAGTTAATATTTCCATCAACATATATGGATAATATTTACTTAACTCTTACTTCTCACACACTGTAGCTAGTTCTCCAACTTCTGTATATTTGAAATCAGTATATTTTTATAGGTACACTAAAAAACTAATATCATCCCCATCTAAAAAAATGGTTGCATGCAAATTACCTGTAAATCTTTGGACATTTGAGAACTGAAGTCCCGAGCAGCTCTCATTGAGTTAACATAGTCAGCCTAGAAGGAATTAATATTACTTGAATTCATGTTGGAAAGAAATATAATGATAATTATGATGGGCTGCATGTTATCCCTCACCTGTTTATTAAGGGGAGTATGGTATGTGCGGAACGCTGAGGCTTGTATAATGCCATTTTCATAACCTGACAAAGAAACAGGGCTGTCATATATTTAGTGGATGCTTAATGTTATAATTTCATTAGATTAAAATGCAAGTATGTTAATGGATAATTATATTATATTTAAATTGACTAGAATGCATTCACATTTATAAATATATGATATTTATTTGGCATGTTCTGTAGCATCAGGTCCAATAAATATATGATAAATTTATGGTACAGAATTGGAGTACAGTACAGACCACTGAGGTCCAAACTTGTAGAATAAGCTCCTTTTCCCCCTTTAGAGCAATCACTTGATGGAAGTGCATCCAGGAACCATGGAAGCTTCTCTTTAAATTGTGTTGTGGATGGACGCCCATTGTGCAAGTCTGAATGTAGGAAACACTGAGACAAAAGCAATAATAAGTAGACTAGAAATATTTCACTTCACTCAATATGTGTGTATTAATGTGTGAAGTGTGGCTGAAATATAATATTTACTCAATACATGTAATAGGGCACAGAGTACCGAATGCAGCTATCTGAAATTTATTAATATGAAGGGCTAATGATCAAAATTCAAAGATAGTAATACCGTTGTACAATTATTGCACGATCCATTTGGACTGCATGAACCTGAATCTTGATCAAGTTGACAGCAAGGAGGCTGCAATGAAGAAATTCAAGCGTCACTTTGCAAAAATGCAAACATGCAACCAGATCATATTTTCTCGGCTAGTAATCATATTAAAAAAAAACTTTCTGACAAGAGGAAATGTCCACTGCTTCAGACAAAAAATGATTGGTTTCCCGGCCAAAATGGTTGGTTTCTGACAGGAGGTTGCATGAATGTGTTACACTTTAAAGGATATACAGGGAAAACTTCTGAACCTGATCATCTGGAGGGCAATAATTTCCACTAACGAATTTTCGACAGCATCCAAATGCTTCAGGAGACATCCATACTAGGAAGTCATCAAGCCATGAAGCGGCAGGTTTTGCTATGTAACTTGTCTCAGGAGATAAAGATTGTCTTGCTATCTGCATGGTAGCAATCACCATGTTAAATGGAGGGCAGTGTTATCAACGAATGGTAGCAACCACCATGTTAAATGGAGTGCAGTGTTATCAACGAATGATGAACTTCTATACGTGTTTATCAAAATCACATCAGTCAAGTTGCATCAGGAGCCGGTAGCTTTATACTGAGGAAGATCTCATTTGAAATGTATTGTTATACAAAATTGAGCTAGTGAATCAATCATTTCATACAAAATATTACTCGGGAAAATACTTTGCAAAGAGACAGAAACAATACTATACCTCATTCAGAAGAGAGTTTGAATTACACTGGTTGATGGAACATATCTGATTAGTATTTTCCGATGCAGAGCTGGAAACATTGTAACACATCAGAAATAAGCTTAATTATTTGAGTTAAGCATGCAACTCAGAAGAGCTCAACAAAATTGCCTCTTTCAAGAGGCAACACTGTGTAACAGCTAATGCAGAAACATGAGAATTTGGGTTCGTGTTTCAACTTTTTTTCTTACCCAGAACCATCTAAAAAAGTTGTAGTGCATAAAGGGCAAGAAAGCACAACTATGGCATCAACGAATATTCAGCCATGCTTTTTTGCTTTCCGAACTATTACAGACAGGGGTGTTCAACAATGGTTTCCTCAAACCGTTCAAAACAACGTACTGTTCCGCAGCGTATTTTTTGAACTAACAGAACAGCCAGAATTGAGCAGAGACTATCGCTGCTAGTGTAAATGTTTGTCAACCTAATAACAACTTGTGTTTTCAACATTCTTTTCTTGAAAGCATGCAGAGACAAAATTGCAGAATAATGTTAGTACTAGTTACCTGTAATTGAAGTCCTTCACAACAAAATACAGTGGAGGTCCAACTTTCAAGTATTTCTCAAGGTCGTTGAAGTAACCCTGTAAGTATTGAAGTGAGCATGATCCTAAAGGACACAGGAAGACCCCTATAGAAAATACAAGTGATAGTAAACCTGTAAATAAGAATCCCGTGGAAGAACAATTTGCTGCTCCAATCCTGGCTGCAGTCTAGTTGACATTGCCTAATTAAGACAAAAGAAGCAGTGCGAGTGAATGATAAGATATTTTTTTGTCAATCACACACGCACTCACGCACGAAGTCGAACAAAGTGCAAGTGACTTTCAACATGCAACTAGACAAGAACAAACACTACCCTGCTGTAGCGAATGCATAGCTGATCCGTATTGATGGTCAGAAAATTTTACTCCCTCCGTACAGAAATAACTGACTTAGGTTTGCCTAAATTCGACAGTTTAGACAAACCTAAGTCAGTTATTTCTGGACGGAGGGAGTATAAGAAATGCAGACAGAACACTAAGTCAATGATCTCCCTTCCATCAGAGTAATATATGTTCACCAGATATAAACCTGTTGGTAGAACTTAATAGAAGGAACAGAAATAATCATGATGCTATACATGCAAAACATACGAACACTTACAATGCTTGCAAATGCAAATCCTACAAATACAGCAATCACGATGAACTTCACTGCTCGGTAACCGAGAATTGGCCCATGAACATCCTATAGGAAACCAACGCAACTATAAGTTATCAACAAACATAACAGAATATCTTGAGAAACTAAAACATGGTAAAACATGAACTTAAGAAGAAAATTTGCTCTGGTAAATAAGTCAAAATGTTTACCTTCATATATCGTGCAACCAAGTTAAGCCCCTGGTGGCCGCCATCTTAATTTTGGAAGACATTAAAAAGGGAAATCATTAAAGATAGCCGAACTGACCAACTACTGCTATAGCTAGCTTCCATTTTGCAAACCATTCGTGAAATTTTATTTGGACACTTACTATCACCAGAAACCGTGTTCGATGTAAGTCTTGCACAAGGAACGCAATCAATCCTGCCATCTTCAGCCCTCCTAAAATCATATACTATGAGAGCTACGAAGGCTGTCACTTGGAGAAGGAAATCCAGAAGGACTGCCATTGCTGCACAAGACAGTGGATTGGAAACTCTAAAAGGAAGTAACAGTTATGGATACAAGCAAGGATATGTAAGAAAACCAACCAGCAAACATGGAAAATACTCTGGTGGCAGGCATTGGATTGATAGCACTGACAGAAAAGGCTAAAACTTCAGCCAAACTGGCTAACGTAATGGATGGCCCAACTTCCACCAATGCATTACTTATGCGTTCTTCCAGTACCAAACCATCTGGTTGGCGCTTGACGGCATGCACAAGGATACACATGTTGTCCACACCGACCTGGCATGTCATGTCCGTCAGTTTCATATAGTTGCAGAGTGATAAGAACATGTATCATTTGAAGAACGTACATATCAAATGAAGTAGCAGTATTAATCAACCACGAACTATCTTTCAGGAAAAAAAATATGGTAAATGCAACAATAAAATATTGCCTAAAAACAAAACAAAAAACTCAATGGCAGACAATGCAAAATTGATATAAACTGTGTTCACATATGTGGGATAGCATGCGCTAAAATCAACTTCATAATTCTAAACATCAAGTTTTCGACAAGGATTAAACATGATGGTGGTTTCATGAAAAACCTATTTTTGGCAGAGAAAATTCAATAATCAACATGAAGAAGCTATGTTACAAGTCAAACGTGCAGAGCATAAATGTACAATGGTTATCTTTTCTCTTTTGTTAGTGCAGCAAATCAAGGAAATATTGGATTGACGAAGAGAAAGTCAGCCACTGTTGTTCTGGGGGCAGAAAACTTACGGCCAGCACAAGAAAAGGAATTACTTCCATTATGATTAGAGTCGATTTCACTCCAATAGCGCTAAAGAATCCCATTGATCCTAAAACTGAAAGCATTACCAGGACAACCCCAGATAAGCCAAGCAGTACCTGCAATTTATCTTGTCAAATGAAACACAATGCAAGACAGCCCTAGTACTTATGATCCCAAAGAACAATAAAATCCAGATAACCAGGAAATTACGAAAACGAGCATGCCAAAAAATTGTAAACCAGCTCTAGTTTTTTTAAAAGATGCATATACTCTGCGCGTTTAGATGCCAATTTTAGCGTGATTTTAACCATTACTTATTGTATGACTATGCAGAAATATTACAAAAAAAAATAATTGTGGAAACTTTTTATGAATAAGGCAAGCATAAGGAATAGGATACTCCCAAGTATACCAGACGAATTAATCATGGGACAACTTTGTATTACCACTGCTGAATTTCAAACATATGAACTTGCCACTGACTATCTCATTGACATGTTGGTATGTACCCACCCACCCATATTTGTCAGACTAACATTAAAGTATTTTTTAGGCTCGGGAGTGGCATATACAATATCTTCCCCATCATTGATTATCATAACCATACCTTTGATGAAACAAATAACGACGACAAACCAGAAGGGCGGTCTCCAAGTGTGAATGATATGTACGCAAACATCACAATATAGCTTATCTGGTTTCAATTGAAGGGCACAAATAAACATCACAATGTGTAGGCAAACAGGATATCTGTCACGATGGAAAATGCTTTGCATATATCATATATACCACTATTGTAATTGCATCAGCTGTACTCTCTCTATTTAATTCGTCTTTGATAGAGCTCTCAGATGAAAAGGACAATGTAAGATTCTGTCCTAATACCATTGGCAGTATTTCTTCCTGCCAAAAAAAAATCATTGCATGTGATTTTTGGCTTAAGTGAAATATATAAATCGCTAGGGTATGGAATTTCTTGTGAAGTTAAATTAAATGCTACAAAACACTGTAACAAACTCTAGCAAGAAAGACTAGATACTACGTGGATTTTAGTCCTAACAGGAAAGAGTCAGTTCCATGCAATTTTAATCACTGTGCATGAACTGCAAATGATATTAGCAGTCACGAAACAACCTTTTACTAGATTCAGGCATATGGGGCTTCAACATGCCCGGTGGAGTCGTTTCACTATGTACGAAAGGAGAAAAGTGAAACAATAATGTTCTGATTGCCATATTTTCACATTATCTAAGTTGTTTCGCATTGCCATATTTCCTCAGGAAGTAGAGCCACGCATAATCAATCTTCCCTATGGTGTGCTTCATTGGAGCAAATATCTCTAGTATACTTTATTAATCCTCAAACAAGGTTTATTCTTTCATTTCTTAAGCAAGGGCAGTGTGAAAGTACTAAATTATGTGGCAGGCACTCCTTAAAAGAGAATTGACTTAAATAGAAAAGGTACCAATTGATGGTGAACTTCTAATTTAAAGTGTCTGCTGAGGACATTAGCTTATAAATTGGGTGAAAGTTCAAAACCTTAACAAGACTAATATATGCCCTTTCCCAAGCCATGGCCTTTTCATTTTCTTCTCCTGTTTTCTCAACCTTGTTGTTCACAGGATATGTAATTACGAATGCAGAAGCCTGTCAAGCAAATAGGAAGTTAACAAGAATAGTAGGATAATGACTAAAATATTGTGTTGACTAGGAAGTACGGCACTTTACCTCAGTAAAATTGCTCCCTGGAAAACCACCTAATACTGTACTAGGATCAACAGGTGATTGAAAAGTGCTCAAACATGTCATGTCAGAACTGTAATGCTGCAATACAGCAGATATTTAAGTGTTTAGGTGCCAATCATCTGACAGAGCTAATCAGTATCTCGACATTCGATGCTCAGAGCGATATAATTAATCGAAAGTTTAAAAGGTCTTTATTGTGATAGAAAGGAAAAGACCATAAGAAAAAGTACCCATAAGAGATTTCAACTGTAGAGATTTACCTCAAAGCAAAATTTAGCATGTTCTATACCCAAATCATCATAATTTTTAGGATCCAGCTGGAAATACTGCAACAGATACCATCATTTTAGTGCTAATGCACAGAAGTACACATAGTTAACAGAATATAACAATAGCCGGATTGTATAGATCAGATAGAGCACGTTAGTTTCTGTATACAGGGTACATACTAGAAACTATTAAATCATCACCTGCAAAACACTTTGGGTAGCACAGTCTGTACTGAGTGGCTTTAGGCAGATGTCAGCAAGGGATACCATCGATCCAGAATAATTGGCACGTAGATCATCAACCTTTGCAATTAAAAAGATTAATTAGAACTGTAAAGCAGTTGCAGTATGAAATTTACATTACTGTAGATTTAATACCTTCTTCTGAATCTGAAATAGCAATTTCAGATTGTTGTCATTTACTATTGTAGGAGCTTCAGGCTGGTCAGACGCAGAGGTGGCTAATACAAGCTGCAGTTACAACAGCAATTAACAAAACAAGTTACTCATTACACAAGTCGCCTTCAAATGTAAGACATGACAAATAAAGAAAAATAAGGGGTTAATCTCACAGGAAATCATAGTTAGTTGATTACAAGCTGTGCAAAAGTTCACCTAGTTGAACAAAATCGAAGTCAGCAGAGTTTGAAATACCTGCTCAATCCGATAAAATGGTGCAAGATGACTGTCAAAATATTGCTTTTCATCGGCAGTCTGACTTCCAGGACTAACCCAAAGCTGCAAAAATAAACCAATTAATTCATAAATCTCTGGAGTGTATGTATTCACTGTACTGGTAAGTGGTAAATACACTGTGAAAAAATGAGTTCCAAATGATGTTAATTCATCTACTGGGCCATGGTTGTCACTGCTCTGACTTTTTCAACAAAAATCATTCATTTAAATGGGTCGAGGGGGGCAATAAAGAATACTCCGTACTATATTTGTTACACGTACAGTATCAGTGACAATTCCATGAGAAATGAGTGCTAAAGATGTGAACACTTCCATTATCACATTTATGAGTTGAAAGAGAATGGTTAGTGCCAACATCAAACTCTTTGAATTAATTAGTCTTAAATACAAACAGGCAGAATATTAATTATAGGTCAAATCTTTTAAGAATTCAAAATCACCCCAATCATGGGAATTTCAATAACAGTACAAGAATTGTTGTTATGAAAAAATAATAAATTGAGTACCTTTTCTGGTCGTGTTTCCACCTTGAAATGAATAAGACCAATGCATAATAGGATAGGGACAAGTAAGGATGCAAATAACACAAGAAGAGGGTGTCTAGTAACAAAAATTCCATGTCTCCTGCAATAATTTGAACAGATTAAGATAATGCCTAAACACAAATTGTATAAAATTATCTGAATACAACTGGAGAGAGAATCCAACCTAAAGAAAGTTGACATGTAGGTTTGGATGATGGAAGATGATGCAGCACTGGACACCTGATATTTAAGAGAAATTCCCGAGAAAAGCACATTAACTCGGAAAAATAATAACTAAATTACAGACCATTACAAGAAACTATTAGACTGTACCATATAGTTATATTAAAAACTGAACACTAGATAAAAATGCTACTAGAAGAAACCAACAACATGTACTCTATTTAATCATGCAAGCCCTGGCTCTCGGAGATGATTTGGCAGAAAAGGACCTGAACAGAGTTTTGGGGAACATTGCCGTTGTTGTTTGAACGCAACTTATCGTCAGCATTCTTTGGTGGTTTGGTTTGTGTGGGAGAGCCCTTTCTTCCTCGTCTTCTGTATAACAAGCCCCACACTAAAATTGCACATAGCAGCACAAGGTACACAACCACTAGTGAGAAGTCCAAGCATTTGGCCTGGAGATGTCAAAATGAGAAGAGTTCAGGGTACACAATAATGGAAGAACTCAACATGGAAAAGAGGAACCTTTATTAACTAAAATATTATTATGCTGACAAATTTTGGATTCATATACTCTAGTTAAGTATTTGAAGTTCAGGATTGCAGCAAGCTTTTAAATTATAAGATAATCAAGATCAACTTCTACACAAGGCACATGGAAAAAATAAGATAGTTAGCACCTAAGGTGATGGTGTGTATTCTACCAAGATTTAGTAAATCATTTGATCGTTAGAGTTGATTGTTTATTATACTTCTCACAAGAAAATGGTGCAGGTATGAACAAGGACACATCTAATACGTCTACTACAACACATGTCCTGCAAATTTCTCTGCAGTAGCTGTATACCAACTGTTTTTCTGAGAACTAGTATCACTTTTTTTAAAACAAAATAGCATCACGCATGTATACAACACACCTGGTTTGATATAACCAAGACCACGTGACAGGTGACGTGCCAAATAACAGGGAAACTGTGTTCTTATCTATGCCAATTTTTGTTTATATACTAGGCAAGTAGCACTGCGAACTCTGTGGATTCCTACCCTTCGGTGGTTGCCTAAGAAACGGGTAGAGTCAAACTTTTGGAACATGAGTACCATTATCTTTAAAAAGAGTTAGAATAGATACTTGAAAATAATGTCAGCAAGAGAAATAATGTTGTTGGGTTTCATAAATATATTCCAGTACAAATTAGTGGTCAAGTTTGCAAAACGACAGCTTTTAGGGAACATGAGGGAACACAAAGCAAGACATATTAATAATCCCTAAATTTTATTTTCATAAATGGAGAAAAAAATATAGCTGCTACCTTCAGAGAACCCATTTTAACTGAACAGGAACTTTCAGTCTGTGACTGAGACAACAAGGATCCTGTGCAAACTGAAGAAGAAGGACAATCGCCACATGAACAGCCTAAAGATGGATCCTCGCAAGAATAAACTGTAGCATTTAGAGGCTTCATCCCAGATGAATCACTTAAATCAGGTCGGTATGTTATCAAATAAGGTGACCCGGGCTCATTAGGATTCGCCTGACGCCCCATAAATGCCAACCAGTCTGCAGCAACAAGTATATAAGCAAATAATTATAACTGAGTCATGGTACACTGCGAAGAACGGATGCATAAAATTACATGGTATATAGTCAGCCTGTCATTACCAAATCCCAAAACTAGCAACTGAAAAACCAGCTCAAAAGCAGATCCGGATAGCAAAGCATAATAATTAACAATACTGAGTCAAAATGCAAGAAACAAATTACATAATCTATTTATGACTGTCACTACCAAAAGCATAAAATTGTCAACAGAAAGACTGCTCAATAGAACAACCAGATGGTAAGAATAATAATTAATAATACCGAACTGAGGTTCTGAAGAAGAAAAAATGCAGGCTTCCTAAAATGCTACTTCCCTCGACATGTTGCTAATCTTAGACCAAACACCCTCATATTCATTGTCTTACTATTGAAGAATTAATAGCAAATCCTGTAGGCAATCTTAGTTTAATTTTACGGGAGTTACTATTTCACAGTCAACTTAGAAATACTCATTTTGTACTTATACAAATCTCAATATTTATATCCTATAGTTGTTACCATTTACTTACGAATAGTAATTTCTTAGTCACCTGAAAAATAACAAAACCTTAATTTCACAATCAATGAAAGCAATGCTAACTCAGCATAGTCTAAGCTACTACCTTTGTAAGTTTTAGCACCCCCACCAAGAAAATCCATTGCACGTGTGTTCAGAGTGCCAAACTTAACTTCCTTACAAGAGTTGTACAACTCTTCACCATAGTTGCTTGTTATGTAGTAGTCGATACCATCAACAGTTGTACTGTTATTAACCTGAAAAGATAGACTAGTAGCTCGTCAGAACGTGAGAATCATATACAAATATTTCATTTGGTGTGTTCGGCAGTTTAAATTGATATAAAAAATTGTGTGCGAATGCCCATGAGGGGAAAATACCATAAAATACTATTGTGGTGATAATTGATAAGGTGAGACAAGATAGACCTGTTTTACTGAAGTCACATTAACGAAGAGACTTTGGTTTGGGGAACAAGACATTTCACAAAAGAGGTTCAAGAAATTCCTCAAGCAAGCTGGGCATCCAACAAGAAATGGGATAGCCTGCAAAAGTGAAGTTACAATATACCACAAACTGAACTTTCTTTCGCTTGAACATACACAGTTAGAATGGAGAACTAGAGATTGCAAAGAACATGCTACATCACTTGATATGTGAAAATAATGAAGTGGTCAACTTAGAAAAGGAGTTAAAGTATTAATTTTGCACAATACAAATGGCGAAGAACATGATCTGTGGAAGCATGGCAGGAATCTGTAAATTGCATGCAATAGGAAATAAGAAGATCAAGTAGTGATCACTCGGCTGTGTTACAAGATCCTAAGATAAACACAAGAAAAAACAAGGAAAACAATCAGAAATTCGTTGTAAGAGGCTATATGTCAAAACGGACTGCTTATTGAAATGTATTCATGATGACACCCAGGCCTACATCAGTTATCAGTACTGTAGCAACGAGGGGGAGATAATTTATTTAGTAAATACAGACATCACTTTAAAACAAAAGAAGCAAAATACTAACAAAATATACAGCAGATTCATGGCTCTCTAGTCACAAGTTTGGTAAAACTTTGCTTGAGAAAATCAAAGCAAGTTAATATGAGTACAATACCAAAAAAATTTTGCAACAGAGCATGTGCAATCTGTGTGTATTAGGTGTTTTACCAAACAACTTCCCAGCATGAAAACACTTAATCTCTAAAATAAATATGTGATGCGGGTGACACCATTGTTGTGATAGTTCAGATGACCAGCACATATTTCTTTTAGGCGGTCAGGAGTATTACCTGTTGGACTTGTTGGTGTAATGTGTCAAACTGATCAACTGTACAACAGACATCACCAGTGATAGTGGGGCACAAACTCTGGATTCTCGTAGAAAACAAAGTATCTGGCTGGAAAGGAAATAACAGCACTTGATAAACAAGTAAACGAATGTAAAAATAAGAAGGCGAAAACGATTATGCCTCATGTAGTAAAACAATGCTGGAAAGTAACAGGATAGTCTCTCCTGCTATGCTAACAGCAACAAAGGCTTGTATTTTCACCTTAACAGCTTTTGTTGAATTTGCACAGTTTAAGACCTTGCCATCACTTCGATGTCCACAAATGCCATACATGGAACAGTACCCTTCTGCAGGTACTACCCTAAAGGAATCAAACGCAGCAAAGTTAGCATCAACTGTTCCTTCTAAAAATGAGCGCCAAGGGCTCCATGAATACAGAATAGTACCTCATTAAGAGGCAAATTATTTTAAGCGCCTATTTCAATATCTATTGAGTTCATACATGATCTAACAAATGTTCTTCTTAAGTGAATACATTTCCCTGAAAAATTACCTTGAAGTGACATTGGATTGCTGTGCGCTCATGGGGGCCACAAGAAAAACTACCTGAATCGTGGAATGGAGAAATATAAGGTTATAGCAGTATGAAGAAAGCATATTAACTACAAGAGACATTAGTCACATCAGAGTGCAATCAAATCGGCATGCATGAGCACCATAACATGACCATGATTGTGTCCAGCGGCTTCAAATATATAAATGAACACAACAGTTTTGAGCACCTACATAGGTAATGTAGGTGCTACCAAGACAAGAACCTAGCCACCTATACTCATATTGTAAATGCGGAAACAATAATTAAAGTTCAATGTGATCGTGATGTGAAGCCGCCACCACAGTTATTAAGGATTTTTTTTAGATAGAGGCCCAAGGTTCAGAAATCAGAAACAACCTAAGAATTATAACAGCATGAATTATTCAAAAGTTCAAAGCCTGTACAAGGATTCGTACAGAAACACCTAGATGACATCTAACAGTTAAGGCTCTACAACAGATAAAACGAGATAGGAGTGAGCTGCAGGGACATGAAAGATTGAAGTGCAAACTTTGCGGTATTGAATCTGAGTTCTGACAGTCAAAGTTCATGCAGGACATGCCTGCGAAAGTTCAACTGGGCTGGAAAGAATAGCAAAATTTATGGATGGCCTTGCAGCTGTCAGGAAAGCAGAGCCATAAACATCCAGTAACTTGGAGATGAAATGTTCACAGAGATGACAGTCCTACTCAATTATAACGGTAGTGCTACATAAGAGCACGTTACTACTCAATTTTTGGATGACGTTGCATCTGTCAGGCAAAACAGAGCCATATACATCCGGTAAATTGGAGATGAAAACACTGACAGCACCACATAGTTCGAATTCATTACAAAATTGTTTGCAAATTTGTTCACAGAGATGACAGTCCTACTCAACTATAACGGTAGTACTACTACATAAGAGCACGTTTCGAATCGAAGGAGACAGCACACATTTCGAGACAAAATACGAAAAAACGGAACTCCCAGCAGATAAGCAACCACAGCATACTACAATACGAAACCCAAAAATGAACTGAAACCCCCACCGAACGCAAACAACTCGGGATAAACAAAACCGAGCCAAATTGGCTTCTCCAACGCGGTAGCAGAACCAGGAATAACCACCAATCCAAACACACCGCGCTGTCAGAAACTCCTAGTCGTGTCGCGGCAAATTTCCAATCTCAGATGCTTCCGACCCTCCCAGTTCCCGAAATCAACATCCCAGGGGACCTCGGGCTAACGACAAAACGAAGGTAAACAAAAGAGCGCGGTAAATTTCAGGAGGCAGTAACCCACCGCGGACGAAAATCGCACCTCCCCGGTAGTGGAAACCAAACTCTCGCGGACTAATAATAGAAGTAAAAATAAAAAGGCGCGCGTTGCTGACGCCATGGACGGCATGGAGTTAGCAAGGCCACGCAGTGATAGGCCGCAGCCGCAGTGCTCAAACCCAAAGCAGGACCAATAGCGAACCCAATGCTCCAGAACACCAGGAGCAGCGACGACCCGCACCCTAAAACGGCTGGCCCCTCGAAGGTGGCGGTGGCGGCCGCCGCCGAGGCCGCAACGACGACACCACGCGCGCAACACCCACTAAAAAACGAAGAGAGTAGGGAGTGAGAGCCCACCTGCATCAGAGCCACCGCAGTGGCGGCGAGGACGGGGAGGCCACGGCGGCGGCCGACGAGGCCCATCTCCTCCCGAACCCTCGCGGCGGCGGCGAAAGGGCGCAATGCCCCGAGACGGAGGGAGGTGGGAGGACGAAGGGTGGACACGGTCCCAGTCCAGTGCCGCTGGGGGAGGATTGGACTTTTTTCGTAGCGAACCGCACGACCGAAATATATAAACGCCGAGCTGAGGCTGCTGAGCTGCCGATCAGCCGATAGTGCGGTCTCCGCGGTGGCGCCTAGCCGCCTACCATACCATACCACCACGCCGAAAGAAACAACCGAAAAGAAAATGAAGGGAATTTTGCAGCCAGTTCCTTCCTTCCTTTTTTTTTATGGGTTTTTATCATTTCCGCCACTATGACCAACCCAAAACTCAGTTTTGCCATTTGACTGATGGAAACTCTTATTTTGCCACTGTTCCGTTACAATACTACTCAGTTTTGCCATTTCATCATTTTCTACCGTTAGCCTATAATCATTTTTGCCATTCCGCCATCTTTTCACAATACAGACACAACTATTATTAAGAACGTAAATGCCGAATGAAGGTCCTGGTCTGAAACTGTACGTGTCAAATGGGTTACATGATTATATCAATATTTTTTAGGTGAATGTGGAACGAGGTAAGTCTAGATCCGAAAGATCTCGATGTAAACCGGGATTAAGTAATTATACGCATATTACGGAGGTAGCTATTGCGTGCTTATTGCTTAATTACAGAAGTCTAGGTCCAAGAAGTTCTCGACACATAATCATGTCAAAGAGGGTATGTCAAACTTAAATCGTGTCAAAGAATTTTGTGATTAATGAATTTTTGTTAGATCTAGCTGCAAATTTTAGATTGGAATATCAAAATTATTTTAATAAATTGGATTAACGTGATGCCTATATTTTATATCTCGTGTATTGCTTTAAGTATGTAATAGATACATAATACGCAGATTTGTGTCAAATATCATTGGTAGTAGCTTGCAAGAGTAATGGCCATAAAACCTGCAGATTTGATGCAACGAATGCAGATGTGGCGACGGTTGAATTCACATTACTCTTGCAAGCTACTCTGAATTAACAGATCTAACGGTAGAGATATGACAAAATGGCAAAACTGATTATCGCCTAATGGTGAAAAGATGACAGAATGGCAAAACTGAGTAGTGTTGTAATGGAGCAGTGGCAATGCTAGAATTTCGATCGGTCAAATGGCAAAACTGAGTTTTAGGTTGGTCATAGTGGCAAAAATGATAAAAACCCTTTTTTTATCTCCTCCGCGTGTGAGGGGTTTTGGATCTCGCCACATGTTTGTAGCGGGGCACTGTAGACATGGGCCCGCGTATCAGTGGCGGGAGGGACCAGCTTGCCGTTAGCCGTGTAGGTGTGCGGGGATATGGTGGGAACCACCTGTAAGTGCGACTTAGATGGCAGATCTGCTGGTGGGTGGGCTGGCGATGGCAAACAATCACTCCATTCCTCAACCAAAGAAATTCTGTCACGTCAAAACATGGAATGCTACTACTCGTAGCTGATTTTGATGTACTGCAGTTTTTGTTACCCTGCTCGTCTCACTCGTTGTGTTACCGTCGGCTTTATGCAAGTTCGTCCAAACACTGAATACAGGGCACACGGTTGTGCGTATGGTTGAAGGTGAAAATTGCCCTCTCGCCCCACCTCCTCCATCATCCTTCCACCGAAAAGTCCTTTAGTTTTGGTGAAAACTTCGATTTGCTACGATTTCTCTTTTTTACTCGCAAAACATACGATGCAACATATAATGAATGTGATCATTCACCTTTACAAAACAAATAGCACATAATACTATAACAAAATAAGATTCTACCTTGCTTAAACTTATTGGTCTTTTTACACCTAATTACTAAAGGTACGTGGTCCCGTGTGATTTTTTTTGTTCTCTACCTATTGAATACATCTGCACAATTTCATTTACCTACGTTTGCCATCTAATCTTAGCTTACACTTCTACAATTATAAGTAGCTACACTTTCATGGACTTTAGCCATGAAGCATATTGACCGTATATGCATTCATTTATCCGCGAAAAATAACATCATCTGTGACAAATGCTATGGTACAACAGTGTCGGCTGACGGTGCAGGAACGACCCAACTGCACTGCGTGTAGCCCAGAAGAAAATTGTTGGCAGCGATGGCAATGCAGATGGTCGCGATGCCTGAAGCACGGCGATCACCCAGCTAGGAGGTCGTTTCACCGTTTCGGCGTGGAGTTGGATAGAAGTGTGTCTGACGATGTGGACACACGGTCATGACCCCGATGAACGAACTCTGGGACGAAAGAAAGCAATCTAGAAACAAATACACGTCACTCACGGTGCATGCAGAGAAGTATGAGTAATTTTCTCTAAAAATAGAACAAGTGTATTATTAAATCAATTTTTGGTGTATAAGTTTACTGACTTTCTTGGTACGTTGGCGGCGAGGTTGGAGAGGAGAAGACGATGAGAGAGAGGGCGGTGGCGCCGCTGATCATGGTTGATCTTGGACTGAGGCGATGGAGGGAGCCTGGCTCCAAGGTTGCGGCCCTGACCTCGATGAGGATGCGCCGAGGGAATTTCTCCTTCTATGGGACAAACTGGTTGTCGTTGAGTTGTAACCTAATTGTGACAATTTCTTCGTCTGGCGGTGGAATACGGGCGGGGCCTACACCACCAAATCTGCTTACGACGCGTTTGATGGCAGAACAATCAATTTGGTTGTGGAACATGCATGAAAATCCCAGGCACCTTATAGATGTCATTTCTTCACCTTATAGAGACAATCCAACACTTGCTCCTGGGATGCGTGATGACATGTGGACTCTGGGATGTCATCCTCCTAGGGTGGAACAAAGCAGTGGCAGACTCTGGCAGATTCCCCTCTCATACAATGGTGGTCGTCACTTACAGTGGGTAGGGCGATCAGACGAGACATGTGGACTGCGGTTTCGCTGGTCTTCTGGTGTATTTGGAGACACTAAAATGACGTGGTTTTCAATAGAGCAGCACCTTCAATGGTCGCCATCAAGCAGAAGCTAAGAGTCGAAGAAGAGTTGTGGCGCGCGATAGGATTAGCTAGGACTGATGTATTTTCTTTATCGTTGCTTGATGGATATTTGATCCTACTCAACCGAGGGGAGCTGCCACCCCCTATTGGCATTGATCAACCTTCGAGGCGTTGATGGCTACTGGACTTTCTATAATACACCATTTGTGGTGTATTCTTGAAAAAATAAGGGTTGATCTTGGAATACAGCGCCATGATTTCAAGATAGGCCCGTGTTGTTGGAGCCGCTCACCTTCGTGAACATTCATGTGAAGAACACCACAACAATGAGTAGCCAAGTAGTACAACTTATTGAGGCATAGCTCGGCGACACAAATCCACAACAATGAGGGCATCGGCGGGAAAGCGACAATCCACGACATGTTGAGCTCGAGCATGTAGGTCACCAGCACCCCGGTGGCCATATTGCACGCAGATATCTCAAGGAATAGTCTCCATTATAGCTTCGAGCAATGCATGGTCGAGATGCTCTCTGCCATTATCCCATCATAGAATCAAGGTCGTTGGCAGCAACACCCATGCAGGGTTCTTCAACGTCGTTGTCATCAACGGGGATGGTCGTCGCGCCTCCTTGCAACCTCCATCTCCATCCCATCGTCGGGGCAAACCCTCTCGAGGTCATTCAATATATGCATACATATTGATTATCATGCTTGTTGATGTTTTTCTAATTAAGAGGAATGCGAGAGATATGGGGATATTTGTTGCCTGGTTAATGGTAAATCAGGTTTGCACTGTATTTGATCGTGTGGTAAAAGGGAAATAATTGATTGTCCTGACTTTTGTTTGGGAGTGACATAAGCGGCAAGAAAATATATCATAATTAATTTGTATTCATTACCGTGATTCATTACCTGATTTTAGCGGTAACATAGGAAAAGTGGAGTGACTTTTATACAATCTAGGTTATGCGGAGATGCTGAGATTCATATGGGCAGTCCATGTGTGTTAGATGATGACTGTTGAGTGTCATTGAGTTGTTCGCATTCGTCCACAATGGCAAGTAAATTGGTACATGGTTTAAAATGATTTTGTTTTAAACCGGAACTTTCCCTAGACCGTGTCCTTTACAAAAGAGTTTTTTACATGTTTGAACTAGAGTGGGACCATGTGCTGCGTAGATACAACGATTGGCATGGGCTGATAGGAGGAGGCCTTGAAAAACTAAAGATTAGCACAACCATTATAGTGTTGTGCACTATGCCGCCCAATAGGCTTTTGGATATTAAGAAATACTCAATTGTAGAGCAAGTCCACACCATGGTCGTATACAAGGTAGCAACAAAACAAATCAACTAGTCAAATATCCGATGAAGTCCTACATATTATACCAAAATAAAATTACTCTGTTTAATTTCGAGTGGGGATTTTTATTTCAGAACACTTATATACAGAATTTGATATCAAGCACATTGCATACAAAGATATCATAAATAAAATTGTGTGTATACTAATGTGTCGTGGGAATGGCCATGACACTAGCTATCAGAGGTAGCGATTGAGTCGAAAGGGGGTAAGAGCGAGTCGTCATCCGCGGGAGATTGAGGGCAGGACAAGGGTTTTGCCCAGGTTCGCCTTCCCCTATAGGGTAAATACCTACTTCATGTTTGATTGTATTAATAACGAGTGAGATCAAAAGACGGGCGCACTCGGCGTATAGGCAGCGAGTCACAAGAATGGGGTAGCTAATAGCTCATGAGTACAATAATGGGAACCCTAGGGAGGTGTATATAGGGCTGCCTCGCTAGGGTTTACAATATCACAACCAAATCAGTAATGGTTTCTGAAGGGTTCGCAACATAGAAAACAAAAAAATCCTACGATGGGAACAAAGCACCAAGATCTTTCTACTAGATACAAGCAATGGGTAGATATACATCCATAGAATACATGCCCTCTAAGACCGTATAGCATTAACGAGGTTGTACTCGTGGATGATGTAGTCGAACGCTTGCTGATCTCAAGATCATGATGAAGTCCATCTGGTCCAGCACCATCACGTCCAGCACCGCAAAGTAGTGGTGCATCCGTGATCGCACACACGTCCAGGTACCCCGACAACCTCCGTGCCCTCTCTCCAGCGAAGCAGCGGAAGCAAAAAATCCTTCCAGAAAAAGCCACCGGGAACATGTATCTCGCTGATCCCAGACCATGGGAAAATTATAAAGGGGGGAGAGAGATCCTTCGCGAGGAGGTGTGAGATGAGAGGAAGGAGTGGGGTGCCTTTTATAGGGAAAGGGGGGCAGCCCCCTCCCATGGCGTGGCAGCCATGGAGGTGCCCCCACCTCTTCCACATTCATATGGGTGGAGCTCCCACTCACATAAATAGCCACTCACTCAAATTTCCACTCATCTCCATTAAATTTTCACCAAATTTAATGTAATCTCTCATTAAATAAAATTTTTTTATTTATTTATTCAGAATTTTGTTAATTATTTTAATTAACAAACATTCACATAAAACCCCTTGCTAGTATTCAATTTCACATGCAGAACCAGTTTCAGCAATTTCAACCGAAACAGTTTCGGTGTCTAGTGAAATAAATTCATGCGCTTTCTTTTTCTTTCTCTGGCATGTTATTTGCTCTAAATGGTGTCGGTGTCTCTTAAGTGTGTCACCCTACGGTTCTCGAATAATGTAGACATGATCGAGACCCCTCTCCGATCAATAATCAGCAGCGGGACCTGGAGATCCGTACTGACTCCCACATATTCAACGATGACTTATGTGATCGTGTGAACCTTATATGCATGTAACTCAATCCTTTTGTCTCGTGATATATTACATGTCCGAGATTCGATCATCGGTATCTCCATACCTAGTTTGATCTCGTTACCGACATATACTCTTTTCTCGTTCCCGTGATATAACATTCTAGTGATCAAATCACTTGCTTGCAAGCTAATTATTGTGATATCACCGAGAGGGCCCAGAGTATATCTCTCCATCATCGGGATGGAAAAATTCTACTCTTGATCTATGAGCCTCAACATAACACCTTCGTAGCACTGAACCCATCTTTATAGTCACCCTGTTACGGTGTGACGTTTGATGTTATCAAGATACTCTTCCGGTGTTAGTGATTGACATGATCTCATGGTCTAAGGACTAAGATAACTTCGTATGATGTTATAGCAATATAAACACAATGACCTTGATCGTAATGCTATACTTCGGATGAATGTTCATCATACCATTCCAATAATGTTGTGACCTCGTTATTAACAACATCCAATGTCCATGATCAGGAAACCTTTGATCATCTTGTTAATCAACGAGCTAGTTTATAAGAGAGGCATAACTAGGAACTTCCTTTTGTTTATTAAACACACATGCATTAATGTTTCCGTATTAATACAATTATAGCACGTAAAATAAACATTTATCATAAACAAGGAATACGATAATAACCACTTTATTATTACCTCTCGGGCATATTCCCTTCAGTTTCGGAGGTTTAGACCTAATCTGAATGGGCCTAGCTACATTTTTGGGCCTTCGTGTCCAGTCGCCGGTTTTTATTGAAAACTTTATTCCAGTCGCCGTCAAAGCAGGCCTAGACGATATTATCCTGGGCCAGTCGTTTCCAGCCTCTAGGGATACCCCGATTGGCATATCCCCATCAACTAGTCAAATCTCTCATGAAGTACTACATATTATACCAAAAAATTACTCTATTTAATATCAAGTGGGGATTTTTATTTCAGAAAACTTATATACAAAACTTGATATCAAGCACATTACATACAGAGATATCATAAATAAAATTGTGTGTATACAAATGTAACATAATTTGGTCCATATATGGTCATCCATGATTATTCTAAGTGATGATATTTCAATACCGAGTACATACCATGCACATGTTATCAACTGGATTCATTGTAACTTTCAAGACACATTTGGCCCCAAAAAATTGTATCAAATCATGTCAATGTTTTTCTTTACACTATAGAAGATATTTGTTAGATAGTTGTGTTTTGGAGATATTTTCATAGATACATATACACTATGAAGATTATGCAATGAGCAAAAAAAATTTAATAAGAAACTTTTGTTATGAAATAAGATTTAAATTTAACACATTCCAAGAGATTAATCAATAATACATCACAAACTTATACCAAATAACACTATAAATAATATTTAGCAATATTACTACATATTTGATTATATATCCCAATTAAGTAACAAAAAATTATACTCGTTAATGTTGTACCATACTAATTTTCAGTTCTATAAAAGTATACAAGTTGTGTATAATTTGTACTTACTAGATGATATACCTCGTGTGTTAAGGCGGTATATTTATGGAAACAAAAGGGAAGTCAAATTGGAAGAGGATGTGAATAATAACAAAGGATAAAAGATAAGGAAATGTTACTTAAGCATTGCAAATAACCCATAAAAACCAGTTAAGGATAAATTACTTTCTAACTCATTCATGAAATTCAGTATGATTGCAATGGTTCGAATACCACTTTGTATGGTTGAAAGAATGGCCGCCTCGAGGCATCAATGGAGGGCAATACCATTGAACACTGGGGTGTATTCTACCTGCTACAGCATACATAAAAGCAATAAACAATATGAAAAAATAAGGAAATGACATTTTATTATAGAGCGAGTTTGCTTATAATATAGAGCAAGTCTAGGTTGTAGTCGTCAGAGCATCCGAAGCATCGCGCATGTTATAGACTCCAACATGCCATCAGCCGAGATGCTTGTGGGTCAACTGGCAAGAACCTCGAGGAAAAGTTGGTCATTGTTCCCAAAGAAATAACTAACCTGAAAATGCTCATGGAGGCAGACAAGCAGTGTAAAAACATATTGTTGCTTAATAGTGTACGCCCAACTCCTCACTCAACAGAAGTGAGGGTCGCGACAAGAACGAAGAAGGTCATCGGTGCCTCGAAGCCACTTCTCTCGAGAATCTGGACCCGAGGTGCGCCAGGAGGCCGTGCTCCACCTGTTCGATTGGATTGTCACTAGCGTGGTCATGCGCTACTTCATTCGCTTGTCGTATGCCTCGAGTGCAAGATGCTAGGCAGGGTTGTTAGGTATGTGCTTGATTTATGAATTGCTAGCTTGTTTGCAGGAATTCTTGAATGAGGAATAGGAAAGTCAGGAGATACTCATAATTGCTAGAGGAATGACGTGGAGCGGAGAAAAGTTAGTCTGGAGAACTATTTATATTATAGATGACATGACTGAGATGTAAGACGTGGCATGCTAGGATTGGCTCACAAATGCTTAATGAGATGGATGCCTTCCATGTTGAGAGAAATACCCTTAGTGGGTTGTTCCAATTTAAAAGTTATTATTATGGATTTTTACCACTACTATAGTATATTATTTCGGTATTTACTATAAAATTATAAGAATAGAGGACATTCTTTCCCTAATTAACTTTCTTCAACTCCTCCAGCGCATTGAATTCTTGACTACTCATACAAAGTAACTGGCAACCAAATATTTATGAAAATAATATGAAACACCAGCTAAGCTAATGAGGTAAAAAATTGTAGCAATAAGATTTCATGTCTTGTTTGTCCTTGGCATCAACATATTTTGGGATCTCAATGGATAAGGTGTTAGCTCCCCGTAACAGACCACATGTTCATCGACCTTCCCACTTCGAGATGTGAAATAAAATTTTCTAGGATGTTATGGCCAGTAGCCAAATATCCTTTTAATTTTCATTTTTGTTATTCTTGTGGAATCCACCATAAGAAAACAATAATTTATTGGTGCTACTTCAACTAAAAGTTGCACATATTTTGTAGAAACCTGATGTGAAACATACCCTCAAAAGCATGCATGTTTTAAATAGTATTTTGGACCACATATCGTGTGATGTTTCTGAACTATGTATATCTTATGGTGATTCCACCATCTATATGCACTCGCAAAGCAAATCGTGGTGTATTAGTGGTTACATTTGAGATATGGGGCTACCTGTAATCTTTAGCCCTTGTTGTATGAGAAACTAAATGCCATGGTCTAGTTAGTTGACGGGTCTAAGTACCTCTTTGTTCCCATGTCATTTTGAAGACTCTCATATATGACAAGCGAAACCGATAACTCCATGGTAAACTATAGTACTTAGATCCTATGGTAGGACCTCTAGCGATAAATTATGTAAGAGATAATGAGATGCGTATTCATATGCAATTGTAGTGTAATCATGTGGAACATGTTTGGTGATGTCTACGCACTTCTATTCTTATAGACAGTTGTTGGGCCTCCAAGTGTAGAGGTTTGTAGTACAGCAGCAAGTTTCTCTTAAGTGGATTACCCAAGGTTTATCGAACTCAGGGAGGAAGTGGTCAAAGGTCTTCCCTCTCAAGCAACCCTGCAATCAAGATACAAGAAGTCTCTTGTGTCCCCAACACACCCAATACACTTGTCAGGTGTATAGGTGCACTAGTTCGGTGAAGAGATGAGTGAAATATAAGTGGTAACGGTGCCAGAAAATAGCTTGACGGTGAGGTAAATACTAAAGCAAGCAAACATGCAACAGATCTAGATGCAAACGGTATTTCAATGCTTAGAAACAAGGCCTAGGGATCATACTTTCACTAGTGAACACTCTCTCATATAAATATCCTCTCTTCATGATACTACTCTTAACTACTCTCCGGTTGGACACTCTAATCCAATGTAGGGCTATAACAACACACCTCAAAGTCCGTCTTGCCCAATCTAGATAACCCCACACTATCACCTTGAGCGATAGATGGTTTCAACAAACACCACAATTTCATAGAGACATCCAACTCCAAATATAACCCATAACAAATATTCAATCTAGCCAAAGTGCCACACACGGTATGCACGTTGTCACTTTCACACACGTGGGGAAAAGCATCGATCTATTAAAGCACAAAGAGTATTTATGTAGACTCAAACCTAAGTGCCACCATGGCGTGCACGCTGTCACTTTCACACACATGGGGAGAGCAGAGATCTATTAAAGCACTTGAGTAGAAAGGTAAATCTACTTGATTACAAAGCTCATGACCACAACAAGATCATGCATAGAGAGAGAGATGAAAACATAGCTACCGGTAGAGCCCTTAGCCCTGAGGAAGAACTACTCCCTCCTCATCATGGGAATCAGCAATGGTGATGAAGATGGCGATGGAGATGGCTCCGGGGGCACTTCCCCATCCCGGCAGGGTGCCGGAACAGAGACTTTCTGTCCCCCGAATCTCCCTTTCGGTGGTTGCGGCGCAGTAGAGGTTTTCGTAGATTTCTTCTAGATTCTTTAGGGTTTTTGGGTCGGAGGCTTCTTATAGGCGCAGGAGGCAAGGTCGGTGGAGGGCCAGGGGGCCCACACCCTCCCCATGCGCCTCCAGGGCTTGCCCGTGCCTAGGGGGTTTGGCCACCCTGTGCCCCCCCTCCGGCTCTGCTTCGTGGTTCCGTGTTGCTCCGGGAAAAATAATAACTTTGGCTTTTGTCCTGTCCAATTCCGAGAATATTGATTTTCTGCCTTTCTGGAACCAAAAACAGAAGAAAACAAGCAACTGGCACTGTGGCAACTTGTTAAAAGGTTAGTTCTAGAAAAGATATAAAAACACCTCAAAGTATAGACAAAGCAAAGCAAAGTAGATCCAAAACAAGCATGGAGCATCAAAAATTATAGATACGTTTCCGACGTATCAAGCATCCCCAAGCTTAACTCCTGCTCGTCCTCGAGTAGGTAAGTGATAAAAAGAATAATTTTTGAGGTGACATGCACCATCAAAACCAAGATCAAACCATTTGCAAGCATTGAAAGCTGGGATCAAAGAACTCTAAATATGAGCATGAAAGATGGATTTCTTAATACAAAGTAACTATGCATGCAACATGACAAGCTACAAACAAAGATCATGAATAACATGCATTGAAAAACGTTTGTTTGTTTCACATACAAAAAACATAGCATAGTGGCGATCATCTTGTCCCTCATAGAGTAGCAAATAGATGCATAGGACACCTTCAAAGTTCATAAGTGTGACTAGAAACAAATAGCACAAGAACAAGTAATATCACAATATGCATCAATTAATAAGCTTTGGAACACTGGACACAGAATGAAAACTATGCTCTCTTAATGGTGCCTAAAGGTAGAAGGTGGAGACTCAATATAGTGGAAGAAAGGCCCTTTGTAAAGGAAGCAGGGATTTCAAGTTTCAAAAAGAGCTTCAAAAAATTATGGTACTTGTTAGCTTTCAGCCCTCATTGTCCCTATCATAAGCATCTTGAAATGGTTAAGGTTAAAGTGGCAAAGCTGAAGTATATGCTTGACGAAGTATAAGTTGACAATCTCAAGTCCCTTGAATATGAGGGCTACACCTCATGGATACTCAACTTAGGGCCCAGGAAAGTTCTTGCCACTGTAAGTATTTGCATATCATTGAGAACCACCAACGGGTACCCCTTTCACATGGTACAAGAGCTTTCCTATAACCAAAAGACAAGGCAAGTAGACAATGAGCATCTCAGCAATCTTTTTATTTACCATATGCATAGCTTTTTATTGAGGATGCTTCATAGATAGCTCACTATGGTTATGCTGCAAGTTTCCACCATGATTAGGCATGGCTTAGGCTAGCGGCCCAGGCATTTCTGTAACACAGAATACAAACTCCATGGACTTACAAGTTCCCACTTCATTTCACACCGGTAACATCCATAGACAAAAGAGCATGATATCAACGGAGTAGAAAGAGTACAAGTGCAATGTTGAAAACGTTCCCCGTGACAGCACAGTTCTGCTAATCCCAACTTATAAGTGCAAGCATATACAACAAAGTTGTCTCTGAAGGGTTTCGCGGCATAGTAAATCAAAAAATTCTACGGATGCGAACGGGAAAGCCAAGATCTAATCTAGGAGATGCAATCAACGAGAGGGATAGATGAGATCCTCATACCCTTGAAGAAATCGCACAGCAGAAACGTTCAACAGAACGTGGTTGGTGTAGTCGTACTCGCTGTCTCCTCCTCACGATCCGATCCGATCCTACGCCGCAAGTGGCGGCGCCTCCGAGAGATGCACACGTACGGTGCCGCGACGTCTCCTCCTTTCTTGGTCCATCAAGTGGGATGGAGAGATAGATTGGATCTACAACACGACGGCGTGGTGCTATGGTGGAGAGTTTCTGCAGCAGGGCTTCGCCTACACGCAGTCGGGAGAGAGAGAGAGGGAGGGCAGCAGTTTGGAGGCTAGGGTTTGGGGTGAGAGGATGGTGCGCCCCCTGCCCACCTTATATAGGGGGATGGCCGGCCCTCTTGCCCTTCCTCCAAGCCCTAGGGCGGCGGCCCGAAGGGTGGAGTGAGGGGCAAGTCTTCCCCCCTTCTAGAAGGTTTCCTAGGGTTTCCCCTAGGGTTTTGGCCGGCTGGGCCTATGGGGCCTTGTGACCCTGGCCCAATGCGTCCAGGGCACTCCCTCGTAGGCCCACGCACCCCTCCGATAAGTGGGGCCACGTTGGTCCCACTCCGGAAGCTTCTAGAACCTTCCGGTACAATACCAAGCATTTCGAAACGATTCCGAAATCCAAAAAACTGCTTTCCTTTATATGAACCCTATTCTCCGGACCATTCCGGAACCTCTCGTGATGTCCTGGATCTCATCCGAGACTCCGAACAAAAAATCATAAACCATTTATCCATTCTATCCTAGCGTCGAGACACGTTAAGTGTGTGACCCTACGGGTTCGAGAATATGCAGACATGATCTTCTATCAATAATCAACAGCGGGATCTGGAAACCCATATTGACTCCCACATATTCATCGATGATCATATCGGATGAACCACGATGCCAGGATTCAATTAATCCCATATATATATTCCCTTCGTCACGCGATATTTTACTTGCCCGAGATTCGATCGTTGGTATAGGCATACCTAGTTCAATCTCGTTCACAGCAAGTACTTTACTCGTTCCGTAATCCGATATCACCTTGTGATCAACTCCTTAACCACGTTCTTGCAAGCGGTGTTGATATCGATTACCGAGTGGGCCCGAAGTATATCTCTCCGACTTGGGAGGGACAAATCCCATCTCGATACATACAACCCAACAAGTACTTTCCGATCACCTGAGAGACACCTTTATGATCACCCTCACATAGGATGACGTTTGATGACCTCAAAGCTTTCTTCCGATACCAGGGATTTGTATTATCTCATGGTCTAAGGAATACAATATTTGACATAAGAAAAATCTTCGCAAAGATGAACACGATGACACGATCTAATTGCTCTGCTTGATTTGGGTTTGTCCACCATATCATTCTCCTAATGACATGATCTCATTATTAATCGACAACTCATGTCTATGGTTAGGAAACCTTAACCATCATTAATCAATGAGCTAGTCCATAGAGGCATACTAGGGACACGGTGTTGTTCATAAACCACACAAGTATCAAAGTTTCCGCTTAATACAATTCTAGCATGGAATATAAACTTTATCACCAACAAGAATTATAACAATAACATCTTTATTATTGCCTCTAGGGCATAATTCCAACAGTCTCCCACTTGCACTAGAGTCAATAATCTAGTTTACATCTGGCAACAATCTAACACCCATGGCATTAAGGTGATGATCATGGTTTTCTCGTGGAAGAGGTTTAGTCAACGGATCTGCGATATTCAGATCCGTATGTACTTTGCTAATCTTCAGATCTCCATCTGTTATATAATCTCGAATTATATGAAATCGGCGGTTGATGTGATTGGTCTTTGGATGATATCTTGGTTCCTTAGCCAATGCTATGGCGCTAGTGTTGTCACACAATATCTCCAGTGGGTCCAAGGCACTTGGAACCACACCAAGCTCAGTGATGAAGTTCCTGATCCAAACTCCTTCACTTGACGCTTCTGCAGCAGCCATGTATTCTGATTCTACTGTAGATCCCACGATCACGCTTTGCTTGCAGCTTCTCCAGCTCACAGCTCCTCCATTCAAAATATAAATGTATCCTGTCTGAGACTTAGTATCATCTGGGTCGGTGTCGAAACTAGCGTCGACGTAACATTTTACGACGAGCTGCTCATCACCTCCATAGACCAAGAACATTTCTTTAGTCCTATTTAAATACTTTAGGATGTTCTTTACGGCTGTCCAAAGGTTCCACTGGATCACTTTGGTATCTTTCGTCAAACTAAGAGCATTGGACACATCGGTCTAGTACACGGCATGGCATACATGATAGAACCTATGGCCGAGGCATAATGCACTTTGCTCATTCCTCTATCGCCATCAGAATGGACACTGAGCCTTGCTCAATATCTTACCTGACAACATGGGCACTGAACCTTTCTTTGCCTTATCCATTCTGAACCTTTTCAGAACTTTGTCTAGGTATGTACTTTGGCTTAAAGCTATTAGGCGTCTTTGTCTATCTCTATAGATTTTGATGCCTAATATATAAGCAGCTTCTCCTAGGTCTTTCATTGAAAAACATTTATTCAAATAACTCTTCACATCGTTAAGCATACCAATGTCATTTCCAATAATTAATATGTCATCCACATATAGTACTAGAAATGTCACTGAGCTCCCACTCACTTTCTTGTATATACAAGCTTCGTAGCAATTTGGAACAAATCCAAAGCTCTTGATCACTTGATCAAAACGAAGGTTCCAACTCCGAGATGCTTGCTTCAGTCCATAAATGGAACGCTGAAGTTTGCACACCTTATCAGCATCCTTAGGATCGACAAAACCTTCGGGCTGCATCATATACAACTCTTCATCAATGTTGCCATTGAGGAACGCAGTCTTGACATCCATCTGCCATATTTCATAATCATGAAACGCAACAATTGCTAATAAAATCCGAATGGACTTAAACATCGCTACGGGAGAGAAAGTCTCATCGTAGTCAACACCTTGAACTTGCCGAAATCCTTTTGCGACAAGCCGTGCTTTATAGACAGTAACATTACCATCCGTTTTCTTCTTGAAAATCCATTTGCACTCAACGGCCTTACGTTCGCTAGGAGGTTCCACCAAATTCCATACTTGGTTTTCGCTCATGGATCCTAATTCGGATTTCATGGCCTCTAGCCATTTCTCAGAGTCTGGGCTCATCATTGCTTCCTCATAGTTCGCAGGTTCATTGTTGTCTACCAACAAGACGGTTAAGACAGGGTTACCGTACCATTCAGGAGTGGCACGTGACCTGGTCGACCTGCGAAGTTCAGTAGTAGCATCGTTTGAAGTTTCATGATCCTCGTCATTAGCTTCCTCTCTTGTTGGTGCAGACGGCACTGGAACAATTTCAGGTGCTGCGCTACTCTCCAACTCGAGATAAGGTTCAATAACCTCGTCTAGCTCTACCTTCCTCCCACTCACTTCTTTCGAGAGAAACTCCTTCTCAAGAAAGGATCCGTTCTTTGCGACAAACACTTTGCCTTCGGATATGTGGTAGAAGGTATACCCAATCGTTTCCTTACGGTATCCTATGAAGACGCATTTCTCCGCTTTGGGTTCGAGCTTGTCCGGCATCAACTTCTTGACGTAAGCTTCACATCCCCAAACTTTAAGAAACGACAACTTAGGTTTAGCACCAAACCACAGTTCATACGGTGTCGTCTCAACGGATTTAGATGGTGCCCTATTTAAAGTGAATGCAGCGGTTTCTAATGCATAACCCCAAAATGATAACGGCAAATCAGTAAGAGACATCATCGATCGCACCATATCTAATAGAGTTCGATTCCGGCGTTCAGACACACCATTGCGCTTTGGTGTTCCGGGTGGCGTGAGTTGCGAAACGATTCCACTTGCTTTAAGATGCGTGAGAAAATCATAACTCAAATATTCACCTCCACGATCGGATCGTAGAAATTTAATTTTCCTGTTACGATGGTTTTCCACGCTCAAATTCTTTGAACTTTTCAAATGTTTCAGATTTATGTTTCATTAAATAGATATACCCATATCTACTTAAGTCATCGGTAAAAGTGAGAAAATAGCGATATCCACCATGCGTCGAAACACTCATTGGTCCGCATACATCGATATGTATGATTTCCAACAAGTCTGTTGCTCGCTCCATTATTCCGGAGAACGGGGTTTTGATCATCTTGCCCATGAGGCACGGCTCGCACGTGTCAAATGGTTCAAAATCAAGAGACTCCAAAAGTCCATCAGAATGGAGTTTCTTCATGCGTTTTACACCAATATGACCTAGACGGCAGTGCCACAAATAAGTCGAATTATCACTATCTACTTTGCATCTCTTAGCCTCAATGTTATGGATGTGTGTTTCATTGCTTTCGAGATTCAAAAGAAATAAACCATTCATAGCAGGTGCACGACCATAAAAGATGTTACTCATATAAATAGAACAACCATTATTCTTCGATTTAAATGAATAACCGTCTTGCAATAAACACGATCCAGATATAATGTTCATGCTCAACGCAGGCACATAATAAAACTTATTAAGGTTTAAAACTAATCCCGAAGGTAAAACTAAGGAGAGTGTGCCGACAGCCATCACATCAACTCTTGATCCGTTGCCAACGCGCATCATCACCTCATCCCTTGCTAGCCGCCGTCTATTCCGTAACTCCTGTTTCGAGTTACAAATTTTAGCAACTGAACCAGTATCAAATACCCAGGCACTACAACGAGCACTAGTAAGGTAAACATCAATAACATGTATATCAAATATACCTTTAATGGTGCCAGCCTTCTTGTCCGCTAAGTACTTCGGACAGTTGCGCTTCTAGTGACCCTTGTCCTTGCAATAGAAGCACTCAGTGTCTGACTTAGGTCTAGACTTGAGCTTCTTTTCAGCAGGGGCAACGCGCTTGCCGCTGCCTTTCTTGAAGGACTTATTTGCACCCTTAACTTTCTTGAAGCTAGGGGTCTTGTTGACCATCAACACATGATTATCTTTCTTGATATCCACCTCCGCATCTTTCAGCTTAGCGAAGAGCTCAATGATCATATCAGTGGATTCAATCTGATTGTGAGTAACTACAAAAGCTTTGTAGCTAGGAGGGAGTGATTGCAGAACTCTGTCAATCTTGATCTCTTCTGGAATCTTGCAGTCCAGTTACTCAATACGTTGAGTGTAGCCCAACATCTTAATGGAGTGCTCACTAACGGAACTCCCTTCCTCCATCTTGCAGTTAAAGAACTTCTCAGAGATCTCATGTCTCTCAGAACGGGCCTGAGTCTGAAACATGGTTTTCAGTTCCTCAAGTATCTCAAAGGGCCCGATGAACTCCTCAAAACGATTTTGAAGGTCTGATTCCATAGCAAACAACATGGTACTCTTAATCACTCCATAATCATCTTTGCACGACTGATAAACAGCTTTTTCATCAGCCGGCGCATCTATAGCAGGGGCGTCACCTAGCGCTTTCTCAAGGACATAGTCCTTTTGTCCGCCGGCGAGAATGATTCTCAGATTGCGGAACCAGTTGGTGAAGTTAGACCCATTGTTCTTAAGCTTTTCTTTCTCAGCAAAAATGTTGAAGTTGAAGTTGAACTTAGCCATTTGATCTACAAAATTTGCAAGTACAATTTAGACTGTTCATGATAACTAGTTCAACTTAATCAAATTACTAGATGAACTCCCACTAAATTCAACATCCCTCAAGTTGTTTAGTGAACACGATCTAAATTCACCACACCTAATCCGATCTTCACGAGAAGAGATGTGGTTTCAATGGTGGACAACAAAGTGTCGATCATATCATTCATATGACTCATGCTTAACCTTTCGGTTCGTGTGTTCCGAGGCCATGTCTGTACATGCTAGGCTCGTCAAGTCAAACCCAAGTATTTCCGCGTGTGCAAAACTGGCTTGCACCCGTTGTATGTGAACGTAGAGTTTATAGCACCCAATCATCACGAGGTGCTTGAACACGACGAACTTTCGCAACGGTGCATACATGGGGAGAACACCGTTTTTATCTTGATCTTTAAGTGAGGAATCATGTTATAATGCTACTGTCGCGATCTAAGCATAATAAGATACATAAAAGGATAAACATCACATGCATATAATCTTATGTGACATAGTATAGCCATTCTCCGCGCAACTATCTCCATCTTGTGCGTGTGCCAGCATGATCTCCGTCATTCCACCATGATTCCCTCCACCATGAACAACAACTACAACTATTGCTAACTACTTAGCGATAAAGTAAAGCTATTACATGGCGTATAATAAGTTGACACACAGGTCATACACAATTATAAAGACAACCATATGGCTCCTGCCGGTTGCGTACTCATCGACATGCAAGTCGTGAAATATTACAAAACATAATCATTGCATACAACATACACATCATATCTTGGGCCATACCATATCACAAAACACTCCCTACAAAAACAAGTTAGACGCCTCTACTTTGTTGTTGCATGTTTACGTGGCTTATGGGAGTAACAAGCTAAGAACGATTCTTACCTATGGAAAGCCACAACGGTGATATTATGGTTGCCAACATCCGGTGTAAATCCCATGACAACTATAGTGAGAGAAACTGGCATCCACCAGCCGCATGTGTGGAACAAGCCACACGTCAAGTGCGGAGCCGGTCTCGCGAACGAGGTCGCGTAAAGTTGGCCTGGACCGCTTCGATCTCACTATCCCGCGTCATAAGAAGTACACAACAAGAGGCTTGCAACAGAAAACATCAACGCCCGCAACAAGCATGTTACGTTCTACTCGTGAAACACATCTACGCATAGATCTAGCTCTGATACCACTGAAGGGTTTCGTAGCATAGTAAATCAAAAAAATTCTATGGATGCGAACGGGAAAGCCAAGATCTAATCTAGGAGATGCAATCAACGAGAGGGATAGATGATATCTTCATACCCTTGAAGAAATCGCACAGCGGAAACGTTCAACAGAACTTGGTTGGTGTAGTCGTACTCGCCGTCTCCTCCTCGCGATCCGATCCGATCCTACGCCGCAAGTGGCAGCGCCTCCGAGAGATGCACACGTATGGTGCCGCGACGTCTACTCCTTCCTTGGTCCAGCAAGTGGGGTGGAGAGATAGATTGGATCTACAACACGACGGCGTGGTGCTATGGTGGAGAGTTTCTGCAGCAGGGCTTGGCCTACACGCAGTCGGGGGAGAGAGAGAGAGAGACGGAGGGCAGCAGTATGGCGGCTAGGGTTTGGGGTAAGGGGATGGTGCGCCCCCTGCCCACCTTATATAGGGGGCTGGCCGGCCCCCTTGCCCCCTCCTCCAAGCCCTAGGGCGGCGGCCCCAAGGGTGGAGTGGGGGGCAAGTCTTCCCCCCTTCTAGGGTTTCCCCTAGGATTTTGGTCGGCTGGGCCTATGGGGCCTTGTGCCCCTGGCCCAATACGGCCAGGGCACTCCCTCGTAGGCCCACGCACCCCTCCGACAAGTGGGTCCACGTTGGTCCCACTCCGGAAGCTTCTAGAACCTTCCGGTACAATACCGAGCATTTCGAAACGATTCTGAAATCCAAAAAACTGCTTTCCTTTATATGAACCCTATTCTCCGGACCATTCCGGAACCTCTCGTGATGTCCTGGATCTCATCCGAGACTCCGAACAAAAACTCATAAACCATTTATCCATTCTATCCTAGCGTCGAGACATGTTAAGTGTGTGACCCTACGGGTTCGAGAATATGCAAACATGATATTCTATCAATAATCAACAGCGAGATCTGGAAACCCATATTGACTCCCACATATTCATTGATGATCATATCGGATGAACCACGATGCCAGGATTCAATTAATCCCATATATATATTCCCTTCGTCACGCGATATTTTACTTGCCCGAGATTCGATCGTTGGTATCGGCATACCTAGTTCAATCTCGTTCACAGCAAGTACTTTACTCGTTCCGTAATCCGATATCACTTTGTGATCAACTCCTTAACCACGTTCTTGCAAGCGGTGTTGATATCGATTACCGAGTGGGCCCGAAGTATATCTCTCCGACTTGGGAGGGACAAATCCCATCTCGATACATACAACCCAACAAGTACTTTCCGATCACCTGAGAGACACCTTTATGATCACCCTCACATAGGATGACGTTTGATGACCTCAAAGCTTTTTTCCGATACCAGGGAGTTGCATTATCTCATGGTCTAAGTAATACAATATTTGACATAAGAAAAAGCTTCGCAAAGATGAACACGATGACACGATCTAATTGCTCTGCTTGATTTGGGTCTGTCCACCATATCATTCTCCTAATGACATGATCTCATTATTAATCGACAACTCATGTCTATGGTTAGGAAACTTTAACCATCATTAATCAATGAGCTAGTCCATAGAGGCATACTAGGGACACGGTGTTGTTCATAAACCACACAAGTATCAAAGTTTCCGCTTAATACAATTCTAGCATGGAATATAAACTTTATCATCAACAAGAATTATAACAATAACATCTTTATTATTGCCTCTAGGGCATAATTCCAACAGTCTCAATGGTTCAAGTTTATTAGGGGCAAAGAATAAAATGTGCCATCAAGTTTGTGAGAGCTTTAATCACTAAGTTTTCACATAACAAAATACTTTTAATCCGAAGATAGCTGAAAACAAGAATATACTTGGAATGGTGTAACACACCATGCATAGGAGTTTATAGTGGACACTTTGGAATAACTTGGTTTCTTGGGAGTTGGAAGCATGAGTAGAGCTTACTCATACAAGTGGAGGCTAGCAAAAGACTGGGAGCAACCAACTAAGAGAGCATAATGACCATAATCATGCAGAGCAACAAAGCATACCAATCAAAGCAAAGAGTGGTACTACAAGTCAAGGGCTAAATGATCATAGATGTAATGGTTACTTGCCATAGTCATAACATGGTGTAAGCATGTGCCAAGTCAACCCAAGCAAAGCATCAAAGGAGAATACCACAATACTATGCTTTTGCATGATAAAACAACGCATAATTTCTTCAAGGCACACTAAGCAATCCTAATTGTTTGGAACAAGACATGCTACAGAAATAATCACTAAGCATAATGCTAAAACAACACCTAGCATGTCATGCTAAAGTCTAAGTCACAGTCAATGCAAGCTCCCTTTTGTACCACTTAAGCATGAAGCTTCCTACTCATTTTAAACACCAATCGACTTATTTGAAACAACTCACAAAGATAATAATCAATAAAGACCAGTGAGCTTGTCTCACAAATCCACAAAGAAGAACTAAAAAGTTCTAAGCAGAAGCAGAAGAAAACTAAAGCTAAACGCAGTGCTAGCAAAAGTGAACACTCACAGAACAATAAGAGTGGAAACTAGAGTGTTTTAGGCAATGAAAACAGAGTGTGTCTCTCTCCAAAAGAAGTGTGTTGTGATCAACCAACTTTATTCAAGCAAACTAAGCAAACAAAAACCCAAAACAAAAACTAAGACGCTCCAAGAACAACACAACTGTGCATGAAATAATAAAAACGAAGTGTCTAGAAAGACCTAAGCTTTTTATTGATGAAGAAGGGGATGCCTTGGGCATCCCCAAGCTTTGACGCTTGTACCTCTTGCATATTTCTTGGGGTGACACCGGGGTGCATCCCCAAGCTTGAGCTTTTGTCCATTCTTCATCTCATCACATCATTCTTTCTCTACACCTGAAAATTTTCCTTCTTACAAAACTTCACACAATCTTCATTAGCAACATTAGTGTATTCAAAAGATATTAGACCCTTAGGAAAAGCTTTGGAACAACAAAACTTCTCACTAAAAACACAAGCTACTGTATAAATTCCTTCAAAAAGCTTAATTCCTCAAAAAGAACTCAAAAAGAAATCAATAAGAAGCAAATGCAAATAATGGCAGAAATTTGTCAAAACAGATCAACAGGTAGAAACCGATTTTTTCTAAGACCCTCTGTTGCTCAAATAAAAAAAGTGTTGAACTAACGAAAGTTACCTAACATACTGGGGGATTTATTCGTAAATTTTGAGCTCAATACGAGTTACAGAGAGTCCACACGAATTTTTATGGTGGAGGACAGAAATATGTTTCGGGACAACAACTCCCCAAATCTTACTTCCCTCTCATTAGAGGTCATTCTTGGCACAAAAAGCAAACAAAAAGGATAAGGAGAGGTCATTACTGAAGTAATAACTTCTAAGACTCAAGAAAACTCTTGGGTTATCTCCCAACAAGTAATTTTCTTTAACGCCTTTAAGTTAGGCATGATAGTTTGAGAAGATGCTCACATAAGAAATATGAATTGATTTAAAAGAGAGCATCAAGAAGCAAATTCAAAACAAATTTAAGTCTAACCCACTTCCTATGCATAGTAATCTTGTAAATAAACAAGTTATGAAAGCACAAAGCACCAAGCATAGGAAAGCAAAACAAGTGCAACTTCAAGATTTTCAACATAAAGAGGGGAAACTTAATATTATTGAGATACATAAAACCATGTTTCCCCCTCTCATAATAATTTTCAGTAGCATCATCAATAAAATTAACAATATAACTATCACATAAATCATTCTTATCATGAGCCACTTGCATATAATGATTATTACTCTCCTCATAAGCAAAGGCATTCTTATTAATTGTAGTGGGAGCAAATTCAACAAAATAGCTATCACTATTATTCTCATCACCATAATTATCAAATATAGGAGGTATAATGTAATCACAATAAATTTTCTCCTCAATAGTAGGTGGATGAAAATATCATACTCATCATTGTAATCATCATAAATTAGAGGTTTGGTATCATCATAAGCAATAGAATAGCTATCTTCCAAAGCCGGGGAACTAAAAAGATCATTTTCATCAAAAATAGCTTCCCCAAGCTTAGACTTTTCCATAGAATTAGTAACAATGGTCTTCAAAAAATTCTTACTAATAACATTGCTATTAGCATGCAAAGAAGGTTCCATAGGTTTTTTGATTTTTTTTCAAACCACTCAAGTTCTAACTTAGGAAAAATACTAAAAAGCTCTTTTTTTTTTGTTTTCCATTAAGCCTAACTAGTGAAAAAAAGAAACTAAAAGACAAAACTGCAGAATCTAAAGGGAATAACTTCGAGCACTCACACACCAAGAGTATGTGAGTACCTTTTACCTTACCTTCCCGGCAACGGCGCCAGAAAAGAGCTTTCTAGCTTGCTGTTGCCGTGAGGTAATGTGTGTGAGTGCCTTTTACCTTTCCTCCCCGGCAACGGTGCCAGAAAAGAGCTTGATGTCTACGCACTTCTATTCTTGTAGACAGTTGTTGGGCCTCCAAGTGCAGAGGTTTGTATAACAGCAACAAGTTTCCGTTAAGTGGATTACCCAAGGTTTATCGAACTCAGGGAGGAAGTGGTCAAAGGTATTCCCTCTCAATCAATCCTGCAATAAAGATACAAGAAGTCTCTTGTGTCCCCAACACACCCAATACACTCGTCAGGTGTATAGGTGCACTAGTTCGGCGAAGAGATAGTGAAATACAAGTGGTAACGGTGCTAGAAAATAACTTGACGGTGAGGTAAAGACTAAAGCAAGCAAACATGCAACAGATCTAGATGCAAACGATGTTTCAATGCTTAGAAACAAGGCCTAGGGATCATACTTTCACTAGTGAACACTCTCTCATATAAATATCCTCTCTTCATGATACTACTCTTAACTACTCTCCGGTTGGACACTCTAATCCAAGGTAGGGCTATAACAACACACCTCAAAGTCCGCCTTCCCCAATCTAGATAACCCCACACTATCACTAACGAGGTTTGATCTCATCAATGCCCACTGTTATGGACTTGGGTTTTGGAGAAGACGGGGATGCTGGAGATCGAGAAACGGTTAGCAAACAAGCAATACGGGACACGAGGTTTTACCTAGGTTCAGGCCCCCGGAGGGAAAACCCTACTCCTGCTTGTCTGCTCTTGATTACGGCGGAACCGGTGATTACAGGGGTGCGCAGATGCAATCTGGCGTGGAGGTGTGTATGCGAAAGTATGAGTCGAGAGATCTGTAGATCTGTTGTTGTCTAGTCTATCGGGGGGTTATGGCGTCTGTAGGTCGTGCCCTCCTCGTTGGACCCTCCTAGCCTTTATATATGGGGAGGCTAGGTCTCGGGTGCCAATACGAGTAGGTTACAAGTTGTATGCAAACTCTAGTCTTGAGATTTCCTTGTCTTGTGCGCTTGGGAGTCCGTGTCCATATGGGATTCATAGCAGCCGAAACGTCATAGGCGTCATGGACCCTGACAGGTCGTCGATTGGGCCTTCCGTCGGGCTGGACCAGGTATACTAACATCGGGTACCCGTAGGGCATATCCATGTCGAGAGCCCAGTCTCCATCCAAACGTAGATTAGGGTGGAGACTTAGTTGTCTTGAACCTTGTATTTGGATGTCGGAGTCGAAAGTTGTGTCGAGTGCGAAGCACTTCACCCGAAAGTTCATTGGGTCAGCTGAATTTGTTCGGCTGTTGTAAAGGAATCGACATCGTGGACGTAGTCAACACAATGGACTATAGGGTGCGCGACCAGCGCTCCCTCTGGGAGTAGCCCCCGAGTGTCAGTTCGAGTCGTAGACTCGAGCAGAGACTTTAATTCAGCCGTTGTTTGCTTCAGGTCCGTAGGACACAATTTTTTTGGATGCTTGAATCAATCCTCCCTATGGGAGTAGCCCCCGAGTCCGTATTAGAGTCGTAGACTCGGCGTAGGACTCGAAGATCTTGTGTGTGCGCGACCAGCGCTACAGTTTGGAGTAGCCCCCGAGTGTCTGGCGGAGTCGTAGACTCGGACAGAGACTCGAGTATTGTATCGTGCAGTTGTAGCCGAAAATCTCGTGGGCGTACCGCTGACTCGGAAGTACGTCGGGTACGCGACCAAGGCTCCTGATAGGAGTATCCCTCGAGTGTATAGTCGAGTCGCAGACTCGAGTTGAGACTCATGCGAGGAGAAACCACTGACCCGGAAGTGCATCGAGTCAGCGTCTCACGCATAAGGAGCCAGGAGTCAACGTAGCGGAGTGATGCGGCATTTTAGCCGGAAGGACTCGACGTTGCGGATGAAGTCGACGCCGTTTCTTCTGTCGGGTGCACGGCCAACGTCGCGTCTGTCGGGTACGTGGACAACGTCGCGTCTTCGTAGCATCAAGACATGCAACCATCCGAGGAGTGACTCGACTCGGGTCTTGAGCTTATGGCGTAGCCAATTGTTTTGTCGACTCCTGTTGGAGGACCCGATAGAATAGCTCAACGCAGTCGACGTTTTTGTAAGCTGCATAAAACATAAAGAATTGTGAAATACTTGTATCTTGTAAGAAATATTTGCCTGTCGGCTTGTATAGTAAGATTCTGGTGCCGATCGAGTCGACACTTTTGCACTGTATGCTAGGCCTTTTCGTTAGCCTGATTACCCTTAGTCTCAGCACCTTGCCGAGGCACTCGGAGTTCAAGGATTCGACGGTCAGGCAGAATCAGCTACTCGGGCTGTCGCATTCGAGGTGCTCGAGTGCGTGGAGCCGATGGCACATTAGGTTACTCGAAGAGGGCGCAGCCTCCGAGTGTTTCGAGTGCGAGTTAAAAAAGGAAATCAGCTCTAAGTAGAGGGAAACTTAGCTTTGTTGGTTGCTATGGCGAAGTTGACGGGGTAGCGGGTCATGTGGCGGACGTAGTCGACGCGGAGAACCGCACTCTTAGCAGCGACGAGTTCCTCGGGTTGATGGCGGCAGCGAGTTCCTCATCCGAAAATTATCGCAATTGAAAATTGCATCAGGTCGCCACATCCGAAGGATGCAGCGGGTCACCGTAGCCGAAGGGCACAACGGGTCTCGCGGGAGTCGAAGACCACAATGGGTTGCTGGAGCCGAAGGCCACGGCTGGTCGTCGGAGCAGAGGAAGCCCCCGAGCCCCCAGGTCGTTGGAGTCGAAAATCATATCAGGATCATCGGAGCTGAAGGCCGCGGCTGGAGACCGCAGCGGGTTGCGCGGCGGAATTGGCACATCCCGATAGTCGAAGCAGCATACGTGTAGTCCGGATGTCACTTATGCTCGTGATACTTTTGTACTCGCACACACAAAAATTTAGTAGTATATGTTATAGAATACAATAATCACAAAATATTGAGTTGAGAGATCGCTTTGTACTGATCTGATGCGTGCATGTTTGCATCGCTCGATGCGTTTTGCTTCTAAATAATTTGCCCAGACTTACTCACTTCTATCTGATTCGATCGCATCTAGTGCCTGTTGTTAATCTGATTTTGCATGCATGGATCAATTCTCTAGGCGCGTACCAGCAACATGCAGGAAAACGTTAGATTAAAATAGAAAAAGCATAGAGTAATCAATTGGAGAGAGAAGGATGATATCAAATATAGAATAATTGAAAGATGAGATCGATAGCCGTATAGAAATTGATCTTGAATCCTATACGCCTGCCTGCGCATCCATTGTTTTTGTTTCATCTGCATGCGTGTACTGTGGACGTTTGACAACGGACTGAATTGACCGCCCCCGATCCCTGGAATCCCTGGATTGCAGTTCTTGAACGACGCGCCGACGGCTGCGTGCGAGGGTGCTGATCCCCCGAGTGCGCCTGTGCAGATGAATTTATCGGATGTGATCCGACGTCGTTCGATAATGAGAGATCCGAAGTAGATCTTCCTGCCGGAAGTCGACAAGTTTTAGATTGCTGATGATGGGACCGTCACGACCGCACGATCAGAGCCCCCAATTCCCACAGACGGCGCCAATTGACGAGGTTTGATCTCAGCAATTCTCATTGTTATGGACTTGGGTTTTGGAGAAGACGGGGATGCTAGAGATCGCGGAACGGTTAGCAAACAAGCAATACGGGACACGAGGTTTTACCTGTGTTCGGGCCCGAGGAAAACCCTACTCCTTGCGCTCTTGATTACGGTGGAACCGGTGATTATGGGGGTGCGCAGATGCAATCTGGCGTGGAGGTGTGTATGCGAAAGTATGAGTCGAGAGATCTGTAGATCTGTTGTTGTCTAGTCTATCGGGGGGTTATGACGTCTGTAGGTCGTGCCCTCCTCGTTGGACCCTCCTAGCCTTTATATATGGGGAGGCTAGGTCTCGGGTGCCAATACGAGTAGGTTACAAGTTGTATTCAAACTCTAGTCTTGAGGTTTCCTTGTCTTGTGCGCTTGGGAGTCCGTGTCCATATGGGTTTCATAGCAGCCGAAACGTCATAGGCGTCATGGACCCTGGCAGGTCGTCGAGTGGGCCTTCCGTCGGGCTGGACCAGGTATACTAACATCGGGTACCCGTAGGGCATATCCATGTTAGTCACCTTGAGCGCTAGATGGTTCCAACAAACACCACAATTTCATAGAGACATCCAACTCCAAATATAACTCATAACAAATATTCAATCTAGCCAAAGTGACACACACGGTATGCACGCTGTCACTTTCACACATGTGGGGAAAAGTATAGATCTATTAAAGCACAAAGAGTATTTATGTAGACTCAAACCTAAGTGCCACCATGGCGTGCACGCTGTCACTTTCACACACATGGGGAGAGCATAGATCTATTGAAGCACTTGAGTAGCAAGGTAGATCTACTTGATTACAAAGCTCGTGACCATAACAAGATCATGCATAGAGAGAGAGAGATGAACACATAGCTACCGGTAGAGCCCTTAGCCCTGAGGAAGAACTACTCCCTCCTCATCATGGGAATCTGCAATGGTGATGAAGATGGCGATGGAGATCGATGGAGATGGCTCCGGAGGCACTTCCCCGTCCCGGCAGGGTGCCGGAACAGAGACTTTCTGTCCCCCGAATCTCTCTTTTGGTGGCGGCGGTGCAGCAGAGGTTTTCGTATATTTATTCTAGATTCTTTAGGGTTTTTGGGTCGGAGGCTTTTTATAGGCGCAGGAGGCAAGGTCGATGGAGGGCCAGGGGGCCCACACCCTCCCCATGCGCCTCCAGGGCTTGCCCGCGCCTAGGGGGGTTTGGCCACCCTGTGGCCCCCCTCCGGCTCTACTTCGTGGTTCCGTGTTGCTCCCGGAAAAATAATAACTTTGGCTTTTGTCCCGTACAATTCCGAGAATATTGATTTTCTACCTTTCTGGAACCAAAAACAGAAGAAAACATGTAACTCACATTATGGCAACTTGTTAATAGGTTAGTTCCAGAAAAGATATAAAAACACCTTTAAAGTGTAGCAAAGCAAAGCAAAAGTAGATACAAAATAAGTATGGAGCATCAAAAATTATAGATACGTTTCCGACGTATCATTTGGCCTACTTAAAAGAATGGAAGAGGTCAACAAAGGTAACTTTCACTGACCTAAATTTTGGTGAAAATTCTGCTTATCCATATATATTGAGAACATTAGCAAGAAATATGCACTAGGGTCAATCAGTATTGGTGTGTTACACATTTGGAAACCTCCAAACTAGGACAAAAAGATTAGATCACCAAAATTGTGGTAAAATATGTTTTGGCCAGAATTCGTATATACTTTAACATTGTCACTAGTCATTGAAAGTTATGTCCCTGCACCCTAATGATTGTGGTTAAGCTGATTTGGTCGCTTAAAACTTATGTAAAAGATTTTTATTTTTCAATCTTAAATCAATTTATTGTGTTCATAAATCAAACTTTATTGTGCTTTATATGGTCCTATATTCTTAATTGAAAGACCTCGTGCAATATCAAGTTGTTTATTGAAACATGGACACTGCCATTCAGTATATTGGAAATGTATACATAAACTTTGTAGTTTATTATGTTAGTATCCATCACATTTGCATTATATTAAGAGTTATTGTCACTATTTTTAATGATTTAAGGGTCCACAAAACCCCATTATTTTGGTATTTAACTCTAGATGGCGCAAAAAACCATGTTAGTAGTTTTTTTAAAACTTTTAGGGAGCTTTGGGACTCCAAAATGGGGAAGGTCAAAGAGAATGCTTTGGAATTTTCGATACAAAACCAACAAGACAAAGTGGAGGATCATGAGACCAACAGGGCCGCTAGGAAGGCACATGGTGTGGCCTCAGCCTCTGGTCTCTCTATGCAAGGGATTTGGAGCATAGATCGCCCGATTGACCATTGACCTATATCTTTCACCGCTGCCTTTGTTTTGACCTATAAATACCTATATATACCTTTGGAAATTTTATTTCGTGACAAATGTAGGCGGAGAAAAGAAACAGAGGGTCTGTAGTCCATCGACGGAGGATTTTGGGGGGCATTGTCGGAATTGCCTCCAGCTGGCTCCACCCCCTCTGGCATCGACATCATCAACATCTACAACATCTTCATCATATCCCCACTATAACTTTTTGGCAAACATGATATGCGATGCAATATATTATTTCTCATGATTTATTGTGTCTTTGTGTTTAGCTTTGAGTAGTAACTTGCTCATGGCAATGTGAAATAATTCGTTTTGGTGGTTGCATGATCTTATATGATGTTCTTATATACTGATGTATGAGTGTACACATATGTTAGAGGATTGCATAAGGGTATCACTGTATCATACTACTCGCTGGAGGGGACACGGAAGTGACAGAAACATGTGTGTGAATTTGTGGTTTGTATGTTATAAAGTATAAATAATGGGAATCTTAAAATGTATACGGTGGTTGGATTTTATAGTTAATTACTTCCTTAATTATGCACAAAAGTGGTCTTGGGATCAATCACTAATTCACTATAGGTGTAATTTCATGTGTACACTAAAACACGTCTATGTACATGCATGTCTACACAAATATGTGATATCTAACTCAAGATGAAGAGAGTATAAATTTATTGTATTAGAACCACCATCAACTGTATTTTCATATCATGCATTTGGGTTTATAGATGTTGATATTTTTTATTATATTTTTGGTTAAACTTTACAAAAATTGACTTTGACTAAATTTAGAATGCGAAATAAATAAAAACTGAGACAGTATATATGATTTGGTAATGTAGAAGCTGATATTTGCTCCTATATAATCGATCAAACTTTATGGGTTTGACTATTTTTGCAGGAATGCAGGATTATAGTTTTGACTTTGACCAATGGTAAAACAGAGGGTAATCTCTGAAAGAGGGAGCATATTTGTGTGTTGAATGGACCGCGGACTTGTGGCTGCATACAAGAAGTGTGACACGCCTGCTGGCCGGTCAAAAACAGTTTGCCTAATACTAGGAGAATTGATCATGCATGCGTTTCGTTCGTTAATGTATGGCCTTGACCTCCTCTTTATATGCACCAATGCCTGCTATTGCATTTCTTTTCCTTCCTGCAAATTTGACGGGATATCGACTGAAAGATAAACATCACCCCTTGCCTGCCCGCTTACGCACTGCTTAGCCCAAAAAACGTCAACCAATTCCACGACCATCGTGCATGATAGCGCTAATGATTGCACTTACATACGGGGCAGCGATCGCTTTCTTGCACCAACCCAAAAGGGCCTCCCTTGCAATGGTGGAGGGAAGCGAGTGGCGACGCACTTGGCCTGGCCGGTCTTGCGCACACGGACAGTTGTCCCACACGCGACGCGAGTGCTCGTTCATTATGATGAATCTCCATTCGCACAAAACAACACTCGATCCGGTCAGTCTCCGCCGGGGCCAGAGCGTGGCCGGGAAAGGCAAGATAAGGGCGGCCCGCGTGGTTCGGTCGACGTCTCCGTGTGTCCCGTGCTCCGTGTCGAGGTGGATCACCTCACCACTCACTATGGCACGTCCAAAATCGGGCGATTTTGGCGCACTTTTCAAACCGCTTAATTGTATCTATTAGAGACTTTGAAAAATAGTGCGCCCAAATACGATTTTAGTGGCAGTTTTAAAAGTGCCACTAATAGTTTATCCTTATTGATAGTGCCTCTAATGTTGAAAAATAGAGGCACGGTCAAGTGCATCTATGCTAAACTATCGATGGCACTTTGACTTGTGCCAAAAACATAACTTTTAGAGGCATTTTCGTGATAATGCCACTAAAAGTATATCAACTGAGGCACAATTAGAAGTGCCACAATTGGTTACCATTTAGAGGCACTAAATTATGCCTCTAAATAGTGACCAACTGTGGCACTATTTGGTGTGCCTCCAATGATCATCCATCAGAGGCACTATGCTGCTGCCTCCAATGTCCAACCAACTGAGGCACCTGACATTGCCTCAAATGGATGATCACCGAGCCACCGCCAAACATGCCTCTAAATGGTCATCCATTTGAGGCACTATCAGGTGTGCCTCAAAATGGTCATCCATTTGAGGCACTTTGTGCTGTGCCTCCAAAAGAATAACCAGCATAATCAAATAATCAGAAAACAGATACCACACAGTTCATAATTATATACTACTGATTTCATACTGATAATCCAACATAGTACTTACTGCTCCATACTTACAACTACAAAAGTAGTACTTAGTAGTCCAGCATAGTACTAGGCAGTCCAACTTAAGCAGCCCATCAGATAATTACATCCAAAAGAAGTAGAACTCATAACAGCAGTTCTACATACTTCCACCCAATCAGTACTGTCAGATCTACGCTTATGGGAGTGCCGCAAGCATCAGGCGCAACTTACCGTCTGACTTGTACCAGAAACTGAACAGCATAGCATCATCCTTCTTCATGTTGAAGGCCTGCACAGCTGTCCACCATCCACTGGTTATCATTGCTCTATTGTTTACTCCCATCTTCATCCTCACATCCACACGATCATCTTCAGCCATGGATTCAACTTGTACAGTAAGTGGTTCATCAAGAAAGTCCTTCAGGTACTTGGTTGTGAACTCAGCATTAAATTCCTGTGTAAGTATCAAGTTTACACAACTGTTAGCATTCTTTTGGACTCTGTTTCTACTACACTGTTATGCATGATAAAGTAAATAGCTGCTCACCATTTTGCATTTCTTCTCAATGACAGCTGACTCTGTCATCTTGTAGACATAGTACTTTATTGCTGGCCTTCTGCCATTGCACCATTCGTCCAGAAACTCAACTTGGCATGGACACAGTAGTATGTCATTTCCAAACATACACTGGTGGTCCCACTCATGTATTCCCTTGTTTTTTGGTCCTGATACAGCACAAATACAACAAATTTTATAAATAGTAGTATCATTTCTCAACTGCTGTAACAGACTAGATAGTTCAAAGTTTGTATAGATACATACCCCTTAAAACAAAGCCATCATCTTGTGCTGGCATAATTGGCACATAACCATCTGGCACGAACCACTCCGTAGAGGTGTCACTGCCAGAGCTGTCACTGCCACTAGTGTTGTGGCTTGGGATCAAGCTGCCACTGTCATCTGAGATGTCAATGGCACAGTTCTCACAGGCTCCCATCTAGTATAAAAAGAACATGTAATCAGTAATGCTAAAGCAATGTAATCAGTAATGCTAAAACATGTTCAGGACATGATCAAATAGCAAAACATTCAGAAAGTGAATAATTACATTCTGAATATTCCTAACATTCAGAAAGTTCAGAACATTCAGACAGTTCAGATCATGCTGAACATTCTGACAGTCAACAAATCGTAACATTCGGAAGATCGAACATTCAGAACATTCAGAACATTCAGAAAGATCAGAACATTCAGAAAGTTCAGTACATTCTGAACAATCTTAACAATCTGAACTTTCTGAACATTATGAAATTTCTGAAAATTAAGAACATTTCTTCATCAATGGACCCTAACCGGAAATAATCATCAACTCTTGACATCAATGATTTAATCCTAGCGTAACCCTAAACAAAATATAATCTAAGAACAAAACAAATCTAAGAACGTAACTAAGAACATAGATCTAGACAAAGAACATAAATCAAAGAACAAATCTAAGCACCCAAAGATCGAGATAGCGAAGTTAGATCAAACAAGATCGATAGCGAGTTAGACAAAGAACATAAATCTCGAACAAATCTAAGAATGAACAAGATGATGAGGGATGATAGGCTAATGATCGAAAAGATCTAAGAAGAATGTAACAAATCTAATCTAAGATCAGAACAAATCTAAGAACAGAACATAAATCTCGAACAAATCTAAGAACAGAACAAGATGATGAGAGGGATGATAGGCTAAGAAATCTAAGAACAGAACAAATCTAATCTAATAACAAATCTAAGAACAGAACAAATCTAATCTAATAACAAATCTAAGAACAGAACAAATCTAAGAACAGAACAAATCTAATCTAATAACAAATCTAAGAACAGAACAAATCTAATTTAATAACAACAATCTAAACTAAGAACACTAATCTAATAACAACAGTTCCTAATCAAGAACAGAAAAGATCTAACGAGTAGAATAAAAGAAGAAAGAAGAAAGAAGAACAGAAGAAGAAAGAAGAACAGAAGAAGAACACGAGGAAAAAACAGACAAGATCCTCAGGTGGCGGCGGCGATGGGATTCGCTGGAGGGGTTTCATGTTGGGCGGCGGCCGGCGGCGGTGGAACCCTAACACGAGGAAAGGGAGAGAGTGAGGGAGTGGAAAGTGAGGGAGTGAGGGAGTGGAGAAAGTGACGGCCGCGCGGTGGGTGGGTGTGTGCGTATATAGTATGGTCATTTTGCACATTAGTACCTTAGGTTGTTATTAACTTTTCTGTGTCCTTCCACCTCGGCTCCGTAGTTATAGCGATTAGCTGGGACGCCCCTCAGCTAATTTTTTAGTTTCCATTCGTCCCTCCACCCGCGCCACCTTGCACAAACCCCCCTCCCCTCTGTTGTCCAATGTATAAGAGAGGCACCCCGCCGCCAGCGCTAGGGTTTGGCCTCCATTTCTCGCGCGTGACCTCCGCGCCGCCGCACCACCCGCCACGAGAGCTGCCGATCCTCCGTCAGCTGGCCAAGACCACCCACCACGGAGAGCTGCAGATCCTCACCGTCCGCGCCGCCGCACCACCCACCGCTGGAGAACTGCAGATCCTCACCGTCCGCGCCGCCGCACCACTCGCCGCCAGTCAATCGGAGTTGCAGATCCTCTCCGTCAGCGGCCGCCGCACCACCCGCCGCCAGACAACCACCGCCCGAGCCCGAGTTGCATATCATCTCCGTCACGCCGACCACCCGCTGCCACGGAGAGTCAGATCCTCCGGAGAGCTGGAGAACTGCAGATCCTCTCCGGAGAGCTGGAGATCATCTAGCCTGATTCTGCAATGGATCCGCGCGGCCGCACCAACTGGACCACATCCCCTTCTCCCCCTGCGATTTCTCAAGAGCAATCAGATAATTGCAGGTGTGTGCTTTGTATATCTGAAATGGTTCATCTAATTCATCTGTAATTCTAAACAAAAAATCTGATTTTTACTAATGCTAGAAATAGATCTTAAAATAGTTCTGTAATTGGTTCACTGATTAATATGATTACTACAGAGTCCAAGATGATGAGAGGGATGATAGGCTAATGATCACAATTAGAGGTAATCTATGCTCTTGTAATCTATGCTCTTGTCATTGATCTATATTTTCTGGTACTAATGATACATTATTGTTCTGCACATTATTCATATTTTTAATGGTATGTATATATGTTCTGCACATTATTCATATTTTTATCTGTAAGTTCTACACATTACTCACATTTTTATCTAACAAATTCCAGGAATTCACCAAGAGTTTACAAGAAAGTTCCCGATGCGCTTCCTCATGGATGAACACCTCATGAGACATTGTATTCAAGCCAGATCTCAATTGGTTAGTGTAGGTGTGATGCTCAAGTTAGGATCTCCAATAAAGTACTGTAGGATGATTCTTCATGCTGATGGAAAAGCCTGATCATCCCTCTGAATGGGCAAAGGTGGTAGAGGCATTTAATCTGAAGGAAGGGGATGTTTGCATGTTCAGTTTTACAGATGAAAGAAAACTACCACCAAGACTCAGACATCAGTGGTTCTACCTTAAGCTTGAGATACTTAAAATTGAAGAGTACTACCCTGTCTTATTAAACCCATTCTTACCATTTATCTGAGTATCTCTTATAACATATTTATGCACATCTTTGTAGGTACAGCCCCACTGAGATTCATGAAAGGAGTCTGATTACTACTAGAGGTGTGATTTTCACCTGCAGATGCTTACTAATATACTTGTTTTACTAGAGTTTTTTTGGGTGATGAATAATGCTTTATTTGTCATGTAGGACCTGGTTTTGCTGGTGAAGAATCCTTTGATAATGAATGCATTTTTGCAAACAAGGTTGATTTGACATTCAATCAAGTTATCCAACTGAGAAGCTATGTTGAAGTGCTACCAAGACCGATATTAAGGAGTATGTGTGAAATTGATGTAAGAAAACATCATATCTTCCTTTGATCATGTTCACTGGAGACTGGAGAAGGAGAAATGGTTAGTAATGTTTGATCATGTTCACTACTAATGGTTATGTATGGTATGTTTTGATCATAATTGAAATTTCTGTTTTCCGTGTTTTTCAAAAGAATTCACAAATACTTATCTTTTGAAGTTTCTAAAGCTGTCTTATGCTCAAGAGCTCCTAGGCTTGGGGTTCCTAAAGGATCAAGTTATTCTTCTTCTGTGAACAAGCCAACAGCTTCCAAGACCCAAGATTGTAGAATGATGCTAAGCGAATCGACAAGCGCTTATCTGCTTTTGGATGGAAAGATGTTGTGAAAACATTCACGAAAGAGGGAGATGTCTGCTTGTTCGGGCCAGGACACTAGGATTATTCCAATAAAATTAGGGATCCAACGTGGCTCCAGTTGGTGATAATAAAGCTAGATTAGTCTTGAATGGGCCTGGATAGTGTCTCGATTAAATGGGCCACATCGTGGGGAAAACGATGGACGATTCTGCATTTAAATGGGCCACATCGTGGGGAAGTGGTGGACGTGGGGCAGGCGTGGGGAGCAGTTTACATCCCTTTACCTTTAAATAGGAGGAGAAACCCGCCGGTTTACAATTCTTCTGCAGTAGCTTTTCTTCTATCCCTTCGACTTTCTGGTGAGTTCAATTGCATACACAGATCTTATTATTCTATTTCATTTAACTGATGCAATCTAATCCTTGTACTACATTTTCAGTCGCATGTTCAATTTCCTCCTTGACTTTTTCAGCCTCGTGTTCAATTTGAACCTGCTATCCGTGATCAACCGTGTGAATTTTGTAGGTGAATTAACCGGATGTTATTTTGTAGGTGATGGATGGCATGACGTGTGCTATCCGTGATCACCGTGACAATTGTGGCGATCTAACAGAGAGCTAATGGATTTGACATTGTCATTGGCCATGGTTTTAGACGTGGTGTAGTAAGTTTTTCCTCATTCATTCTCGCTCATTCAACCGAGGAACTAAATTATGTTGTTAAACTGCAAGACATTCCTCGCTCATTCAAACAGAGGTTGAACAATTTAGTTCTCGAAATGGTTAGTTGCCAAGAGCCCAAGATTCGTAAGATTTGATTTATTCTTACGTAGGATGAGTCGGCTACACTAATATGTGGCCCTCATCGGAGATCATTAGTTAGAGTTTATGACATTTGTGGGTGATGTTGTACATTTCAATGTCTTGATGATCCCTTTGAACCTTTAGAGAACTCATTTGACATAACTGCTCATTCCAACAATGTTGAGAAGGATGCGATTGAAGAAACCTGTATCACAACAATAACTCATCTTTTTTTCACAATGCATTTTCAAATAATTAAGGCTAACACATCCTCTCGATTAGTTGTAGGAGATTTGCCTAGCCCAATAAGAAGTATCCTCTATAGGACAATCTTCTCGACATCCACTCCATTAGTGAACAGGACATGGCTGCAATCTGTTTGGCATTTACAAAGATGTTTTTGTGGAGAAGGAATTTTATGAACCAAAGGATCGTAAACATTTTGGGTGCACAAGATGGATGATGACAATGTTCACTTCAATGCACCGTAATTTCCACAGTTCATATGTTTGACATCCGAAATTATTTTATTTGCATGCAACTAAATCAATTGTGGATATTTATTTGTTTTGGCAAGACATGCCCATCGAGGCTATAGATGGGTACAGTACCAGTGTTTTGCATTGCTCATCTTTCCAAGGATGGACATTGCTAGGAGAAGAACAAGAAGAGTTCATTGACGCACCTACTCCATTGCCCGGGACATGGGGCATGTGTGTTTTCGAATGGATGGATCGATTTCACCAATGTCGCTAACATTGGCAATGAAGCACTTCTTTTGATGAAAGTAGAGCCCATGCAAGAGTTTATTGGTCTTAACTTTGTTGAGATCATCAACTAGGGATCATCTACTAGAGATCATCTAAGTAGTGTCCATGAATTTGTGTTTGTATCCGCAGTGTTTGTATCTAGTTGTGGTTGTGTACCCAGTTGTGTTTGTATCCAGCTATTATTGAACTTATATTATATACCAAGTTTGTGTTTTCTGATCCAGTTGTGTTTGCTTTTCTGAAAATATAGATGCAACAAATCCATACTGCTATTGTGTTAATTTTTCACAATAGCAAGGATAAGTTGTTGCAACAAATTGAATTTTTTTCTACTTGCCACTGCTGTTTTTTAAAATGGATTCAAAAAAGAAACTTCTCAGATACTTTACAGCTTGTTTTTTAAAACACAAAGGCCCAACTGTAGGAGAAAGTACTAGGCAAAGGCCCACTCGCCCAAAATATGGGCCAAAATATCTGGAACCGAAGAGACAGAGAGCGCGTGGAGCGTTGGAATATTATAAGGAGGGAACCGAAGGGACAACCTCCCCTCTCTCTCCCCATTCGGCAGTTCCCTCTCTCCCACTCGGCAGTTCTACGGTGAGTTCCACTCGGCAGTTCTTCTCTCTCTTATCTTTTCTTCAGAGTTCTCTCTAATCTCTTCTTTTCTTTCCATCCATCTGCAGACTCGGCAGATTGTACGGTGAGTTCTTCAGTTCCTTTGCATTTCTTCAGATTTCTTCAGTTCTCTCTCTAATCTTTTCTTCTGTTGCTTGATTCTTCCAACCTTCTTCACTTCTCTCTAATCTTTTCTTCGCTTTTAGGGTTGTCTAATCCTCTTTCTTCTTGTAATATTACGGACCGTATTTCTTCATTAGGTTTCTTCTCGTAAATCCTCTTTCTTCTAAATGTTCTTCCTGAATATGTTCCCGATTAGGCTATGCTTTTCCGATTAGGTTTATGCTTCCTGTTTTAGCAATGGATCTTTGTGTGTGGACAACCTGCTCACAACTGTGGTAGGACACAGAGGAGGGCAACCAGCTTCCAGATTGTCATTGTTGATGAGTTTCCATTTGATGGTGTGGTGAGTTTTCACATCCAGACAACAATAGTTTACTTTATGTTGTATTCATCCTGTAGGTTGGTAAGTTAACTACATTATGTTATGTTCATCCTGTAGGTTGTTCCATGTTCATTTAGGGAGAGACTGAATGATTTCACTCCTAAGAATTGGCTGGTTGCCAACAGCAGTGCAATTAGAAACTATGATCTGTACTTGAAGAAGACTGATGAAAAGACATTGATTTGTGGTCCTTATTGGACGTCATTGTGGAGAGTCTACGACATTGGTCTTGGTGATGTACTGGAATTTGAATATGATCCAGATCCTATTGAGGGTTTGGACAATTTATTCCATGTCACCATTTCCTCAAATGGTGTTGAAAAGTACATCCATGAAGCTCCATGTAAGTTCTTGCTAACAACTACTACTAACTATTTCCTCAACTACTAATTTCTTTACATGTACTAGTACTAATTATTTTATTTCTTCTCTTTGCTTAGTGATTGGAGATGTCCCTTCTGAATAAGAAGCATTCTCAGACAGACAATCTTCTCAAACATTCAATCAATCACTGAATGTAACATGGCCACCATCTTATTTGCCATCTACAAAGATGTTCATGTGATGTACCATGAGATCATTGAAAGTAATGATGAGAAGAATTTCGGTACACAAGATGAATGAGGAAAACCAAGCATGGGATGCACCGTAAGGCTTAGAGCTAAATCACTATTCTGTTGTTTCATTCTATGCATGTCTAATGTGTAAAAAATACTAATCGAAATACATGATTATTGCGTTCATGCCTATTGAGGCCGTGACAAGGCTACAGTACCCAAGACATGGCATAGCACATCTTTCCAGGAAGGGCAAGACATAGAAGGAGACGAAGATAACTTCATTGCATGTGCCTACTCCATTAGCAAGGAACATGGAGAAGTCATTTTCACCGCAGGTGGAATGACTTCACATTTGTCACGATGTTGGATGGGCTTCAATGCTTGTGATCAAGATAGAACATATGAGTGATCACCTTGGCTGAACTTTGTTGACATTGTCAACTAAGGAATCAGTTAGTGACAAGGCTAATTTGGAATCAGTTAGTTAACAGATGCTTGTTTAGGTTGTGCTGCAGTTGTTTAAGGAACAATGTCATCAATGTTGTTTTAAGCTTTAGTTATTATGTCCTTATTCTGTAAGTTAACTACTAGTGTTTGTATCACTTGTATTGTGCCTGAAATTATATGGTTGTGCTTGTTTTAATGTTGTCAACTATGGATGTGCTTGTTTTAGTACTTGTTTCATATTCCTGTTTTGTTGATGTCTAGAAGGCCTTCATTGTTCTGAATTCATAAATATTCAGAGACCATGGGCTACTAGACTACATTAGTTCCATAATAGACTACATTAGTTCTACTACTAGTCAACTACTTGTGCCTAAATTACCAGAGCATTCAGACCATTTTGTACATTTATTCAGAGAATTTTTTCATTTATTACATTTATGCACCGCACACACGCCCTGGAAGTGGGGAAAGTGGGGAAGTGGGGAAGTGGGGGTAAGTGTCACGCTGTGTGCTTGCCCCACGCCCGTGTGCTTTCCTATTTAACTTGGTGGTAGTATGGAGTCATTTCTTCCGCCTATGTCGAGTTCTTCCTATGGTGAGTTCATCTCTTGTTCTTACGAATATTGTTGTTCTGCTTGTGTACTTACATCCGAATGTTTCATGTGTGATGCAGATCTCGATTGTACAACAGAGCACAAGTTATCCTGTGTGATTCAGATCCTTTGCCTCTTTTCATGTCATCCATGAATGAATTTGTGTTCCATATCTTAATACTTCCATTTTTTTCATAGGAATGGATGAGATGAGTTGTGTTTTGTGCCAGCAACCAGTGCAAAACTGTGGCCTCCATTCTGACAGGCGTGCAGTTTCTTGTGATCTGATTATGATGCAGGGATTTGAAAATGGAGTGGTAAGTTATAACATCAGTACAATGGATCTCTTGTTTTTATCTGGAAAGGAGGTGTATAATGACAAACATTCCTCTTGTTTTTATTTCAGGCAGTACCTTGCAAATTCAAGGAACAACTTGAAAAATTTGCAATGTCAAAGAACTGGATGGTGGCTACATGCAGGAACAGGCATGTGTATGACTTCTTCCTGGAGAAAGAAGTGTCAAGAACTACCATCTGTGGACCATACTGGAGTTCCCTTGTTAGGAAATATGATATCCAGCAAGGTGAGGTTGTCTCTTTCAGGTATGTGGAACAGGCCAACAATTTTGATATCACAGTGTCTGAATTTGTGGACAATATGAAGGTTGAGAAGCCTATTGTTGCAGATGGAGGTAAACTGTTTCACAATTTTAACTGTTTTATGTCATGTTAGCTGAAAGACTTGCTATGTTAACTAGTTTGCCATTGTTTACTACTTTGAGCAGGTCTTTACTGTGTGATGCCTGAAATTAGAGCTATACTTCAGAAGACTATTTTCTCAAACATCAGAGAAATTAGTGAGGAGAACATGGCAACCATCAATTATGGTATCTACAAGGTTTTGGCTCTAAAACCAGGGCAAGAACTAGCTGAGGAAGAATTCTATGAAAGTGTCAATGAGATGCAGTTTATGGTGCACAAGTATAATCAGGAAAATGTTGAACTAGATGCTTTGGTAACTATCTACTACTTAATTTCTCACTTTTTTTATGCAATGTTTCAGACTTTGTTCTTACACAAGTTGTTACTATGCCAGTACCTTTCTGCAAAAACATTCAGAGAAGTTGGATGCCCATGGCAAGGACATTCAAATCTGTTGGCTAGGGAATTTGATGTGCCCTTTGAAGGATGGTACCACATGGAAGATGAAGATGATAGAATTGCATTCACAATAGGATGGCAGCAATTTAGGGAGGAGGCAAATATAGTAGAGGGATCACTGTTGCTGATTGTTGCAGACCCAAGGCATGGTCACATCTGCCTTGATTTTGTGGAGATTGAAGACCCTTGAAGAACATGATTGAAGAACATGATTGAAGACCCTTGATTAGAAATTGTGTTTCATTTTAAGTTGTAATGTGTTCTAGTGGACTAGTGTTCTGAACAATGCATCTACTGTAATGTTGGTTTGTAAGTTGAACAATGTTTTGTAATGTTGGTTATCAAGTGTTGATCATTTTCTGTTATTCAAGTGTTGATGCTTTTCTGTTTATCAAGTGTTGATCAGTTTCTTGATTTTCTGTTTATCTAGTGTTGATCATTTAATTTTGTGTCTAGAAGGCCTTCATTGTTCTGAATTCATAAATATTCAGACCATGGGCAACTAGACTACAATGTACAATGTTTAGTTTTGCATCTCAATGTACAATGTACAATATTCAACATTGTACATTGTACAATATTTAGTTTTACAATATTCAACTAGGCAAATATTTAGTATTATGATTATGATTATGAATGTTATGAATGTTATGAATGTAACTAGGCAAATATTTAGTTTTACAATATTCAATATTATGAATGTTTAAACTATGATTATGATTATGTATAAACTATGTAGTTTATACACTACTGTTAAAATAAAATATCACTAGCTAGACAACAATGTAAACTAGAAGGGAACAAAGCATTTTTCATTTTAGTCCTTTAATTTTTTCATTTCAGTCCTTTAATTTTTCATGTCATGTTACTGACCCTAGTCTTTCTCTCTTTGACCTTGGCTCTCTTTTTTTTCAGATACAACGCGCCTCTCCTCTTCCTCGATCGAGCTCTCTCCTCCGACGAGATCCGCCCGCTCTGGAGCTCGCCCACCACCTCTCCGCCGAGATCCACCACCGCCTCCTCGAGCTCGCCCACCACCACCTCTCCGCCGAGATCCACCATCGCCTCCTCCTCTTCCTCTTCCTCGATCGAGATCCGCCGCCGCGAGCTCGCACCACCACCTCTCCGCCGAGATCCACCACCGCCTCCTCTTCCTCGACGAGATCCGCCGCCTGAGCTCGCCCACCACCACCTCCGCCGAGATCCACCACCGCCTCCTCGAGCTCGCCCACCACCACCTCTCCGCCGAGATCCACCACCGCCTCCTCTTCCTCGATCGAAGCTCCTCTCCTCCGACGAGATCCGCCGCCTAGAGCTCGCCCACCACCTCCGCCGAGATCCACGTCGTGCAATGGGCACCCGTAATGATGATCCACGTCGATCTATTCTTCATCGACAAATAACTCGCAATGATGCCGAGGCTGGTTCTTCAGGTTAGGAATTCACCACCTGTTCCTGTTATTACTTGTGCTCTCCTCTGATATGCTATACTTGTGCTCTGCTCTGATATGCTATGTTCCTCTTCTGTTCCTGTTATTACTTGTACTCTGATATGCTATGTTGTACTCTGAACTGTTCCTGATGTGCTCTGATATGCTGTACTCTGAACTGTTCCTGATGTGCTCTGATATGCTGTACTCTGAACTGTTCCTGATGTGCTCTGATATGCTGTACTCTGAACTGTTCCTGTTATTACCTAGTTTGTTTGTTTGAATGTTGGTATAGTAACTAGTATCTTGCTATTGGTTACACAGGAACAAGTTGCTAAGTTTATTCATCTATTTGTACAATGGATAAAACTTGGATGAGTGCTGCTAGATCCAAAGACACACGTTTGCGATGGGGTTAGGGTTTCATTCACTTATGCTACAAATTCTGGTTTTAGCCAAAAGATTGTCTGCCCATGCAAACTTTGTTGTAACATCTCTAGGCAAAGTTTAGAAGATGTTGAAGACCATATAATATCTGTAGGATTCATGCCTGGGTATACAACATGGGTATACCATGGGGAATCGAGATTGTGCTATTCCTACCCAGACAACCCAATGAATCAAGAGAATTGCCTTTAGGAAGTGATGAGATGGATGAGATGATGTTGGGTTCTCATGATATGTACAACAACAGCTCTTTAGGATCGATACACAAGTTGACAATGATGATAATTGATGATGACTCAAGAAACAGATGAAGTCGATGAAGAAGCCGAGGCATTCAAAAGTTAGTTAATGATGGCGTACAAGAATTATATGCGTGATGTACAAAATTTACAAAACTGCAATTTCTTGTGAAGTCGATGAACATAAAGAACACCAGGATTAACCAGAGCTACATTTGAAGATGTGTCAGCCTATTTAGGGATGTCCTACCAGAGGATACAACTCTCCTATGAATTTTCATGAATCCAAACAAGACATCAAATCAGAGGGTCAGATGACACATATGATGCATGCATTAATGACGCATCATATATAGAGGAGACAATATCAATGCATCTGTCATTCAAAGATGTAATGCATCCAGATGGAAGATTGTGAAGGAAATTGGTGGTGGCAAAAGATTTAGCAAGGTTGCTCAAAAGGTGGTCGCATTTCCCATTGAAGAAGAGAATTAGAAGATTATTCATGTCAAGCAACAGCCCACTTATGAGTTGGCATGTTGATGGTAGGATCAAGGATGGTCTTATGAGGCATCCTCACGATGCACCAGCTTGGAAGCATTTTGATGCAAAATATGAGTGGTTCAAGAAAGAAGCTAGAAATATTAGGTTTGGACTGCAACCGATGGTTTCAATCCATTCGTAACTATGAACTGTCTTACAAAGATTCGGCCAATTGTATCGATTCCATACAATCTTCCAAACAGAGAGTTGCATGAAAGAAAACAACTTCATTTTGTCATTATTATTCTCGTAGGAAGGCACCAGGAAAGACATAGACATTTACCTGGTTAGTTGTTGATGAACCGAAGTGTTATGGAAGGATGGTCTTTGGACTTTTGATTCTCATGTAGGAAGGAAATTCAGGTGTATGCCGTGACCGCTATGGACAATTAGTGACCTCTAGGCCGGGAATTCTTAGTGGAGAGAGTATTGTTGTTTGCTCCCATCACCGGGTACATGTTCCAAACGCTTAAAACATGGACACAAAGCATGCTACCTGGTACTAGGATGTTTCTACCGCAGACCACCCATTTAGGAAGGATAAAGACTCATTTGATGGCACAATCAAGAGGGAACCTCCAATTCAGCCATCGTGTCATGAGATTTCAGAAATGACAAAAGGCATTCACACCATCTATGGGAAAACATGTAAACAACAAAAGTCTAAGAAGAAAAGAGACAAAGAGATGAAGGGAGGAAGATCAGATGGAGGATGTGCACAGAGAGTCAACATTCAAGAAGAGAAGCATCTTTTTCCAGCTTGAATATTGGGAACATTTGCTGGTTCGACATAATTTGGACTCAATGCATATAGAGAAGAATGTGTTTGATAATATTGTTCACACAATTTTACAAGTGGACAACAGTCCAAAGATAATGTGAAAGCAAGATCGATATGAAAAGATCTAAATCGTAACACATCTCCATGTTGATGAAACTCAAGAGAAACCAGACTTGCTCAAGCAATGCACTACATGAATTCAGATAATAAGAAGGTATTCGCCTACCAGAAAATGCAAGGTTTCAGAGACTATGCTTCAAACATGGATGGAAGGTCAAATTAGATGAGAAAAATTAGTTGGGCTAAAACTCATGATCGCCACATAATTTTTGAAGATGTATTTCCTTTAGCTATAAGTAGAACCATGCCTCGCCTCTGTTTCTTCCACTAATTAATCTTAGCAAGTACTTCAAGAAAGTTTGCTCCAAAGTCATAGATCCTACCGAGATGCAAAAGTTGGAAGAAGAAATTGAAACAATGTGTCACTAGAGCAGATTTTTCCACCATCATTCTTTGATATAATGGAACATCTTGTCATCCATCTTGCAAGTGAAGTGTTGATAGGTGGACCAAAGGCAATTCAAAACATGTGGTCTACAGAGATGTTTGTTGGGAAGTGTAAAGGATGGTACATACTAGAAGACATCCCAAGCATCAATAGCCGAGGGATATATATTTGATGAGAGCTTGGATTTTGTGCAAGATATCCGAAAATTCCAACAAAGAGACAATGCATCGATGATAGCACAACTAGCAAATCGTACACTAATATATATTTAAGAACAATTGGAAGACTCTGCATTTCAAGTAGATGAGCTAGATCACATTTCATGGACACAAGCTCAAAGGCATGTGTTGCTTAGTTATCCAGAAATTACTAGGTTTGCAAATGAGCATATCACAATGCTACAAGGCATGTATGAAAAGTAGAAGAGAAGTTGAAGTTGCTCACCACCAACAATTCTAAATGGTTTATTGAACATGTGCATTCTTTAATGCATAAAGGAGTTGAAATACCACAAGAAGTTGTTCTACTAGCACAAAAGCCTTTCATGATGGTGAAGAAATACAACAGCCTACAAGATTAATGGCTATACATTCCACACAAGAAGCCATTCTTGGAAAATCTTCCCAGGTGATGGAGTTTCAACCATCGAAAGACATTAAGTTATTCAAGAGATCACACATTAGGAGATGGTCAAATTTGTGGTGATCCATGAAATAGTTGAATTGAATTATTCAAACAAAGCTAGTGTAGTATTATTCAAGTGTGAATGGGTTAAAGATACTGGAATTAGAGTAGATGAATTTGGAATAACTGAAGTCAACTTCAATCATGTAGACAAAGGGGAAATTCTTTCATCTATGCCATTTATACTAGCTAGTCAAGCAAAACAGGTCTACTATTTGCAAGATCCAATTGATAATGAATGGTTTGCTGTTGTGTCTAGGTAATTTGATATAGTTCTATTGTTTCTTTTGTTTGCTGGTTTGATTCTGTTGAACATGGTAATAAAGTTCTATTGTTTCTTCTGCAGGGACTGCTAACATGGACAATCAGAGAAGTAGGCTAAATGAGGTTAACATGCAACTGATGAAACTTGGTGTGCCACCAACACAGATAGAAATCAAGAGTGGAGAAATTTTTACAAGATTTCTTGAGGAAGCAAGGATAAAAGGAATATACAAAGAACCAGCAGAAGTAAGAATCTAATTTATGCCATTCTAATTTATGCCATTCTAATATGTGATTTATGTGAAAACATATGAAGCACCTAATTTATGCCATTCTAATATGTGATTTATGTTCTGCCTTAATGTAGAACAACATGATATATGAAGAAATAGATGTGGTAGAAAATGAGGATGAGGATGATGATGGTAGTGAAAAAGATGATAGTGATGCTACTACTCATGATGAAAATGAAGAAGGTGATATCAATCAACAAGTGGTGAAGGTTAGTTTTAGGTTGCCTTCTCCTCTTGTTAATTTAGGCGCTTTATTTGAATATTGTGAAATGGATGACACATTGGTTAATTTAAATACTTGTTACATGACAACAACAGAGAAGTCTGTGAGAGGGCCCACTAAGTTGAAAAGATTCGGAAAGAGTATGATCCAAGAAACAAGATCAGTTTGAATTTAATAAAGGCCAACCTTGTGGGTTCAAAACTTGCAGCTAACAAATTTCATTGCTTCTTTAGTTAAGGGAAAAGAAATTTCTTTGGCAGCTACCAATTGGAGCAAAGTTCTGAATATGAAAAAGATAAGCTATGGAAGACAAGAAGGTAAAATCTCTTAAATAAACCGGATTGTAGTTCAACTATGTTTTCGCCGCAAATTACTAATGTTGCCTAATCAGAACACTTTTGCAAGATTTCTTTGAAATACCGATTGTTACAAGTGCTTGGGTGTTGATATCTCTAGAAAGAAGTGGAAAGATTACAAGTGCTATTTGAAGAGAAAATTTTACAAGGATGAGTTGTCACCAAAAGCAACATTGCCAATGGATGCAAATCCAGATACCTCCCCGCCAGTGGGTTTGGCTATGTAAATTTTGGAGAACACCAAAGTCCAAGGTATACTAAAGTAGCAATGCCGATATGTGGATATACTATTTTTTCAACCTGCTTGTGCTAATTCATACTATAGGCATTAATGTATAATTTCTTGTCAGAATGTAGGCATTAAGTATGAAGAACAAAGAGACGAGAAATTGTCAAGCAAATGCAGTTCATACACCGTACTAGAAGTTTTGCGTAGTACAGAACAAGAAGTAAGTTAATTGTGGATTTGTTGCATACTTGAATATCTAAAATTTTCAAAGATCAAAGATGATAGTTTTCCATGAATTTCGTGAAATAAAAGAAGGGAGCAAAATATCCGTAGCTCACCTTTACGTAATTACACATACAAATAAGGATGGGAAACCAGTTGATGAATTTTGCAAGAAAAGATTGTAAGTAATAAAGTTGTAACTTCTTTTGTTTATCTTCGCTTTGAGTCAATCTTGCAAATATCCATTACATGTTCCTCATTCTTTATAATGTTGCAAACAGAAGAGATAAATGTGAAGTTTGTGGACAACCCAAACTTGATACATGAGCAAGCAAATGAGGAAGATTTTTATTCAACATTGTTCCCAAAGGCTAAGAAGTCAAGTAATCATGGATTAGGGCTCATCACTGGTGGAAAGAATAAAGGAGAAGTCAAGCTGGCTCTATCTGCTCTACATGATGTTACACAGAAAACAAAAATCTCAGGTGTTGTAGAGAAGCTTGTAGAAACTCACCAAGTTTGGTAGATGTATGATAAGCTAGAAGAGAAGTAATCACGATGATGGAGCTATTTCAAACATCACGTAAGAGAATCAAAGAACATATTGAAGAACCTCTTGTTGAAGAAGCGTATGATTTGACAAGATGAAGAACAAAGGTCGAGGAGAAGAAAGCAGAGATGACAAGAAAAGGAAAAGGCAAAGGGTAGAAGAAAAGATTGAAATGAAGTTAATCTTGAAGAATGAAACCGAGGTAAAATAACTACGCTTGTACATGTGTCAATAAGAAATCCTTGTACGGTGTTTTTTCTTGTACCTTGTAACTCTTGCGACTAGGAATTTAACTAAATGCAAGTTGCTATGATAAAGAAAATTAAACTAGAGAAAGCTCAAGAGATGAAGAAGTCAAACATTTGCGTAACCATCCCAAAGCCTGCATAAGTAGAGGAATGGAAGTTGTCTTGACTTCACCAAATTTTTCTAACCTTGCAATCTTGAACAATTCAAACCGCAGATATAAATGCAGTTGGTTTAGATGGAGATCCACTATGATTATGTGGAGGTCATGGTCAACATTGTCTACCGTGATACAAACTGCATCGCTTAGACCACTTGGGAGAATGACAAGGATGGGAAATGCGAAGCTAAGTGCATTCCATGGCCAAGGAATCATGTTAGTATTTCTTAAACTTTGTATGGAAAAAATCTGCTCCTACTCAACAAGGTGCTCCTACTCAAGATTTTTAAATATGTGCAAGTTACATTAAGAGATTTATATGAAAAATCTGCAAACCAAAATTAATAGACAAAGCTCACCAAGGTACCAGCCGGGCAGAGCTAATAAGAAATCTGCTACCGAACATGCATGTGCAAGATGATTATAGAACTCAAAGCTTATCACTCAGCCAGATTGTTTATGCTTCTCGCTTACTAACATATTGACTCAGCAGGTACCGTGCACAAGGAACAACTCTTGAAGCAAATCCGCCATTGCTTATGCTTCGCTATCACATCGCTTCGCTAAACACAGTAGTCTCAAATGAATGAAAAGGTATGTTACATATATACCGCTTCCAAAGAATATTCGAACTGTTTCATGTACTAATACATGAAAATGTGCAGCTTCGGATGAACCAACAAGAAAGTAATTATGGAGGAACCAATATGATCCGTGCAAAAGGTAGAGTGAAGAAACCAAATTCCAAACTGAAACAAACAAATGCTATCGCCATCGCTTCGCTAACACGTAGTCTCAAATGCATGAAAAGGTATGTTACATGTAATGCTTTTGCTCCAGAATATCTGAACTGTTTCATGTACTAACACATGAAAAATGTGCAGCTTGTGGATGAACAAGTCATGAGCCAGAAACAAAGATCAAGAAACCAAGATCAAGAGTACTCAAGAAATCACGCCCGCCGCTATAGCTACAACAGATTCGCAATTACTGCATAAGGCAAGTTACAGCTTGTAAACTATTACAATTGAATGTAATATTACACCGACAACACTATAAACTAAAATGTGCAGATTCGGATGAACCATATGAGCCAAAGTTAGAGAAAAGAAACCAAGATCAAGAGTATGTAGCAAGATGCTTCTCCCGCCGCTGCATTCAAGACCACACAAGGTAAGTAAACCCTAAACTAGCTGCCTTTTGTTGAAAATGTTGAACCGTTGAACTAGCTGCCTTTTGTTGAAAATGTTGAACTGCTGAACTAGCCGCCCTTCGCTTGATCCTTCCGCTGAACTAGCTGCTCCTTCGCTTCCTTTTGTTCAATCATGAACTCGCATAAATCTTAACAATGCAGTCGATGATATTGCATGGTCTCAAACTCAGACAGCTCGGACAAGGGATTGCCAAACAGCTGATGATATTGCATGGTCTCAGTTGTAAGATATGGCTGTGAACAATGGTTGTGGGATATGACTGTAAGATATGGCTGTGAACAAATGTAAGATATGACTGTAAAATATGACTGTAAGATATGACTATAATGTGACTTGTAATATATGTGGTTTGTAATGTTAATGTAAGATATTTCTATATATGTGGTTTGTAATGTGGTTTGTAATATATGTGGTTTGTAATGTGGTTTGTAATATATGTGGTTTGTAAAAAGCTAGGTTTTAGAGGCACTATGCATAGTGCCTCAAAAAGTTGGGTTTTAGAGGCACTATGGATAGTGCCTCAAAAAGTTGGGTTTTACAGGCACTATGGATAGTGCCTTAAAAAGCTGGTTTTTAGAGGCACTATGGATAGTGCCTTAAAAAGCTGGTTTTTTGAGGCACTATGGATAGTGCCTCAAAAAGTTGGGTTTTATAGGCACTATGGATAGTGCCTCAAAAAGCTAAGTTTTTGAGGCACTATGCATAGTGCCTCAAAAAGTTGGGTTTAGAGGCACTCTAATTTGTGCCTTAAGTTGGTTTTTGAGGCACTATCTCAATTGGCTAGGATTTAGAGGCATTAGTCATAGTGCCTCAATTAACTATGATTAGAGGCACTTTTTAAAACTGCCTCGAAAAACTTTTACCTACACGACCGTCCCGGCACTTTTTTTAGTGCCTCAAAAACTTAATTGTGGCACTAATTTAACTATTGGAGGCACTTTAGAGTGCCTCTGAATACTGTACCTGCCATAGTGACTAGCGGGAGGGAAAGCGCAGAGACGGTTCACACGGGTCGACAGACTTTCTTATCGTGCAGTGCAGAGACAAGTTCACACTGGGCGTGCATCGATGCACGCCTCGCCCCGAGACTGATGATCTCTCTGTCCACGTGTTTCATATTGGACAGGCCTTCTGAATCGGGACGGCGAGATGCAGGGATATCAAGGCGCCGCCCGTGTCGGGGTGAAAAGTAACACTCCGTCGAGACTCAACACCCAGCTAACCCGTGACTGGGTGGCCAGAGGGTGATTGTACCCAGTTCACCATTGTTCAAACCTCCGATTTAACACCGTGTGTTGTATAAAAAATAGAATATTTTTTTTAGTGAAGATGATGTTTTTGTCGATAGCGAGGCGTCTATAATGACTTCGTCAATCTTAAAACTTGATCCGCCAGCTCAGTCTTTCGAAGGTGAGTAAGACGTGCGTGTGTGCATATACGTGGTGTGAGTATAATTATACCGTGTTTCTTAAAAAAATAACCAGCTAAACCGTGGGCGAATTTAGCGCCGATCCATCATCGAGCTTCTTTCAACTCTTCAACTCCCGATTTTGACGTTTGCCAACTACTGTCACTGTGGGTAGCAACGAATTCAAGTCGCTCGCAGGGACATGTCAAACAAACGGGACACCAATCCTCGGAATCCACGAACCTCTGTGCTGCTACTAGCTAGCTTGTCAACAACCGTAACAGTCAAGTCTCACCGTCACGTTTTAACTCCCACATTGACCCCCCCGACTTGGACGTTTTCCTGCCTCCAATTAGCTAGCCACTGTACCCCGATGTGTATGTGTATAGGTATAGCATCCGGACGGAGCCCCGTGGAGACGAGCACGAACACGTCACGCATGCACCTTGACCGGCCATAAAGTAAAGATATTGAAGTTACGTCATCATCCATCCATACACACGATCAACGACGTGGGAAAACGCTCTCTACATTCTAGCTCACGTAAATAACTACACTGGCTTGAGTGCTTGACGGCGATCGAGAAACTGAAAACGACGGGAGCTTGAGCTATTTGGGAATCATCCATACACACGGTCAAATACTGTCCCACGCTTGCTTCAATGGTGCAGCGTCTACCTGAAGTAACTTAGAGTACCTTTATAGTGGCAAATAACATAGATGTGATGTCATGCAAATACTTATTTATTGTAATATAGATTTATTTTTCTTGAAATGTGTGATATTATGATAACATAGGTAGTTATCATAAGCCTCTCTCTCATCATTTAATTACATGCTATGTCATCTAAATGCTTAGTTGACAATACATGTAGGACTATGTTACTACTCAAGTTACTCCCACTATGACTAGCCTTAGACGTCCGAAACATTTTATGTCTAAATCGGCCAACGTCGTCCGACTTTTTTTTGTTAACTTTAGGTTACAAGGTAGTTGCAACTTATAAAAATTGTACTAATTTTTAATTGCAGTCTACTTATAACTCATTAAATTTTTAATTACTGTCTAGTTGAAACTCATATATAACTCCCACATTCTACGAATCGTAAGATAGATCCAACAACAAGAGATGTAAGTGAGACCTAAGAGCATCTCTAGCGGATACCGCATACAGGCGACAAACAATTTTTTGCGCTGATATATGGTATTAATCCCCAAAATAGCCATTATAAATACCGTAAAACGGCCTGTACCACAAATATTTTTACCATTTCTCGCAAAACAGCCCGTCTATCCCGTATATATTTGGGAGAGGAGGCCTCGGATGCGGCCGCATCCTCTTCCTCCCATTCCCCACGCGCAGAAGCTCGCCCGAGGTCGCGCCATCGACACTGATTCTGCCGCCGTTCGTTGCCCCCAGCTCAAATCGCCTCCGCCTACCGCCGCATCAGCCCTCCCCGCACCCATGGTCGTGCCGCAATGTGGTCGGCCGTGTTGGCGCTTCTCCGCGCCGCGGCGGGAGCTCGAGGGGCCGAACTCGCGTGCTCCGCGGAGGAGGCCGCTCGCCGGCGCTCGGAGGCCCCGCGTGCTCGCGGAGCTCTGGCCCGCAGTCGCTTCGTCGCCGGGCCAATGGCCGGCTTTTCGCCCGACCGCAACGACGCTGAGGCGGGCGTTTCGCGCGGCCGCACTCACGGTCCATGTGTCGTAGCCCCGCCGCCGCTTTCCGACGTAGGGTCCATGTCATCGCAGATTCGATGACTCGACCTTCTTGACGACGCATCCACGGAGGATGACGACGTCCGCGAGGAGAAGCGATTCGCCGGACAATCGCTCCGGCGTGGGACCGCCAAGCGCCGCTGGTCGAAGCGTGACGCGAGCAACAGAGGTCCGCCAGGCGATGCGCCTCGCCCTCGCTGAGCACCAAAGCGCTCGCTTCTTCGCTAGGACTATTCTGACCTCCGACAACGAGTAGGCGGCCGCGGCAAAAGCTCCGTGAGTAGTTACCGCCAGAGGTTAGGTCTAGCCAGTTTGTATCGATGCCGCAATGCATCGATTTGTTGTGTAAATATGATGATCTATAAGATCAAACTATCCTCTACGTATAAACTTGTTATCGATCTGGTGCTAAACTATTTATTTTCGAATTTGCAGTATTTGATTGGACACCTATTCTGCACCGATAAATTTGCAATACGAGCCTAAGAACTAGCAAACGACGCGGAGCTCCCCTCCTTCCCAACAGCGAGCCATCCCTAGCCACTGGTGCGGGAGACGACTAGCTAAGCTATCAAGTGGGTGGACAGTTCGTGGTTGCAGTACCGGTGGACTCAACAGTTCCCTGTCGATTTGACTGTGCGCCATTCATGCGCGAGAGCTACGTACACAGCTAGCTAGCTTGCCAAGAGTCACGAGGAAATGGCACGGAGTACTGTTTTGAGCAGGTACGTAAACTTCCTTGTCGTGCATTAACAAACGGAGAGCTGTTTTCCGCTAGACACATGTGCGAGCTAATAGCCTCACCAACAACATCGAATTGACACCACGTATTTATATCGTATCCTCCTGATGCTACGCCACTAATTAAATTATACTACGAGATCCTTCAACTAGTTTGCGGGAATCTTTCAAATAGTTCATGTGGGGCTAATAGTTCATGTGAGTACTTCAAGTTGTTCATCGAATTAAACCCGGCAGCTCGCGATGTAGTACTACATGGGACGTGGAAGCCATCTCCATGTGATCTTCTATAAATACTTTTAGAAAAATGAGATCGCGCGGCTCATGAGCTCGGGCAGAGTGTAATTATCAATGTCATAAAATATGCATGTTTCAATCGGAAAAAAATAAAATATGCATCTGTTAAGCCAAAATCTATAAAAGTAGTTTTCTTAAATTAACATAAAATGTCACCTTGATAGATATATATATATATATATATCTATTATTGATTAAAGAAAAATGCATGTCCAGTATATGTGATTAATGTATATACAGGCAGGAAAAAGACCTAAAGGCCAAGGCTTACGTGTTCCGGGCGGCCGTGGAGGTGCATCGTCTGGCGCCTGTGCAGACTGGCATCGAGTAGGGTTGCAGTGCACCCGCTTAGGCCCGCAAAACTCAAATCTAGGCAAAACGAGGTGGATGAGAGGAAAATTAAAAGCTTAGTTGAAACTTCCAACCCACAACCGCGCCCACTTGTCACCCTAGCAATGGACGGCTAGGGCACAAGTCAAGCTGAAGGCCGCCTAGGTGGTGGAGGCAGCGGCCGTGACTGCTGCCGCAGAGGAGGCTAGGGCCGAGGAACGGTGGGCTGGCCCCCGCATAAGATCTACAGCATCGAGAGATGAATGCATGGTTGGCGAAGCGGGTAGCATTGGGGACGACGCCGGTGTAGAGGACGTCTGCTAGGTGGTTTTACTTTAGAGGCTAGTCATAGCGGGGGGAGAAGTAATTTATAGAGTAATATGCGACATGTTACTAGTCTAAGTTACTATCTCCATAATGGAAAATAATATATGTGTGGTGTCATGGAAAGGGTTATTTATTGCAATGTGGACTCATTTTATCTTACCACAAGCATTTCTCTCATTATTTAATTACATGACATGTCATTTAAATGCTTAGTTGGCAATACATATAAGACTGTTACTACTCAAGTTACTCCCACTATGACTAGCCTAACATCACTAGTACTCCGTAATATAGAACTACATGAAGTGCCAAACTAGGCAGTTTGATGACATGACATGCATACATGAGAGAGATGATTGTGGTAACCAGCTATGTTAGCATAACATCACAATTTTCTAGACAAAATGAGTCTATGGCCTAATTAATATAGTCATGCATGATACTATCAATTATTTACTATGCACTATGAAGATGGTAACTTAGACTAGTATTATATGCATGACACTAGTCTAAATTACTCACCACTATGACCAGCCTATTATTCATGGTTTTAACTTGAATAAAAATGATCGGTGACTTCAGGCCCGGTAAAAAAAAGGAGTACATGTAGACGGTTTATGTCTCTGCAATGCCAACTTAAATTTAGGTTGAAAATAGAGACCAGCCAAACAGATTCATGGACGTGATCAATTTGTCGAATGCGCGGTTGGGTCTTGCCTCTGTCCGTTCAGATAGAATCGTACGGTCCGTGTCTATTTGTGAGGAGTTGGAGTTGGCCTAACCTCTTGATCATGATATATCGTGCGTTCTCAGTGCACGGTACCTCCTGATTGCAAATAGTTTCACCATGCAGGAAATTGTCGAGCAATGAGTCAAGTTGCCGATATTGATGCAGATGGACATGTTAGGATTCGTTGCTTGCGTGGACTCCTACATGAACACGCATCACCGACCTAACAGTTGTGAAGCTCCGCCGCTGATGCCGTATTGTTTCTGCAATTTCTTAAAATTGTTCTCCCTCCGATCCATATTAGTTGATATGGATTTGTTTAGATTCGAATGTATCTAATACTAAAATATGTCTAGATATATTTAAATCTAGACAAATTCAAGTCGAGTAATATGGGCAGGAGGGAGTATATTATTTCTAAAAATTATAAATATGATATATTAGTATTTAATAAAAGTTAGCCTATATAATTAGGGGGCGGAGCTTCACAATTGTACACATCTGATATTTTATATACTATCTCCGATCCATAGTAGTTGACTTGGATTTGTCAAGTAATATGGGTCGGAGAAAGTATTTGAATATACGATACTTCATCCGTCTCAAATAAATTGACGCTGGTTCCAACACATTTCAGTGTATAAATCTGGACTTCATGCAAACAAATCTGTGTAAATTAATCCGAGTCACACTCACACCCTACATTTTCGTGTCTATTAAGCCAAAACCACAACACTTTGTCTTAAGCTAGGTAATGATCAATTTTAGGACAGTTGAGTGTCGATCGGTTGCATTTTTCATCAATGGATGATGGATCCATATGCATCACTACTGTATCCATATGTAGTACTACTAAGCTGTATCTGTCCTAGCAGAGCAACCACAACTTAAATGGCGATCAAGGCAGATTAGCCGATCGCTCAGCCTCCACGAAGAAACGGGCACCGTGCACCCTACACCTGAGTAGTGAGTACTGTCCGTGATTAGCCGCCAACTAGAAATAATATACCAGCGCAGCATCTCCATTTATGTATGTAGTCGCGAGATCAACTAATCGCAATAATCCCCCGTCGGCCATGTGGTCGACAAGTCCATAGTATTAGTATTTCCAAGTCTAGTAGTAGTAGTAGCCGCTAACCTAAATATTTTTTGGTCTTCGAGGGGGCTCCCGGCCGGCCGCTAATCATCATAGAAATGAGACGACGGCAAAACGGTGTAGACGATGTGTACCTCCGAACGACTACGCTACGTGGCCGGCGGCCCCAGCGCTGGTTATGGTTGTGGGTCATGGAGCATAGGATTTCCAGATACGTACACTGCTAGCTGCGACATCGACATATCGCAACCGTCTGAGTCTGACCGATCGACGAGCCGCGCGAAATACGAACGTCGTGAAGGCACGCACGTACGGTACACGGGTCACCCAAAGATCACACGAAATGCACGGGTGGCGAATGCCCGTCGTCCACCTACAGCACGCATGCAGCAGCCAGCCGGCCTCGGGGAATGGTAAGCTGGTGGCAGGACCGATCGTCGGTCGGTGACAGTCCGGCCGTTGTGGCCGCCGTGCCGCGCACACCGATCTGGCTCGTGTTAATTACCGGCGTTATGGCATACGCACGGGCAGATGGTAGGTCTCGTCTCGGAGTGAGTGAGGACGACGGGTGCCGTTGGGAGCCAGGCGTCGTACGCAAACAGAATGGGGACTAGTCGGGACAAGGCTCCGAGTTTGGATCGTAGACTTTGGCCGAACCTGCGATGATGGACAGCTATCAGCAGCCAGGTTGTAGCCATGCAGCCGAGCTTCCGTCGTCCTCATCGCTCTTCTGACATGTAGGTTGCGACTTGCGAGCGTGGTACGTGCTCGCCGTGCCGCTCGGGCGGCTCCAGATTCCCGCGCCGCGCATGAGTTTCCGCAACCCCGAGCTCCAATTAATCGGCGTGGTTGTAGCTGTACACGTGTAGTTAGAGAGATATACTGATGCCGGACCGTCGTGACGGGACACGTACAGTTGCACGCAATGGCAGCTCAGCCATGTCCACCTACAAAACCTGACAATCAAGCAGACGTCCCGCTGAGATTTAATTAATCGAGGTGTGGATTTAGGAACGCGAAGTGATAGCAATCATACGTACCCTAGCCTAGCAGCTCCCCTGTTTTCTCTTGCACTTGGAAAATCTCGCAGATACCGGACCGGATGATCCCGCTCATGCATGCACCCGGCCGTGTGGGCGCAGTACCGAGCGCTGGCGAGCGGCGGACGCGCTGAGACAGGGCCGCGTGGGCGAGCAGCACGTGACGAGAGTACGCCACTGTGCATCCGCGTGTAGGCGCGGGAATGTTCAGACGACGATGAATCGGCCATATGCCTGCCCGGACAAAAATTAATGTGGCTTGCCTGCCCGCAGGTAAACTGTACGGACAATGTGCTTGCTAGTCCGGATACGCTTTTGACGATCGCTTTCTAGAAGGAGGAATGTCGGCTAAGTTTTACAACGCACCGTGACACAGACGCCAGGGATACAACTCCACGCCATTCTAAAGACCGCACACACATAACCTAAACAACTACTCGCGGCATCTTCACCTATTCATCCCATACCGCGGAAAAGCCGAAAGCCCTCCGTGATGTTTGCCTCCGTGGTGATCTTACGGATGACCTCTAGGAGAGGAGCGCCCTTCAAGACCACGCCGTTCGGTGGCGCCATAGCCCAAAGAAACCAAAGCGATTCATGTCCAGAGATCGCGCCGCGCCCTTGCAGCCCCGCTTATCTTGAGCCAAGCAACAAACTTGGAATCGTGTTCAAGATCCGGTGTCTCTTGTTCCACCAGCCTGCAGTCGCCCAAACCTCACGGGCCAGACGCAACCCATGAAAAGGTGATCGATGGTCTCTCCACACGGTCGCAGAAGGGCAGTGCCGGATGTTGGAGCCACGCTAAGCCGATCGCGGTCCAAAGACTGCTTCTCACGGCTAACCAAAGGGTCACCTTGCAACCAGCAGGGCTCGGGAGCGCCAGATCTAAAGGGCCCCTGCCATAGAAGTCCGCCCGCAAAAGGGGCTGTAGCAAGACCGGCCGTGTAGCGATTTGGGTCCCAGGCCCACTTGAGGACGCCCCGCGATCCTCGGCCGTGTGATTGCTTCAATACGGTCCGCCATTTCAAGGAGCTCCCGATGGTCGCTGCGCCAAGATCCGGTAATATCATGCAGCCAACCCCTCGAAGACCTTTTCGCAAGACACGCCGCGCGGATATCGCGCTTTGGGACCGCAACAAAGAGGCTTGGTGCCACGTCAGAGCCGCCCGCATGGGAGCCACTTGTCCGTCAAAAGAAAGTAGACGCGCCATCCCCAATCACCGAGGAAGTCGCCGTCAAGAGACGCCTCGAGAGCTCTGGGACACGGATGTCGAGGCCATGCCATGGCCTATCCACCTCCACGCGCTTCAACCACAGCCAGCGATGTTCATGAGACACAGGTTAAGGATGTCAAGCCCCCTAAATTTTTCGGCATGCACACCCTGTCCCAAGCCACCAGTGCGTTCATGTAAGCGGCAAATCAATTTGATCGCCCCACCCAACCCAACAATACAGCTCGTGAGCCCCGAGTCACGACGATCGACACATGCACAGATTACATTACACTACAGGTTATTATTGGCACGTATCGGGTACACTAGTGCTAGCATACCAAACAAGTCCTGTTGTGCAATCAGAGCGTGTCCGCGAGTTTAAAAACGGATTTGCTAGTTCTCGTACCGAGAACTTGTTAAGTCTCGATCGCTCTTTCACCGCTTGATTTACCTCGTGATTCGTGCTACACATAAGTTGCAACTCGGGTGTAACTGAGAATTTAATGAGTTGCAATTAGGTTGTAACTGAGAACTAGTACAAATCTTATAAATTGCAACTAGGTTGCAACTGAGAATTAGCATAAATATTAGAATGACATCAGCGACTTAGACATAACTAATTCTTAGAAGCATGAGATCTAGACACTTCCTTTAAAAAAAAACAGGAGCGTGTCTGCGTGCGTGATCCAGAGTGATTTTGGTGCTCTGCCCAAGCACTTCAAGAAAGGATACTTATGCCGGACATGGCGATTTGGCTTCCAAGTTTAAATACACCTATTATAAAAACTAGTTGAATGCCCATGTGTTTTATAAGTTTCTTGCCCCTTTATGCAAACATAATGCACATTAATATTGCTAGTGATTTGTAGATGTGAACAAAAATCAGCACCGGGGTCTAGATCTAAAGAAAAAATGTCACGCCGTGTTACTATCCTCTCAAAACAGCATCAACTTCTGATAACCATTCTTTATATGTATTGACAAAAGAATCAGAAACCCTCTAAACTCTAATATGCATATACACCAAAAATATATACTTGATACTTGATAATATACACCAAAATATATAACTCTAAAAAGATTAGACCGGAGGGGGAAGAATCCCCTCGGTCCCCTCGGCATTGTTTAAAGATGTATTCGTGAGTACGCCGTGGTACTGCGAGCACGGAGGCTCGAACTATTCCGGCTATGCCGTGGTTTTCAAATAAATAACCCTCTAATATATATATACTCAATAATATGCACCAAAATGTATAACCTGGCGTAGCGCCCCAACAGCTCACCAGTAATTCATAAGAGAATGTCAGTAGCACATATTCAATGCGAGAAGGAACTGGTCCCAATGAGAAAAATAGACATTCTGAACAAATGTCCCGATGTGACCTACCATGTAGAAGTTTTTCAGGTCTGAAATGATCTAATTTATAGTGTTCAGCGGGCCTAGCTGTAAGTTGTAACCATCTGCAATGGCCAAAAGAAAAAAAGTGAGAAATAAGAATTACTTTAGAAAGAAACCGAAGTAATATGATTAAGAAATGCCTATTTATTGTAGACAAATGAAATGAAACTAAGATAGGAAACAAAATATATATATGCATTTCCCATGTCCCCAAATATGACAATTTGCCGTTAACCAATTACCAAGTTTGTGTGCAAGTTTTTAATATACACATTTGTCAAAAGCTGTTTAAAACAGGTTAAACACACATGATAGAAATATTAAAGCTCTTTTCATGGTCAGCACATGCATATGGCTGTTGCCCAAATGTTCACAACCGATTCTTCTATATTGGTCTAGAAGATCACCGGTACGGACATTGTTTTGGCTTTAGTTCAGTTAGATCTTCATCGACTCCTATTGTGTTTCTTTTTATATAGTTAGGGCATCAAAGATGAGAACGGATTCATGAACCTGATTAGAGATAAGTTAGAAGTTAGAAAAGCTGTGTGAAGTTGTTAGTATAAATTGCAACCACTATCTCCTCCATAGCACTACATATAACTGTACAATTTCAATTAATGGTTCCATGCATGGGATGGAATAACCTCAGGACAGAGCAGCACCAAAAGATAAATTATCACTCATATGTGAGAGAATACAATGGTGTAATAGTGCAAGCCATGAAAAAAGGCACACTCTACGAACAATAAATCTAAGAGCTTACAACATACACAGCAGTGGAAACTCAGACTTAGTCAAAGTCCAATCTTCCTTATTAGTTGTTGAAAACACTCCTGGGATGACCATTAAAAGAGCTCCAAAGAAGTATGAGTACGCTGTCAATGACAAACTATAGGGGCACTTCACCAAAATCAGAGCCTGGAGTGGTAAGCATAATAACAAATAAGAAAGCAGAACGAACTGCAGCACATTGCTTCTACATAAGTTTCAGTTCTAAAGGCAAAATATCAGAATACTTGAGTAAAATCAAGCGGAACACAACTATTTGTAACAATGTCAGGCGTATGATCTCCTCATATGAATATATAAGGGTACAATTTCTTAGCCCATGACAAATCTTCTTTTTACTATCCGCAAATAGACAAAATTCAGTACTTAGTGTTGTTGTTGCCAGTTGATCATACTCAGACATCAAAGTAGGATGTGTCGTTTATATAGGGAAAGAATCTGAAAATATGTTAAAACTGAATTTGTTCACTACAATGGAATCCTCTCAGGCCTCAATAAATTCGATGACATCTTAATTAGTTCTAGATTAATGATTACTGATCTAACTTCTTAGTATACCAATGAAGATTTTCATGAAAGCTACACGGTTTTCTTTGTTTGTCCAACGCGCGCACGGGAGACGAGTTCCATCATCAACGTCGTTCCCCAGCGCGACCAAGCCTCGTTGGAGGATGGAGCGAGACCAAGGCCTGACGCTGCACTCGGGGAGAGGAGGCACGACACCATGCAGCCAGCAACAGCGCAAAACAGGGGATCTCAGCCAGAGACGAGTTCCAGAACGAAGCAGAGTCGGCCGCGCAAGGGATCTCAGCGGCAACGGAGGCCCGGTTCCTCTGTTTCCCGCCGGAAAACAGGTTGACAGTGCCCGATTAAGCTCCGACCCAGCAGTCTCTCAGGCGTCGCCGGACCACCGGAGGTTGTCGCCTTGCAGAGGCCCGCCACCACTGCCGCTCAAGGGCATGGGGAGCGGCCCCGGGAGGAAGCTGGGCAGAGGAGGACAGAGGGAGGCGGGATCCCACAGGTGAGGCCTCGTCCGCCGTGGACGGGGAAGATGGGACGGGCCGCGTGGGAGGCAGCGCTTCGGCGCTGGCATGTGGTAGTCCGCGGCGGGCGGTTGGCGCAGGCAGGGCGGCGCTGGCTCGCTCGGGCGTTTCACGCACGGGCCGATGGATCATGAACTTGCCGGTGGCTATCCTGTAATACCTCAAAAGGTCAGGGGCAAAACCGTCTGAAGAAAAATCGAACCAAATTTTTAGCTGGACAAACCTACCTTAACGTAAATTAATAAATAGATAGAAGACTAGTTGAACGCCCATGTGTTCTATAAGTTTTTGCCCTTTATGCAAACATAATGCACATTAATATTGCTAGTGATTTGCAGATGTGAACAAAATCAGCACCGGGTCTAGATCTAAAGAAAAATGCCACGTGTTACTATCCTCTCAACAACTTCGATAACCATTCTTTATATGTATTGACAAAAGAATCAGAAACCCTCTAAACTCTAATATGCATATACACCAAAAATATATACTTGATACTTGATAATATACACCAAAATATATAACTCTAAAAGATTAGACCGAGGGAAGAATCTGGTCCCCTGCATTGTTTAAAGATGTATTCGTGAGTACGCTGTGGTATCATGAAAGACGGAGGCTCGAACCATTCCGCCATGCCGTGGTTCTCGATAAATAACCCTCTAATATATATACTCAATAATATGCACCAAAATGTATAACTCATGTGCGCCCCAACAGCTCACCAGTAATTCATAAGAGAATGTCAGTAGCACATATTCAATGCGAGAAGTGAACTGGTCCCAATGAGAAAAATAGACATTCTGTAACAAATGTCCCCGATGTGACCTACCATGTAGAAGTTTTTCAGGTCTGAAATGATCTAATTTATAGTGTTCAGCGGCCTAGCTGTAAGTTGTAACCATCTGCAATGGCCAAAAGAAAAAAGTGAGAAATAAGAATTACTTTAGAAAGAAACCAAGTAATATGATTAAGAAATGCCTATTTATTGTAGACAAATGAAATGAAACTAAGACAGGAAACAAAATATATATATGCATTTCCCATGTCCCCAAATATGACAATTTGCCGTTAACCAATTACCAAGTTTGTGTGCAAGTTTTTAATATACACATTTGTCAAAAGCTGTTTAAAACAGGTTAAACACACATGATAGAAATATTAAAGCTCTTTTCATGGTCAGCACATGCATATGGCTGCTGCCCAAATGTTCACAACCGATTCTTCTATATTGGTCTAGAAGATCACCGGTACGGACATTGTTTTGGCTTTAGTTCAGTTAGATCTTCATCGACTCCTATTGTGTTTCTTTTTATATAGTTAGGGGCATCAAAGATGAGAACGGATTCATGAACCTGATTAGAGATAAGTTAGAAGTTAGAAAAGCTGTGTGAAGTTGTTAGTATAAATTGCAACCACTATCTCCTCCATAGCACTACATATAACTGTACAATTTCAATTAATGGTTCCATGCATGGGATGGAATAACCTCAGGACAGAGCAGCACCAAAAGATAAATTATCACTCATATGTGAGAGAATACAATGGTGTAATAGTGCAAGCCATGAAAAAAGGCACACTCTACGAACAATAAATCTAAGAGCTTACAACATACACAGCAGTGGAAACTCAGACTTAGTCAAAGTCCAATCTTCCTTATTAGTTGTTGAAAACACTCCTGGGATGACCATTAAAAGAGCTCCAAAGAAGTATGAGTACGCTGTCAATGACAAACTATAGGGGCACTTCACCAAAATCAGAGCCTGGAGTGGTAAGCATAATAACAAATAAGAAAGCAGAACGAACTGCAGCACATTGCTTCTACATAAGTTTCAGTTCTAAAGGCAAAATATCAGAATACTTGAGTAAAATCAAGCGGAACACAACTATTTGTAACAATGTCAGGCGTATGATCTCCTCATATGAATATATAAGGGTACAATTTCTTAGCCCATGACAAATCTTCTTTTTACTATCCGCAAATAGACAAAATTCAGTACTTAGTGTTGTTGTTGCCAGTTGATCATACTCAGACATCAAAGTAGGATGTGTCGTTTATATAGGGAAAGAATCTGAAAATATGTTAAAACTGAATTTGTTCACTACAATGGAATCCTCTCAGGCCTCAATAAATTCGATGACATCTTAATTAGTTCTAGATTAATGATTACTGATCTAACTTCTTAGTATACCAATGAAGATTTTCATGAAAGCTACACGGTTTTCTTTGTTTGTCCAACGCGCGCACGGGAGACGAGTTCCATCATCAACGTCGTTCCCCAGCGCGACCAAGCCTCGTTGGAGGATGGAGCGAGACCAAGGCCTGACGCTGCACTCGGGGAGAGGAGGCACGGCACCATGCAGCCAGCAACAGCGCAAAACAGGGGATCTCAGCCAGAGACGAGTTCCAGAACGAAGCGGAGTCGGCCGCGCAGGGGATCTCAGCGGCAACGGCGGCCCGGTTCCTCTGTTTCCCGCCGCAAAACAGGTCTACGATGCCCGATTAAGCTCCTGCCCCAGCGGTCTCTGAGGCGTCGCCAGAACACCGGTGGTCGTCGCCGCGCAGAGGCCCGCCACCACTGCCGCTCAAGGGCATGGGGAGCGGCCCCGGGAGGAAGCTGGGCAGAGGAGGACAGAGGGAGGCGGGATCCCATAGGTGAGGCCTCGTGGACAGGGAAGACGGGGAGGCGGGGCCGCGCGGTGGAGGCAGCGCTCTTCGGCTCTGGCTTGTGGTCATCCGCGGCGGGTGCTTGGCGCAGGCAGGGCGGCGCTGGGCTCGCTCGGGAGCTTCACGCACGGACCTATGGATCTGCGAACTTGCCGGTGGCTATCAGGTAATACCCCCAAAAGCTCAGGGGCAAAACCGTCTGAAGAAAAATCGGAACCAAATTTTTAGCTAGACAAACCTACCTTAACGTGATAGATAGATAGATAGAAGATAGATATGTATTTTATATGAATTTAAAAATATTGAAAATTCTGAAACAAAATCTCGGTGTGCATCGGACATGCTATGTCCTTACACAAAGTTTTGCAGTCGGAAATATTTTTAGGCCTATATAAAAAAGACAAAAAGTGTCTTGTAAAAATTATTTTGCAACACTAAAATTTGTCTATTTTACATAATCAAAAGAAAATGTCTTTTATCGTGAAACTTGATATACGACATAGAATGTCAGTATATACCTCTGAATATTTTTTAAAAAATTCAACATTTTGAAGTATATCTTTTGGTAGCGGGTACATCTACACTTACGAGCCAAAGTTAATTTCCATACTTAAGGCACGTTATGAACTTTGTTTAGTGTTTCGTTCACATCGCTTGCAACACATGTCATTGCCTGCATCAAGTTTTATAGTTCATCAACAAACATACTAACTCGAGAGTAAATACTTACCCACCATAGCTAGTAGCCATGGACGACGATAGCATGGTGGAGCTCCAAAAGTAGAACTTCAGCGGAGAGAGCCATTTGTGTGAAATGCTGTGAGAGTATGATGTCACAAGCGCAACGGCGGTGCTCCTCTTAATGGAGCGGGCGTCGCTAGATAAGAGTCCGTTTCAGTGCCTTGACCATGATGTTGAACCGATGCAATTCATAAAACCCGACGTCGATGGTTGGAATGGAACCCTATCATCGAAGTGCATCTTTTTCATATAGAGCTTCTTGTGAAACGAAGCATGTGATGTTAATTACAAGAAACTAGAGAAGATTGTGTTTGAGAGAGGAGAGGGAACAAATTCATTTTTATCCTCGGGTACTGAAAGAGTTATAGATGAATTTCTTAACCTGCATCACAAAATGAAAAACTTGCAACATAAGGGTGGTGTGAAATAGTGAGATCGATCTACCTCAAAGAAAAGTTTGAAAGGTGGATTGTATGCATAAATCTAATGAAAATCGCTTAAAAAGTTTCAACTTTGACCTTGGGTATGAGAAGATCGTCGATGAGCGCCTTTTTCATATAGAACTTGATTTAATTTGAAGCCTAGAATGATTAGAAGTGATTGGGATAAACACATTGACAGAGGAGAGAGAAAATAATCAAACTAACCTCCTTGCATCAATGAGGAACAAAAAACAAGCATTGCAGGCCTGTTTTCGGCCCATGCAAGCTACCAAATACCCCTGCATGTTTACGTTCACCCCTTCCCCCTCCCCTCTAAAAAATGTACCGAACTAAAAGACTATAAAACTATAGAAAAAAACGCATGTGCGATGAGTTACATATCAGGTGAAAACGATCGAGACACAGGTACCCTCTTGATGTAAAACGTGACCCATCATGGTTGTGGCTCAAAATGGCGGAAGGACGTCACGTTGACTTGCAGCCCAAAACGTTGATTTAATACGTAGTGTAATAATTCTAACTGCCTACATAAATAAAGCTAAGTAGAAACATCCAAAGGTATATATTAGACAATCTAGACAACATGCGTCCCCTAAGCTATAAAGCCCGGCGTGAACCTTATAACCCAATCGATGATCATATATTAACTTATAGCCTGAGTAAAAATCTTCCACCGTGACCTGGATTCATGATAGTTGAGCACATATATTAACTTTGTAAACTACTCTATGATCCTAGTTCATCGTGTATTTATCTCGCTCCCCGATTCTACTATATCCTCTTGCCCTACTCTTCTGTTAGTAAATTACCCCGCGTAGCATCTGACAATTTCATGACACGTGTACAGTGTGTGTCTCTCGCTGAACAGGAACCTGTTGGAGAAAAGGGCCTGGTCAGGATAGGGACAAGAAGGAGCAACCTGCAATATTTGGGCCATTGGAATCAATCCTACATTCCGAATCTGCAAATCTGATATTGCTCTTTACAGAGAACAGAGCCCGTGGCCTGTCCACACTCCACAGCGTCCGGAACGTGCCAGGAGAGGCCCAAGACGAGGAAAAAATGGGCCAAAAACCAGGCAGTGAGCCTGACCAGTGTTTCTATACTTCACGCCTGGTGGTCGGGGGTCATCTCACTCGAGGCGACGGGAGGCTGCTCCGCGCGGCGTCCGACGCGGACCTCGGCCGCGGCGACTGCTGCTGGTGCCTGTGCCCGGCGTGCACGCTCCGCCCTGCGGTCCGAGGCGACGCGCCGCTGCTTCCGTCCTGCTCCGGCGACGAGCGCCGGTGCCGCGGCCTCATCCGCTCGACCTCCTCCAGCACCACGACGACCTCGGCCATGGAGGGCCGGTTCTGGGTCGCCCGCGAGGCAGCTCAGGGTGAGCTGCGCGGCCTCATCGCGGCCTTGACGGGTACTGCCCCTCCAGGCGCGGGTCCACGAGACGGGCCAGCTTCCGCCGGTCCGCCAGCAGCGGCTTGGCCCAGTCCACCAGGTTCAGCTGCGGCGCCGGCCGGGACGTGTCGAGCGCGCGCAGGCCCGTCAGCAGCTCGAGCAGCACCACCCCGAACCCGTACACGTCGCTCTTCACGTACAGGTGGCCCGTGGCGACGTACTCCGGCGCGGCATAGCCGTAGGTGCCCATCACGCGGGTGGTGACGTGGCTGTCGCCGCCGGTCGGGCCGTTCTTCGCGAGACCAAAGTCGGAGAGCTTGGCGTTGAAGTGCTGCACATGACGCCGACAGGGAAATCAGGTTAATCAGCAGCTAGGCGCGCGCAGGTGTTAAACTTTAACTTGTATTTATGTTGAGAGGGCGGTGCGCGCTTTGCAATCTGGGAGACGAGCTTACCGTGTCGAGGAGGATGTTGAGGCCTTGAAGTCTCGATAGATGACTTGCTTCTCCGACGAGTGTAGGAAGGCGAGCCCGCGCGGCGTCAATGGCGATCCGTAGCCGCAGGCCCCAGGTGATGGGTTGGACGGATCCGCTCTCTGCTCAAGGAATGATTTGTTAGTTCACCTTATTCTATCTCCACAGCTTACTCTTTCTGCTTTAACTTAACACAAGTGCACTAGAATAAGTGCATTTACTAATTAGACCAACACTATAGGGACAAGTAGCCTTTTGGCCTTAGTACAAGCCAGAAGCTTCTCTTGTTTCTTAATACTCCCTTCGTTTACTAATTTAAGATATTCTACTATTTTTAAAAAAAAATACATGAACGTGGACATATTTTAGTGTGTAAGTTCACTTGTTTTGAAGTGTATCTAGTCCACTTTTAAATGCCTAAAAGGTCTTACAATTAGTGAATGGAGGGAGTACTTTACTTTATTGCCAAAATTAATCAACATGGTGATTTTTTGAAAGAAAAAGAATAGAGCAATTATTTAAAGGACAACACAAGCAATATTCTTATATATGACAAACAAGGCTAGCAGATACAAATACTTTATAAATCAGGCACACCACTTATGCAGATGTGTGCTGGGACTGCCTAACTTTTGCAAAAACACTACTACAAGATTTTTTTTGACAAGTAAATCTATAGATCAACTTAACTATTATACATGTTGTAAGTGCCAAAGTGCAACAAGAATTGTAAGTGTCACAATTTATGTCAAATGTTACAATTAAATCGGGAAAAATTGTTCAATTAGTGCATACTTCTAGTCAATGAATTCTAACTACTTCTTCTGTTTAGTTCTCAAGACGTAGTCTATGTCGTCAAATTGAGAATTTAAGATGATGTATATATTACAAAAAATATATCATCGAAAAATTTAGACTTTGTACTTTCCAATGATATAATTTTTATATTATATAATTCAAATTATATATGTCAAATTGATAACCTAGATATACGTGTAGGACTTATAAACCGGAACGGAGGGAGTAGCTAACTCAGAAGAAAGTGTACCATTATCAAACTTATTATCTTTCCCCTAATTTTTGTGGAGGACAACTCAAAACCACTGCCAATGTGGAAACCAATACTTTCCAGCCCGAAAAATATACATTAAAATTATAAAAGTAAAACGGCTATCATAGATTCATGGAACAGCAAAATTATTCCAGATCTTTTTTTTTTCAAGGGGGTTCTCACGCTAGCGAGGGGAGTAGGCTTTGGGCCTTAGTACAAAGCGTACGGTTCTTAGGCTGGTAGGGCAAGTAGGCTTTCGGCCTTGGTACAAACCACACGGCTCTTTTGTCTCTGGGCCTGATGGTCGTAGTTAACGTGGATGACCGGGTCTTTCAAGCCCAGGTCCCACACACACTTGGGTAACGTCGCTATACTACTTGGTAGGCCCTAGTGATGAGGCAATAATCTTTTGTGATGACCATGACATCACGTTATCTTTCTTTGTTTTTTTTGCGAGCAGACCATCCCATCCCATCCCATCACACTTAACGTAAATCGTTGTCAGAAAGAGTCAACCCAGGGAAAGGTCAAAAGGGAGAGCCATCGTGGCAGTAAATGGCAGGCAAGAAGGGCTCACTTCTGAAGAGGTGGTTCTCGAGGCTCCCCTTGGCCATGAACTCGTAGACCAGCAGGAGCTCCTTGTCCTCCAGGCAGTACCCCAGCAGCCGCACCAGGTTCGGGTGCGATATCCTCCCCAGAAAGTTGATCTCAGACTGCAAAAATTCCACCGTGTGATACGTCAGGGGTTAGATCAGCTCAAGATCGAAACCAAACCAAACCAAACCAAACGAAAGAAAACAAAACAAACACGCGCCGGCCGGTCGCTCGGCTGCTAAACCGCGGATAATGATCGGCCGGCCGGCGCGCACATCCTGGGGAGAAATGCGAGCAAGAAGCATGCAGGCCAGGACGGCACACCAACCTGTTCGACAGGGCCAGGCCAGCGAATCGACAGGTTCACATTGTATACTATACTAGTGCTTATGAACATCTGAAAACGATGGTCTGGCCACGTGAACGCGCGCCGCCCCGGCCGGTATGGAACAACCGGAAACAGGGGCAATTATTGATGCTACTACTAGTACAAGCCGAAGCTCCTGCTAGTATTATCGTTTCGGATCAGCTTGGCAGAAACGGACAGCCGAACGTTTCTGTTTATTTCTAGCAAACGTCTCGACGGAATTCAGAGGTGATACCGTACCTGCCATTCCTGGAGGCCCTGCAGGCCGTCCTGGTTGAGCTTCTTGACGGCGATGACCATGCCGGTGCTGCTGCGCACGGGGCTCATGGTCCTCGTCCACCCACCCCTTGTACACCTGCCCGAATCCGCCCTCGCCCAGCATCGTGTCCGGCTTGAAGTTCCGCGTCGCCGCCTTGAGCTCCGCGAACGTGAACACGCGCAGGTCGGGCGCCTCCAGGATCGTGCCGCCGCCGGACTCCGGCGGAGGCTCCGCGACGCCGGCCGCAGAGGCGCCGCTGCTGCTCCTGGTGGTGAAGCTGCTCATGGACGAGCCCGGGGACCTCCTGCTGGCGTGCCCCGACCCCGCGGCGACGGCCTGGGCCTGGGCGATCGGTGGGCTGCCATGGCAGGAGGACTGCGGGTCGCCGTTGCCACTGCTGCTGCTGCTGCTGCTGCAGAGGATACAAGAGATTTGTTAGCGAGCCAGGAACGGATGACACATGAAATCTGAATTGAGCCGGCGAATGGTCATGATGAACTTTGGTGAGATTTCAGAATGGAACCGCGAGGATATACCTTGCTGCTGTCCATGCCCGTGGTTTCCGGCGTCTTCACGGCCTCCACGAGCTCGGCCTCCTCGGGGTCGGAGCCGAAGCAGTTCCCCATGGCAGGAAGCAAGCAACGGCAGTGAGTTGGGTGGATCGATGCTTCCGTTTCTTCTCCTTCCCCACCCTCCGTATCCTTCTTTTCTATTCCGTAGTAGCTTGCTCGGACGGACTGCTACGGCAAGAGATGCTTCTCACATATAAAAAGGCCAGGCCTCTCCTCGTGCGGAAGCCGAGGCCTACGCGTTATGGAAGACCTTGGCGATGGAAAGGATGGATGGTGGCGCTGGCCGCTGGGTGTCGTCTTGGGGGATTTTGTCTGCGCTTTGTTAGTCAGTGCTAAAGCCTAAAGCGCACGCCCCGTGTCACCCACCATGCGAATTTCCCTGTGCTGGTACTCCTCCGTGTTGTTAGGCCGAACAAAGCGCATGGCCGAAATAAAATACGATAGCCAGTGCGTTTACTTCCGGCAGGTCAAACGGGATGCTCAGTGAGTCGAGTCGTCGCTCGCTCGCTCCCCTTTAGCCGTCAGGGCGCCGCCCCGTAGGTACGCCGATCTCCCCGATGTGCTTCCGGGCAAGTTGCAGGAAACGCCCGAGAGCGATCTCGCTCGGTTCTCACAGCATCCTAACTGCGCCTTCTCGTGCCAAAATCCGACTAAAATATTACGGACGACGAGTTTTCTACTCGCTTTTAAGATTGAGTTCTCCGCTCGTTAAAATACAGAGAATTAAGATGAATTTTATTAATTAACGGTGAATACAAGCAGATTATATTGAATTTAAACTACATTTAGATAAAAAAACTAAAAAAACATAACATGCAGCGCCGTCGTCAAGGCCGCCGCCGATGCCGGACGCCGCTTCTATATGCCGAAATTGTCGTAGAAGGACGTGTAGCCGAAATCAGCCTTGTTGTCGCTGCCGCCGCTACCGCCGCCGCGGTCAGGGCCGTGGGCGGAGCCCTGCCGGGCGCCGCCGCACCTCCGGTCAGCGGGAGGGCTGCATCGCCTGCTTCGCCGAGGATGATGAGCGGGCGCCCGTATGCGAGGACGGGCCGACCACGCTCGGCGCCGGACGCGAGGCGCCCTCCTCCTCCCAAATCCCAGACCAGCGAGTATGTCCGGCGAGGACGTTTCACCAGCCGCCGCGCGCCGACTCGCAGTGGATCGCCCATCGCCATCTTCATGGCGAAGGCGTCCTTGTTGACCGGCACCGCCCAATCGGCAGGCTCTGGCTTCGGCTGGAGAAGCCAGAGACGCCCAGTGGGCGGCGAGGTCACGCGCGGCTCGTTGATGATGATGCCGCGGGCCCTTGTCCTCGGCGGCGAGCGAACCGACGTCTCCCGCTCGCGCTTGATCGACCGCAGAGGCGGCGACGTCACCGGCGTGGATCCGGAGGAGCAGGATGCCGAGGCCGTGAGGAGGAGAGATCGCCATCCTCCCTGCAAAACGGCTGGCTTGAGGACGGCCCTGTTGGAGATATGCCCTAGAGGCAATAATAAAAGTGGTTATTATTATATCTTTGTGTTTATGATAAATGTTTACATTCATGATATAATAGTATTAACCGAAACATTAATACTTGTGTGATTTGTAAACTAAATTAGAGTCCTCGTAAAGCCTCTTTATAATACTAGCTTGTTGGTTAATAGATGATCGTGGTTTCTCGATCATGAACATTGATGTTATTAACAACAAGATCATATTATTAGAGAATGGTATGATGGACATACTCCTATAGATAAGCCGTAGCATAAAGATCAAGTCATTTCAATAGTTTGTTTGCTATAAGCTTTCGATACATAGTAACCTAATTCCTTCGACTATGAGATCATGCTAATCATCATCATTGGAAGGATGCTTTGATGACATCAAACACCACACCGTGAATCGTTGATATAAAGGTGGCATTGAGTGTTCGAAAGTATGTGATGAAGCACATGGATCAAGAGGGATTTGTCCATCCATATGATGGATAGATATACTGGCCTCTCGTGGATTATCATCCAATTAGCTTGCAAGCATGTGACCGCTCAAGGGATCACATATCACGGGAACGAGAAAAGAGTACTTATCGGTAACGATGTTGAACTAGGTATGCAGAGATACCGACGATCAAACCTCGGATAAGTAAACTATCGCGAGACAAAGGGAAATTGGTATCGTATGTAAGTGGTTCATTCGATCGCAAAGTAATCGTAGAAATATGTGGGAGCCATATTGAAAGGATCGTATGGGCACCTAGAGGGGGGGGTGAATAGGTGCTACTTAAAATTTTACTCTTTTTCAAATTAGGGTTTGAAAAGAAAGGTAAATTGTCTAGAATATGCAACTATGGTGAATTTACCTATATGTCAACCAAGCACAAGCTAACACAACACTAAGCAAGAACAAGTAAGTAAAGTGCGGTAAATGATAGAGGTAACCAAAGGAGTAGACGCGGACACACAAGGATTTGTTTCCCGTAGTTCCTTCCTTTTGAGGGGAAGTACGCTCACGCTTGGAGAGGTGGTTTCAAACCAACAACGCCACGAGAGGCTCCCTTGTTCTCCGATGAATCTCACCCCAACGGGTTCGATTCACCTTCCACTATATCGGCAACCTTCAAGGTGGAAGCCGCACCTTTACAACAAGTTCGGCACACATCCACAACTTAATTGAGGCTCCCAAATGCAAGCAAGCTGTCAAGACAAATCAAAGACAAGCTTGTAAGAACCAAATCAAAGTTAGGTTTTCCAATGAAACACTAGAGCTTGGGGGCCCTCAAGTTAATGAGGGGGAAATGAAGATCTCTCTTGGTGAAGATGTAGATCAAGGCCTCCTCCTTCGATTCTCCAAAGATCAATGACTTTGGATGGTTGGATGAAGAGATCTTGTAGATTTGGTGGCTCTAATGGGGTTGGTGTTCTTGAGCAGCTCGAGCAACTGGAGGAAGAAGATAAGGGTCCCTTTTTATAGGCAGCCCCCTCCAAGAACCGTCGACCGCTAGAAAAGTCGACCGAGACTCGGCTCTACCGTAGAATCCGACCAATCTCCAGACAGCCCATCCGAATGACCCAGCCCTTTCATGATTCTCAAGACCGAGACTCCGGCCTATCAACACCGAGACTCGGATCGATCCAACACCGAGACTCCGGTATCTCTTTGAGCAGGCTCCGGACCCCGCATGTAATGTCCGCCAGATCCTGGAGGCACCACCGAGCTGTAACCGAAACTCCGACCACACCGAGACTCCGGCCGGAGTTTCTAGAACAGGCTACATGAGTGTGGTCTTCTCCCAAGAGTGAGGGTGCTGTTCATTTATCATAGTACCAACCTATGGACAATGACAAACTGTAAAATGATTTACTTGTTGTTAACGAACACCAAAAGTGATTATGACAATAAATGCCCTTTCAATCTCCCCCTTTTTGGTGTTCGATGACAACAAGTGATTTGCATGGAATAAAAAATATATATGGACTTCCCCGACTATGTGCAACAAGATAATTAAGTAAATCATGCAAGATAGATAGTATCAATGGTAGCACATAAATCTCACATGAGTTACAATAGATGGTGCACACACATAGTCATAGTCACACATGAACAAAGAAATGACACACATAAAGTTCAAGTTCGAATATGGCAAATAAAAGGCAAAAGATGATAGTCGCATGTATAGTCGCAAATCCCAAATCCCAAGACCATGCAAACCGATGAGAATGTCTTCTCCCCCTTTGGCATCAAAACACCGAAAAAGGGAAAAGACCTACACTAGCGCCCCCAACCGCCAAGAGTTATCGCCATCCCCAGATACTCATCCTCCTCGTGGTCATCACCATCCCGATCATAGTCATCATCATCGCCTTTAGGGATAGCAGTCCCTTTGCCGTGAGGGCTAGAAGAGGAAGAACCTACACGAACCCGTGAGGTGACATCAGAAACGCCTTCCAATCCACCAGATTATCCTGCTGGGCATTCCACGCCCAAATGAGAGTGTATGATCAGATCAGGATCGCCGAGCCCCATGCTCATCATTGTATTCATCCTCACCTTCCTCAAAGACCCTATTCCTTGATCTCTTGAGGAGCTTCTCATGTGGTTGCTTTGGTCGGATGCATGCCGCTTCATGATGTCGACATTCATGCAACAAAGGGTCCTCTCCCAAAAGCTGGCCTTCGACCCGCCATGCACATAGTCTCGAAGTCATAGTAGGCATAGGAGCATTGGAGGCATTCTTCCTCCGAACTCTAGGTGGGGAGGGATCCCTCTCCGTCTCAATCTCCTCATCATCATCCCCATAGCGACGCGTCGGAGCAGGCCCCATATGCCCCTTTGTTGGAATTATGCCCTAGAGGCAATAATAAAGATGTTATTGTTATAATTCTTGTTCATGATAAAGTTTATATTCCATGCTAGAATTGTATTAAGCGTAAACTTTGATACTTGTGTGGTTTATGAACAACACCGTGTCCCTAGTACGCCTCTATGGACTAGCTCATTGATTAATGATGGTTAAGGTTTCCTAACCATAAACATGAGTTGTCGATTAATAATGAGATCATGTCATTGGGATAATAATATGGTGGATGTATCCAAATCAAGCAGCAATTAGATTGTGTCATCGTGTTCATCTTTGCGGCTTTTTCTTATGTCAAATATTGTATTCCTTGGACCATGAGATAATGCAACTCCCTAGTATCGAAGAAAGCTTGAGGTCATCAAACGCCATCCTATGTGAGGGTGATCATAAAGGTGTCTCTCGTGTGATCTGGAAGTACTTGTTGGGTTGTATGTATCGAGATGGAATTTGTCCCTCCCAGCCTGAGAGATATACTTCAGCCCACTCAGAATCGATATCAACACCGCTTGCAAGCATGTGGTTAAGGAGTTAATAAAAAAGTGATATCGGATTACGGAACGAGTAAAGTACTTGCTGTGAACGAGATTGAACTAGGTATGCCGATACCGACGATCGAATCTCGGGCAAGTAAAATATCGCGTGACGAAGGGAATATATATATATATATATATATATATATATATATGGGATTAATTGAATCCTGGCATCGTGGTTCATCCGATATGATCATCGATGAATATCTGGGAGTCAATATGGGTTTCTAGATCTCGCTGTTGATTATTGATAGAAGATCATGTCTGCATATTCTCGAACCCGTAGGGTCACACACTTAACGTGTCTCGACGCTAGGATAGAATGGATAAATGGTTTATGAGTTTTGTTCGAGTCTTGATGAGATCCAGACATCACGAGAGGTTCCTTAATGGTCCGAGAATAGGGTTCATATAAAGGAAAGCAGTTTTTGATTTCTAATCGCTTCAAATGTTTCTATTGCACCCCAAGGTTCTAGAAGCCTTCCTGAGTGGGACCAACGTGGCCCCACTTGTCGATGGGTGCGTGGGCCTGAGGGAGTGCCCTAGACGATTGGGGCCAGGCACAAGGCCCCATAGGCCCATCCGCCAAAACCCTAGGGAAACCCTAGGAAACCTTCTAGAGTGAAGACTTGCCCCCACTCCACCCTTGGGCCACGCCCTAGGGCTTGAGGGGGCAAGGGGCGACAGCCCTATATAAGGTGGGCGGGCTCACCCTCCTCACCCCAAACCCCAGCCGCCACCGCCTCTCTCTCTCTCTCTCTCTCTCTCTCTCTCTCTCTCTCTCTCTCTCTCGCCGCTCTCTCTCTCTCTCCGCGGTAGGCGGCCTCGCCGCGTAAACTCTCCACCATAGCACCATCGTGTTGTAGATCCAATCTATCTCTCCACCCACTTGCCGGACCGGAAGGAGGAGACTTCGCCAGCACGTGCAGGCATCTTCGGAGGCGCCGCCACTTGCGGCGTTGGATCTGGACGATCGCGAGGAGGAGAAGGCGAGTACGATTACACCAACCACGCTCGTTGAACGCTTCACCGTAGCGATTTATTCAAGGGTATGAAGATCTCATCTATCCTCGTTGGCATTGCATCTCCTAGATTAGATCTTGGCTTTCGCTCGCATCCGTAGATTTTTTGATTTACTATGCCGCGTAAACCCTTCAAAGGGTATCGTAGCTAGATCTATGCGTAGATGTGTTTCACGAGTAGAACGCAACATGCTTGCTATGTGTTGATGTTTTCGCTGCAAGCCTCTTGTTGTGTACTTCTTATGACGCCGGATAGTGAGATCGGGCGTCCAGCCAACTTTACGCGACGCCGTCATGACCGGCCCGCACTTGACGGTGGCTTGTTCCATACATGCGCTGGTGGATGCGCTTTTCACTATAGTTGTCATGGGATTTACACCGGATGTTGGCAACCATAATATCATCAAGCTAGGCTTTCCGTAGAGGTAAGAATCGTTTAGCTTGTTACTCCCATAAGCCACGAAACATGCAACAACAAAGTAGAGGCGTCTAACTTGTTCTTGCAGGGAGTGTTTTGTGATATGGTATGGCCCAAGATGTGATGTGTATGTTGTATGCAATGATCATGTTTTTGTAATATTTCACGACTAGCATGTCGATGAGTACACAACCGTCGGGAGCCATATGGTTGTCTTTATAATTGTGTATGACCTGTGTGTTAACTTCTTATACGCCATGTAATAGCTTTACTTTATCGCTAAGTAGTTAGCAATAGTTGTAGTTGCTATTCATGGTGGAGGCAATCATGGTGGAATGATGGAGATCATGCTGGCACGCACAAGATGGAGATCATTGCGTGGAGATTGGCTATACCATGTCGCATAAGATTATATGCATGTGATGTTTATCCTTTTATGTATCTTATTATGCTTAGATCGCGACGATAGCATTATAAGATGATTCCTCACTTAAAGATCAAGATAAAATTGTGTTCTCCCATGTATGCACGCTGGTAAAGTTCGCCGTGTTCAAGCACCTCGTGATGATCGGCGCTATAAACTCTACGTTCACATACAACGGGTGCAAGCCGCTGCACACGAGGAAATACTTGGGTTTGACTTGACGAGCCTAGCATGTATGCATATGGACTTAAACACACGAACCGGAAGGTTAAGCATGAGTCATATGAATGATATGATCGAACTTTGTTGTACACCATTGAAACCACATCTCTTCTCGTGAAGATCGGATTAGGTGTGGTGAATTTGGATTGTGTCACTAAACAACTTGAGGGATGTTGATTTTAGTGGGAGTTTATCTAGTAATTTGATTAAGTTGTACTAGTTATCATGAACATAGTCTAAATTGTACTTGCAAATTTTGTAGATCAAATGGCTAAGTCCAACTTCAACTTCAACGCTTTTCGAGAAAGAAAATCTTAAGAACAATGGGTCTAATCACCAACCGGGTTCCGCAATCGAGAATCATTCTCGCCGCGACAAAAGGACTATGTCCTTGAGAAAGCGCCAGGTGACGTCAAGAGTAGATGTGCCGATCGATGAAAAAGCCGCTTATCAACGCAAAGATGATTATGGAGTGATTAAGAGTACCATGTTGTTTGCTATGGAATCGGACCTTCAAAATCGCTTTTGAGGAGTTCGCCTTGCCCTTTGAGATACTTGAGGAACCGAAAATCATGTTTCGTACTCAGCCTGCTCGAGAGATATGAGATCTCGAGAAAGTTTTTTTGACACAAAGACAAGGTAAGTCCCCCATCGTGTCATTTTCATTTTATAAATAGGGCATCAGACATGGTGTGAGTCACAAAGTGAATCACAAAGAAAACAGAAAAATTACAAAGTATCTAACCACATTTGCATGCCGTCCAGTAAACTGGGTTTGATTCGATGTCTAATATCAGTCACTGATAATTTGAATATGCTATAGCAATTATCCATGCATCTAGTGTGTTGCTCGAAGATGATGTTATTCCTGTGATTCCATAAGCTCCAGCAGGCTGTCATCATAGTGATGTTGAAGAACTGATCCAATGTTCTATCATGTGCCTCTTGAATCATATTGATCAATGGATAGTCAGTATTCCATTCAATTCCAAGTTTCCACCAGAAATTTTGACTAAAGTCACATCTGAAGAAGAGATGTTCAACAGATTCAATAGTGCTTTCCTCACATAGTACACAAGTGTCCTCCTCAATGTTGAAATTTTTTCTGACAAGGAGTTCTCTGGTATTTAATCTATCATTTAGTAGCAGCCAAAAGAAGAACTTATGCTTGGGAAGACATGGAGATTTCTAGATACATTCAAAGGGCTTTGGTGCATCAGGTGCTTTGATAAGGTCATATACCTTTTTTTGTATAGAATCTATCTCCTCCCCATGGAAATGTCCATTTGTCTTTCTCAAGAATATTTGAATTTTGGAGGATTATACATAGACTACTCATCTGGTTTTCAGCAATAAGAGATAGTGGCAATTGGAACAAATTCAATAACTCTCGCAAGCCGAATTGCTTGGCTTCATCGCCTTCGATTTTTGGCTTTTTGGCAAATGAAAATAATTCAGGGAATTTATTGCATAGTTCAGTGTCATGCCATTTGTCCTGCCATAACATAGTACTGTTTCCCTGGCCAGGCACAATAGTAGTCATATTCTTGAAGTCTATCAGAAAAGAGAGGCAGTTTCTCCACCAGAAAGATCCCTTGAGTGTATTGTGATCTGGTAGGGAACCATTCTGATATTATGCTTGCCAGATAAGTTTGACCCAAGGAATATCCAGACAGTTGAAGAATTTGTAAAGGTTTTTCATCATCATTGCCTTGTTGTGTTGTCTCAAGTTCAATATTCCTAGTCCCCCTGCCTTTTTGGAAAGGCAAACCTTGTCCCATGCCACCAGACATTTACCTTTTTTTCAATTTCATTCCCATGCCAAAGAAAAGTTCTTGTAGATTTGTTCACATGATCAATATGTGTGTAGTGCAATTTCATGGCACACATAATATGGTTAGGCATAGCGAGATATATGTATTTGATGACAATAACTCTTGAGCAAAGGATAATAAATTTGAAATGCCAGCCAGCCTTTTATCAATTTTCCTGATCAATGGTGTAAGATCACTGACACTAGGTTTATTTGTACCCATTGGAAGACCCAGGTAAGTGAATGGCAGAGATTAAAGTTTGCAACCAAAACTATCAGCAAATGCTCTGCATCTGTCAGCAATCATATTGATAGGAACCATAGAGGATTTATGAAAAATTATTTTAAGTCCAGTTGATTTGGAGAAATCCATCAGCAGATTCTTAAGATAGGTGAGATGTTCCTGAATAGCAGGCAAGATGAGCAATGTATCAGCTGCATACTGAAGAATTGGGTAATTCTGCCCATATGCATTATCAATAGGTAGATCTAACTCATTAGTCTGCCAGGCATGGTTCACAATAATTTGCGTGTTCAGCAGCTTGCAACAAATAATAGAGGTGATAATGGGTCACCCCGTCGACACCTCTCTTGCATCTAATATTTTTACTGGGACACCATTAGGATCATGATGTGTTAGCACTATTAAGTATCTTGTTGATCCATCCAATGATCTTTTTCCCAAATCCAAAGTGCTTAAGCATGGTGATGATAGTATTATATTCTATCATGTCAAAAGCTTTCAAAGTCAAGTTTTAAAATGATTATCTCTCTTGATCCGTGGCAAATGTGAAAGTATTCAAATGCCCATGCTGCATAACTCGAATTGTTCTAGATTTGATAAACCCATATTAGTTTTTGCTGATAATTGGGATAATAATGTTCTGTATTCTATTGGCAATAAGTTTAGTTAGAATCTTGAGTGCCATGCTAACAAGTGAGATGGGCATGAAATCAGAAGGCTTCATGGGGTTTGGAATTTTGGAATGAGTGCAATGTATGCGTGATTGATGTCAATGTCCAGTTCCCAGTGAAATCTATTGCAAGATTGTAAAATTGTAAACCGGGCTTTGATGATACTCAATATTTTTCATGAAGTAACCATTAAATCCATCAGTCCGTGTGATTTATCATTTGGCATGAATTTGATAATATCATCAATTTCGATTGGGTAAATGGTTCTAGTGATGTGAGATCATGGGAAATAAGGCTCTACGTCAAACCTCATCTCAGCTTGTATGTTCTTCCAAGCCTATCTCTCAAGGCGTACCATAATAGAGCAGTTTTGTGATCATGGTTAGTAATTTCATTGCCTTGTTCATCCATCGAAAGCAGAATATAATTGTTCATGTAGTCTTTGTGGCAATGGAGTGAAAAAACTTGGTATTTTCATTACCAAGTTTAGCCCACCTAATATTAGCCCCTTTCCTCCAATATTTTCTTTTAGCTTCCAACAGTTTGGCCAGATGAGATTTTATGATATGTCTGAAATTTGTCTCAGGCACAGATAATGTTCTTTGTTCCTCAAGACCATCCAAAAGTGATAAAGCAAAGTTGCAGTTATCAATGACAATGTTGAGGTTGGATAGGGATTTACTCCATTTTTGATAAGATGCTCAAGTTTTAACCAAGTGCATGCATCATGTGCATCATTCTTGAACCTTCCTTTATTGACCCAGTTATTTTCCACAATATCTGATAGACCTTCAAATTCCAACCAATAGTCTTCAAATATGAATAATTTTGATTTTGGTATTTCAGTACTGATTTGTATCAATATAGGAATGTGGTCTGAGCCCAATCGAGCCAATGGAGTGGCCATAGTGTTGGGGAAGGTAGTGGTCCATTCATGTGATGTAAAAATCCAATCAAGTTTTTCAAGTAGAGGTTGCTTTTGCATATTTGACCAAGTAAATGCTCTCCCTTTAAGGGGTATTTCCTCAAGATCATGTTCCTGAATGATGGAGTTGAAAGAGTGGATATTTGAAGTATTTCCTCCTGCTCTATTTCTATCTTCAGAGCTTCTGATCATATTGAAATCTCCCATAATTATCCATAATTTGAAGATAGACGAGTCAACATGTAAGAACCAGTCAATAAAATTAGCCCTACCATCACTTGTGCATGGGGCATAAATGTTGGTGATGTAAAACTCCTCATTAGTAAGATTGTAAAGGTATATTAACAATGTGGAAGGAAGATTGGTCATCACGGTGCCATTATACATGTTCCTATTCCAATAATGATCAATCCACCAATTGCCAATGGAAGGTTGGTATGCAAACCGCCCTAGTCTTCTAGGACATAATTTTTGATGTAATTACAAAAAGTTTCCTCTTAGTTTCCTCAGAAACATATGATATTACAATTGCTCGATTGATTTTTGTTGTCGAAGGTCATCCCATCTTTCCCGTGAGTTAACACCTCTAATGTTCCAGTCTAGTATTTTGATTTATACTCATTAGAAACAAAGTAAAGTTTGTCAAGCAGACATATTGTATCAGATATCACGGTGATAATACATGACAAGAGGGGATTTGTTTTTATATCTCATAGGATCAGTATTACAGTGTGTATAGATGTGACCAAATGACAAATATCATGGTTTTCATGCACATAGGTAGAGGGCAAAAGTAAATGTTGAATATTAGATCATTGCAGCATCAGATAGGATAAAACCATCTCAAACAGAGGATAGTACAACCCGTATAATATAAGATAAATGTTTTGCTCGCACACACCGAGACTTTGGATGATAAACAAAAATGAGTATGACATGTGTGACCTTACATGATAAAGACGGAATAAAATCCTAGGATAATGAGCATCTATCGCCCATGTTTGGACATAGTGAAATAGTGATTAAGCACTCATCATTAGAACTGTCTATAGTTCGAAGTTTTGCGGTAAACCTCCCCTGTGGAGGAATCTTACGTGGGTACCAATAGCCCTGATTTTATCAACCGGGAGGATTGGTGGGAAAATTGCCGCTGTCCATGACTATAGCTTCAAAGTGACCAGAGAGGTTTATGGGAGTGACTTGGGCATTGAGGCATGTTCATTCCGCACTTGCTTTATTTTTGAAACTGCATTGAGACTTACAATCCTGCAGCCTTTCTCCGACATATAGTCGATGAGCTAGGTTCAGGCTTTCTTTCTATTACTTGGGGAAGTTATCGGTTTGGAATAAGAATAATCGCTTAGAAAGCTATCTCAGAGGGGAGAATGAAGCTTGGACCACTCCATCAATCGCAAAGATTGTTGTTGTCCACCACATGTGAAGCATTGTTTGTCTCCATCCGACTATCATGTTGCAAGGTGATTTGTTGATTGGGTGACAAGATGATTCCAAAGGTCACTGGCTTGATGTTGTTGATACCATTGTTGATGCACTCATTCATCGAACTTTAGCACTGAAGGATAGTGCTACCAAGAATATTAGGAAAGTTTGCATGTTCTTCACCACCCATCGTGCTACCAAGCGTAGCACTAGAAAGGTTAGCAATTGGGTCCAGCTCAGCAAAGCAGTATATTCGATTTTCTTGAACCTCAGTCAGAATGCGGGTGTAGCTCCAGAAAGTTGGCAAGTAAATGTAAGCTCATTCTAAACATTGGCCTACCGTAGGAGTGATTTAAACTGCAAGATGTACAAAGTGCCACATTTATATTGTCGCCACATTTTCCTCCATCACATGATCATGTTGAGCATCATGCCAAAACCCCATGAACCATGGGCGGTGGTGAAGTTACCACCATCAGTGGCA